>OY744523.1:50247758-50252758 GCA_963556195.1 Sepiola atlantica | reverse complement strand
TGTTTATTTTGTAGTATATAAAAAATATTAGTTAAATTAATTTAAAAAATATGAATTTTAAAATATTAATTAAAATATTAGTTTCTCTTGGCGTATTTAAACAATATTAGTTTAATTAACTTTAAAAATATTCATTTAAAATATTAATTAGGAAATTTTAGTTTAAAAAATACTAGTTTATTTTGGAGTACTTACAATATATTACTTTCATTAATTTTTAAAATATTGATTCAGAAATATCAGTATAAACAATATTAGTTTCTTTTGGTGTATTTAGCAAATATTAGTTTAATTAATTTAACCAATATTAGGTTAAAAATATTAGTTTAAAAATATTAGTTTCTTTTCGAGTACTTAAATAATATAAGTTTAATTAATTTAAAAAATATTAATTGAGAAATATTAGTTTAAAAATATTAGTTTCTTTTAGAGTACTTAACAAATATTAGTTTAATTACTTAAAAAAATATTAATTGAGAAATATTTGTTTTAAAAATATAAGTTTCTTTTGGAGTATTTATTAAATATTACTTTAATAAATTTATAAAATATTAATTTAGAAATATTAGTTTTAAAAAATATTAGTTTTTAAAATATTAGTTTCTTTTGGAGTATTTAACAAATATTTGTTTAATTTATTTAAGAATTTTTAATTTAGAAAGGTTAGTTTACAATATTAGTTTCTTTTGGAGTATTTAACAAATACTTGTTTAATTTATTTAAGAATTTTTAATTTAGAAAGGTTTGTTTACAATATTAGTTTCTTTTGGAGTATTTAACAAATATTAGTTTAATTTATTAATTATAAAATATTAGTTAAAAAATTTTTTTTTTTGAGTGTTTAATAAATATTAGTTTAATTAATTAAAAAAATATTAGTTTCTTTGAAAGTATTTAACAAATATTAGTTTAATTAATACACATATTATGTATGAAATATTAGTTTAAAAATATTAGTTTCTTTTCCAGTGTTTAATTAATTTAAAAAATAGTAATTTAAAATATTACTTTTAAAATATTACTTTCTTTTGAGTATTTTACAAATATTAGTTTAATTATTTTAAAAAGTATTAGTTTAAAACTCATTTAGTTTTTTTTTGCCTATTTAAAAACGTTTATATGGGAATGAAATACGCACACGCTACCATTAAAAACCTCAATTGTATCAGACTTGTTTTCAATTTGTTCCATAGTCATTAGAAACCAATTAAGAAAGATTCCCTGATTGCCATTGGGTATTTGAGCCCCTTAAGCTAAAGTCATGAATTTGAGACATTTTCTAGAATTAAAATCATGTAATCGATTTTGATTAACATTAGAATACGGATTCTAGCCATACATAAAAATATTAGTATATGTTTATTTTTATCTTCGTAAGTGCACATAAAACTGTTTCAACACTGTTCTGTTCATGAAATGTGGGATAGCTATTCTTCCAGTATATATATATACAATACATAATACATAATTCCCTTATTTTGTCTTTTAGTCCTCACATTCTATGTGCGGTGTTTCTTACAATAGGGGACGAATTGCTGTTTTCTGGGTCGGAATCTATTTATCTAGAAATTATCGTTGGATGTTTTTGACTTTGAAGTAGTATTTTTCTTTTCTTTTTAAGCTCCTTACATCAATTAGCTTTATGCTTTGTCTGGAGCAATTTCCATTCAAAAAATATCAGTCTATGTTCATATTTTGAAATGCATGTATCACCACCTTCTAAGTAAGCCAACATCGTCCACATTTTTCGTTCTCTTTCTCATCCTGTGTTGCTTTTGAGCTCATATATGCGTATATTATTTCACAAAACTGTTAAACATTTTCCTCACGAAACGATTGGTTTATCGATGTATGTAAGAAATATCTTTCTACCGATCTGTGCATATAGGCTATGTCTGCATGTGTGAAGGTCCGTGCACCTGTGTGGATATGCGTATGCAATGTTTCTGTCCAGCTATCGAGCTGTTGCGCTTTGTTCACATCGACCAACCAATTTATCAATCATTTAGTCTCGAGTAATATCACATTATTGTGTGCATTTATTTGATTCGATCCTTCTTAATCTTTCTTTTTGTTTATTCATCCATTGTCAGTAGTTACATACTTATTATTAAATATATATATATACATGTATATATATATATATATGTTTATATGTGTATATTTATATAAATATATATGTATATATATATTTATATAGATCTGTATGTATAACTATATATGTATAAATATATAAATGTGTATATATATATATATATATACATTATGTATGTATATGTGTTTATGTAATTTCTCATTGATTGACTTATATGAATACACAACTTTTTAAATACATTTATTGCCGCTTCCTGCGAATTTCTTTCCATGCGACCCCCCCCCCCACACACATTATATATATATATATATATATATATATATATATATATATATATATATATATAATAATAATAATAATAATAATAATAATAATAACAATAATAATTATAACCATAATAATAATAATAATAATAATGATGATGATGATGATGATGATGATGATGATGATGATAATAATAATAATAATTATAATAATAATAATAATGATAATGATAATAATAATGATAATAATAATAATAATAATAATAATAATAATAATAATAATAATAATCAGATAAAAGTTTAATATCTGATCTAAACCATAGCTCATATTTTCCAAATATGATCTAAAGTTAAGGTCGGATTCTAATTCTGCCTGATGACATCTCAGTTTATAATATGCCAGTGTCGCAGATTTTGTACATTTCTGTGTAAATAAAAATAATCATATATATATATATATATATATATATATATATATATATATATATATTAGTTACTAATTTATGTATGTAAGTATATACTCTTAATAATATCCCAAAATATTTCAAATTGCAAGCTCAATCAGGTTGTATTACAAGCTTAAGAGCATATATACTTATATATATGTTAAATAAAATATAATATATATATATATATATATATTTATATATATATATATATATATATATATATATATATGTTATATTTTATTTAAAAACTATACATTAGAGTATGTGTTGATCATGGACGGCGGCAACGGTGACGTGGGGCGGGGGCTGATACCCCTCAGTTTTTTACTTGAGCCACCTATTTTACGGTCATCAATAGTTAAGGTGATATTTATGTGTTTAACCGGGCCCCTTCACTTTTTAGGAGAAGCCCCCCTCCTACTTTCATAACTGTCACGCCGGCCCTGTTGATGTACATAGGTTCCATTGGTCCGGCATACCGTTTCTGTTAAAGCGATGAAATATATTGAATAGTTTTTAAACAAAATATTTTATAGTAGCTCTTCTTAAACTTACGATATAAATACATATGTATATGTATATGTAAATGTATATATATATATATATATATATATATATATAGAGAGAGAGAGAGAGAGAGTGAGAGAGAGCGCGAGAGAGGGTACTAGAAAGCTATCACAATGTAAGAAATGGAAAAATGTCGGTGTTGAGAAGTAAGACAAACACATGTGATTTTAATTCATTTATCTTTCCAAAAAACACTTTTAATATTTTTTTTCATATATAGCAAATCTTACTTGATTAGGCAAGGTTTCAACACTGTGATGTAATGTGTGTGACCGTGTTCCATAATATATTTCGAAGAAGACCTCTTTGTCAAATGCTCGGTGTTTAAAATCTCACAAAACATATATATATATATATATATATATATATATATATATATATATATATATATATATATATATATATATATATGTATATATATATATATATGTTCATTCAACTGTCGTACACTCTTACGACGGCTGTTTTTACAGGTTTACTCTCATGCTAATTTACGGTGTTGGTGATAACGGCCGCGGAGTGTAAGACATTGGAATTTGAGTTTGAAACATGACTCGCGTTCCAGAAAGGTGGTGATATATGCGTATGCACATATAAACACATTTTTATATAATATACACCCCCCCACACACACACGCATATATATATATATATATATATATATATATATATATATATATATATATATATATATATATATATATATATGATGACGGCTCTGAGCCAGAAACACGTGTCCATGGATTACTTTTATGTACGTATAAAATAAATGAAAATATGTATATTAACGAAAAAATACGTCATATAAAGTTAAGGGTGATCAATAATGCAATTTTCTGCATCTTGATCACTTAAGAAGTGAGACAATCGAAATAATAGTAAGCAAAAAAAAACAACGAACTCTGCAATCACCAATAAAAACAATTACATAAAAATACATTAAATATTTAGGTGATAAAAATCGTACATATTTCATATATATATATATATATATATATATATATATATATATATATATATAGTTCGTCTGGGGTGTTGAAGATAAATCAATCGATATCGACCGTAAGAATGCGAAAATTAAATTCGAAATTCTTCATTTAAAAGTTATGTATTACGTATTGAAGAGATGTTCCATGGTTTCATTGACATAAGTAGACCGTTACTGTTTTGAAAAGCTCTTTCCAGCCATTTAAAAATTTCGGTGATTCATGAAGGTTTCATGTCAATGGAAGCATGGTCTATCTCTTAAATATGTAATAAATAGTTTCTAATAAAAAAAAATGTATTGTAGTTCTTGCATTCTCACGATCAATAACGATTGATTTCTTTTCAACTCACTCGTCTCTCTCTCTGTCTGTCTGTCTGTCTCTCTCTCTCTATATATATATATGTATATATATGCATATATATATATATATATATATATACATATATATATATATATAAATATAGACAGATATTTAATCATTTGAAAGATTGCTATAGTCCACTTACATCATCGATGTAATTGCGGTACGTATTTGATTATATATATATATATATATATATATATATATATATATATTTATATATATATATATACGTCTCTGATATATATATATATATATATATATATATATATATATA
>OY744523.1:50217758-50242758 GCA_963556195.1 Sepiola atlantica | reverse complement strand
TTGTACGCTTACTTTGGTCAAGAATTTAAATAGATACATCATAGCACTTTTTGAAAATTAAATATAATTCCAGTTTATTTGCATATAGTACTATTCAAACATCTAACAGAGTAAATGGATACACATTTTGTCCAGTTACTGCTCTGAGATATAACACAAACTTTAGTTTTCATGTGTACAAATATTTATTTTCCCTAACATATATTTATACATATATTTATATGTATATATATATATATATATATATATATATATATATATATATATATATATATGTATATGTATATGTATACACACACACACACATATATATATATATATACATATGTATGTATATATATCATATATATATATATGTGTATTAATATATATATGCATATATATGTATATATATACATATGCACACATATATTTGTAATAAAAGTCTCATTCGTACAAACAAAATTTGGCTACACATTCAAACACATGTTTCTGTCATAGCTTCAATAAGCCTGCCATCATCAAGCCAGCATGTTATTTCTTTGTTCTAAGTTTGTGGAATGTACTTCTTCAAAATGAAAACACAAAGAGAAAACACGCTTGCTTGAGGATCTCAGCCATTTTTAAGTTGTGACTGAAACATGATGTTAAATGTGTAACCAAATTATGTTTGTATCAATTACATTTTTATCACAAGTAAATAGATATATTTAGTATTAAGTACTATTATATAAACGCAGTCAAGACTCTTTGGATGTTTTAACCTGTAGATACACACTGTTACTGGGTTATATATATATATATATATATATATATATATATATATATATATATATATATATATATGAGAAAGGAAGGATATGAGTAATCCGACATGATGGGAAATGAAAAAAAAAACAAGAGATATTTTTTTATATATTTATCAACGTTTCGTCTTCATTGTAAGACTTTCTCATGATGATAATTTGAAGAAAAATGTCATGCAAGTACATCGAAGTTTCGCAGCCTTAACTCTCCTCCGGCGCCCACAGTAGCCACGGCTACTACTTTTCCTTATCACCTCATCATGTCAACCTAAAATTTCGATGTACTTGCATGACATTTTTCTTCAAATTATCATCCTGAGGAAGTCTCACAATAAAGAGGAAACGTTGATAAATATATAACAAATATCTCTTTTTTTTCCTTCATCACATCCCATATATATATATATATATATATATATATATATATATATATATATATATATATATATATATTCCAATGATATCTTCAATTCTTTAATTTCTCTTTCCTACTCAAGATTATGATTTATCCGCATCCTTACTAATTGTTTTATTTCTAAAGATTCAAATGTTTCTTCTTCTGTTTTTCACAGATTCAACTGCTTTTGTTGTTTCCAGATTTGACTAAGAATCCAAATCGATTTAGCTGCTATCGATTTTTAAGATTAAAAATCAACTTACTTCTTAACCTCTGGTTTCTGCAGATTACACCTGGTGCTAAAAGGTATTGTGTACTTTGATTTTTTTAATAACCAATGTGTAAATTATACAGTCACACAGTGCGTAAACAACTAGTAGGAACCACAAATTATGAAGAAACCATTTATATGTATATATATTTTTTACTACATTATATTTATATATTATTTTCTCTCTTTTTAAAAAAATTCTTATCTTTTAGTTTTTTATGGGGGTTGAGCAACCTACTATATGCAAGACATTCCCCCGCAACTTAGTAATCTTAGATTCTAACCGTCACTTCAAACGCAGTCGTTTAGATCTTTCTTGCGCTTGGCCCACATGGTATATTCGCCATCTCGTGTTTAAAAACTTTTTCATGAACTCCTATGTTTACTGGAAATTGTCGCCCTATCTCTTGCTTGAAATGGTGAAAAATAACAAAAATAAGGCAGATGGTCAATCTTGGGGATTTTATTTAACTTTTAAAAGATATTATTTTCACCGGTCGGTTGCTAATTCATAACCGAATCGAACTTTTACTATTTTATTCTTTATTTTACTGTCCCCCACTCACTGCTTTATTTAAACTCTCTTATCCTAGCTTATGTCACGTGGTCTCGTTTGGCCAATCAATGTGTGGTATTTATCTATACTATTTGTCTTGCTAGAGCTAGTCTATATTACACTTATTGTTCTATTGTAATATATAACAATATTGGATGTTATGTGTCGGAATTTATCAGATGAGTATTGGACATTTGTATTATTAGTAGTAGTTAGACAACTCATCTTGGATGCTATTCTCAGAACGTTTCGGTCGATGTAAACTCCGACCTTCTTTAAATGCGTATTGTTGAACTCGGGTATCTTCGTGTGGCGCAACAGATAAATGTGCTTATTATAATCAGTTCTAACTGACACTCTTCTGGAGGTTGATGGTTGAGTCCTTACTACGGGCTACACTAAGAATACAATTACATATTACATAGCTAAACCACGAATAGGTGTAAAGCTCCTGAAATTGATACTGGAACATGTGTTCTTTTCAATCTTCAGTACAAGCAATGATAAGAATATACTAGAAAATTAGTAAAGGCTTCTACACGGTCATGGCTGGCGAAACGAGAGAAAGTAAACCCCGAAGATTAAATACAGGGTTCTGTTACAATTTCCATACAGATACTCGAATTTGACAGAAATATTCCCAAGTCTGACAACCCTAACCCTAAACTCTAAGCCGAACCCTAACTCTGACCCTAAACCTTAACCCTAACCCTAACCCTAACCCTAACCATAATCCAAAGCCTAACCCTGACAACCCTAACCCTAACCCTAAACTCTAAGCCGAACCCTAAATCTGACCCTAAACCCTAACCCTAACCCTAACCCAAAGCCTAACCCTGACAACCCTAACCCGTAACCCTTACCCTAACAACCCTAAGCCTGACAACCCTAACCCTGACAACCCTAACCCTAACCCTGACAACCCTAACGCTAACCCTTACCCTTATCCTAACCCTAACCCTAACCCCCAACCCTAACCATAACCCACACTCTTACCTGAAGAAAGTTGTATCGGCCGAAACATTGTGAGAATACCATTCAAGACGAGAACGATAGTCCGAATAATTAGAATAATACAAAAAAGTGGATGTTTCAGCATGTTGACATAATGTCTTGCGTTACCCGGAAAAATTGTGGAAGCGAGAAACTCTTGTTCTCACCCCGAATCCCATGTTACGCTTCATTTTTGTTAATAATAAACAATGTAAAACTGGGGCCGAGTTGCAGTTCCGGCTTGTGAACACAGATACATCAGTGATGTTATGCCGCCGCAATATGCACAGTGTTCAAGTAATACTTGCTTTATTGTATGAAAAATAATGAAAAGTCTTATCCTCGAAAGGAATGTAACACGTTTTGTAGGAGTTTAAATATATATAATAAAAGTGAACGTACGCGTTTCCGGCTTGATTCAATAATCACTTATGCAAATTTATTTTGAGAGCAAAAGACGAAATGTGTAATCTTAATATTAACTGATAATAATAGAAAAAATAAAAAAATAATCGTTTATGCAAATTATTTTATTATGAGCCAAGTTGAGGATGCTTAACATTAATAAAAATGAAAGGAAGAATTTCACACAAAAACATGTTCTCTTCATTCTCAAAATGTTTGTGTCTAAACTTGAATAAATCTATAGGCATACATTTTCTTTATTCACAGATTAAAGACAGAAAGGAAGAGAGCGAGTGTGAATTATTTAATTTAAAAAAACTGATCTCACGTATTTTTTATTCTACAAATTTGGTGTTTCAGTAAGATTCATCTCGTATACGTTTGTTTCGTTTTTTTACGTTGCGTTTTAAACCAGTATGACATCAATTAATATTTATAAAACTAAATGATCAACTACTTTCCCGGACACGACGTGTGGCCCTGCCACTACTACGACTACTACTACGACTACATAATAATAATAATAATAATAATAATAATAATAATAATAATAATAATAATAATAATAATAATAATGGAATAAATACCTGGGCAGTATCACTAATAAGATATTCTGGACCATTCATAAGCTGGACTAAAGAAGAACTCAGGCACCTTGACCAGAGGACTAGAAAATTAATGTCTATGCACAATGCACTACATCCAAAAGACGATATAGACAGACTCTACGTGAAGAGAAACGAAGGGGGAAGAGGACTGGTAGGTATAGAAGACTGTGTGGACGACACTAAAAAAGAGGTGGAGAAATACATAAATCAGAACACAGAAAGGCTGATCACCGCAGCAAGAGAGACCGTCCCAACAAACAACGCAGGAAGCATCGAAACTGGACACAAACAGACAAGAAAAGAAAAATGGGAAGAAAAACAACTACATGGATGCTTCGTAAGACCCACAAGAGAAATAAACCAACGCAAATAGCTGGACATGGCTCAGAAAAGGAAACTTGAACAGAGAAACGGAATCTTTACTGATGGCTGCACAGAACAATGCGATTAGGACAAACTACATAAAAGCTAAAATAGATAAAACCCAGGAAAACAATAAATGCAGACTGGGTGGACAAAGACACGAAACAATAAATCAAATAATAAGTGAATGTAGCAAACTTGCCCAAAAAGAATACAAGAACAGACATGATTGTGTTGGGAAAGTAATACACAGGGAACTGTGCAAACAATTGAATTTCGAATATGCAGACAAATGGTACAACTAATTAACCAGAAACAGTACTGGAAAACGAAAAACACAAAATCATCTGGGATATGGATATACAAACAGATACACTCATACAAGCAAGGATATCTGATGTTATTATAATAGACAAAAAGGAAACATCTTGTAAAATCGTAGACTTCGCCGTTCCAGCAGAACACAGAGTGAAGATCAAAGATACGGAAAAACGAAGTAAATGCACAGAACTAGCCAGAGAACTGAAAGGAATATGGAGCATGAAGAAAGTTAGTATAATACCAATAATCGTAGGAGCACTAGGAACAATCCCCAAAAACCTGGAGAAAGGACTGGGAGAAATTGGAATCAAACGGATCATCGAAACCATACAGCACTTCATAATTCCTCCCCCCAATAAATTACACAGGCCTCAGCTAAAAAATGAACCAAAGAAACAGAAATTACAAGAAACACTATAAGCTCCTCCCTCTCTCCCCTCAACCCTCTCCCCCATTTTGTTTAAAATTAAAAATAATTAAAAAAAAAAAATTTAAATAAGGAAAGAGAAAAAGAAAAAATTAAGGAATTGAAAGGAAAACACAGGAACAAATTTAAAAATAAAAAAAATTATTATTATTTAAAAGAAAAAAGTAATTTTAAATAAATATTATTTTATTTATTTATTTTTATTTTTTTAACTGTTGCCGGCCTAGGCTGACCCCAGACAAAATATTTGTAGAGGGTCTAGGAGGATGAGAAGACCGAGGAGGGACAGCCCAAACCAGACCTCCACTGGAAAAGTGCAGAGAATGCTGGAACCTTGGGGAGGCTTATTGCCACCCAAATCCCAGAGAAGACCAATTGTCCTTACCAGCGAGAAATCAATGGTAAGGGGCTGTTGCGATACCGCATCGTTATCGAAAAGTGGTGAAGAATACTTTGAAATCTGGGGAGGCTTGTGGCCACTCAGACTTCAGGAAATACCACTGGTTGTTGTTGGTGAGTAATCACTGACGATGATCTGTGTGAGAACTCCTAGTGAGTACACATAATAATAATCGATGTGTCTATTGTGTAATGAAGACACATTAGCGCATATTTTATCTGAATGCCCTATGCTCGCACACGATCAATATATAAAATTGAGACACAACTAAGTCGTTCATGGTCTAAACTCGAATATATGCGCACTTTATCAATTGGACCACACTCAGAAGTGGTATGAGCATAAACCGGAAGTGGTATAGCAGAACGACAATGTCAAACTTCTTTGGGACATGCGCATACAGACTGATAAGATTCTTGAACATTCCAAACCCGACTTAATCTTTCTAAACAAAAACAAGAGAAATTGCTTAATCATTGATATATCCTGCCTGTTCGAGATCAGAGTGCTGGAGAAAGAATATGAACTAGTCTATAAATATCAAGACCTATAATGGGACTTTGACTATGTAAATTTTTAAAAAGTCAATATGATTATCGTTGTAATTAAAACGCTTGGAACCATAACGGAAAGTCGCCATAGATGGCTTAAACAGATTGACGAGACAATTTCTTTTTTCTAATTCTACAAAAAACCTGCCTGTTAGGAAAGGCGAAAGTGTTAAGGTATAGTGTGAATGTCTAAACTCAAGGGAATTGAATTGATGTTCAAATAGAAAAATCCAACTAAAACATCCAAAAGTTGAGACTACTATGAAATACTACTACAACTACTGCCACTACTATCAATAACAATAATAATAATAATAATAATAATGATGATAATAATAATGATGATGATGATGACGACGATGATGATGATGATGATGATGATGATGATGATAATGATGATGATGATGATCCCTGCGCAGTATCACTAATAAGATACTCTTGAACATTCATTGGCTGGACTAATAAAGTACTGAGGCACCTTGACCAGAGGACTATAAAATGAATGATCAGGCACAACGTACGACACCCAAAAGACGACAAAGGCAGACTATACATGAAAAGAAACGATGGGGTAAGAAGACTGGTAAGTTTTGAAGACTGTGTGGAGAACACAAATAAGAGCTGGGGTAATATGTAATTATTTACTATTCTACTACTACTACTGCTACTACTACTACTACTGCTACTACTACTAATACTACTACTTGATAATAATAATAATAATAATAATAATAATAATAATAATAATAATAATGAAAACTCATCCTCAAAAGACGAAATACTATGAAGATTATTATTGAAAATTGAGCCGTGATTAAAAATCCTCATAGATTCTTTATAAATCTGTAGCTATTTAATATTGTTTTCGATTGTTATTTCTGTCGTCATTAAATATTATTGTAGCTATTGCACAACGATTTAGATCGTTATGATATTCCGTAAATCGCAAAAATTCTTCATTAACGAGGAAATTAAATGAACGGCAATGCTATAATACGTGTAAGTCGTGTATAATTACGATCTGACGTTATGTAAGCACCAAGACGATGTTATGAAAATGTGATTCTGCGATAAACAAATATGAATCATCGATCTGTTATTATTATGGTAGAGCGAAAATGCTATGAAGATGATTGTTGAAATGTGAACCATGCGAGGACAGCGCGAAATACGAATTCGTATTATTATATTAAAATATTCCAGTTATATAAAATTGTAATCATCTCTAATTACCGTAATCATGTATTTGTTTATTGTAGCTTTAGCGCAACGATATTGGTATAGATGACACTCTGATAATCAGAGAAATACGTAATCAGTTTAATGAATGAATAACACTGATGAATTACGTAGAAATAATGTGAGATTAAGGTATCGCGTCATGTTAGAACCGATATTAATTTTAAATTATAACATCTTATACAGCAATGAAAAAAATCAGAAAATATGTGTAATGTGTTTTCTAAACACAATTGTACTCGAGATATCAATAAATTCGTCATTTCTGCTTTTAATTAAGGTGCGAGTGTAAGAAAGAAAGTAATGGTTACGACTTTGTTTATCAAAATGGTTCCCAAAAGTTAATAAACTTAAAAAAATATATATTAAGAGTAATCTTTCATATATTCGTGCCAAATTCTAAAGTCCTCAAACGTTAAAATGTATATAATGTATGGACACCCATATATGTACTAATGTTTGGTTTTGGTTTTGGTAAATATGAATTCTGTTCAAGACAGTAAACCACCTACAATTGTTGTTCGTAGGCTTCGCTATCTGAATCATTTTTCGATACACTCCTCCAAACTGCGCAATTGCAGTATTTTTATTCTGAAACATACAATTGCAGATATTATTTCTACCTTGAGCACAAAGAAATGAACAGAACTAAAAAAAACTAGCTCATGTAGAGTATTTGAATAATTTCCAGGAGAACCACACCTCACACTTTTCCTGTTTTTTTTCTGTTATTGTTTACCTGTAAATGTAAAGCTCGTTTAATGTTACTTAACTAATCTTCTATTTTATTATAACGCTGTAATCTGAAAAAATGTCTCACAGGAAAACAATAATAATAACAGTAATGTTGTTTATCCGTCAGTCGTACCTAAAGTGCAGGCGATGTGTGTAGTAATTTTTTATAAACCTGAATAATGAGAAAAATACGACCTATAAACGATCAGGGTTTGCTATAACCTGTGTACAACCGTGTACAATTACAAAAAGTTCGGAAGTAATATGTGTTAATGTAAGAAAATGTGAGAGATTGTTACTATAATGCGCACCATGATGTTTGCAATCGGTGAAGTAAAAAAAAGTATCTTACTAAATAGAATGCTGCAATTTAATTAGTGACGAGTGTAGTTCATATTAATAAGAGGATATAGACTCAGCTACCTTTCTCTTAATAAATTAAAAGAACAGTGAAATAATGAACAGACTAACTATTGATATCAACTGATTTGGTTGTGTTTGAAAGACACATATTAATTTCCCGCGTAAAAATAAACGACATAAACAGTTGTTTATTATGGTGCCTTTGTTTATGAAGCTATTCCAATCAATGACATTTGGGATAACCTCATTTTACTTTATGTGTCTATTTTTTGGTTAAGTTTGGTACAGTTACATGTCTTCATAAAGTTAGGTATGTCTATGTGTTCATATATTTTCATATACAATATTTACTCCTACGCTAATTGAATGATCATCATGAATTTCTGAACACATATGCTAGTAGTAATGGGGCACGAAGTGAGCTATATTTAGTTTTATTTAGTTTCGTTCGTAAGCGACTAAACAAGAAATGGGACCATTTTTGTAAAAATTTAGATATCTATGATTTCTTACCCTAGTTATTAGACATCATTTAATAAATATATCCCAAATGTCAGTGCTTCTGAGTCTTTAAAACGTGTTATAGGAATAAAAATATGCGCAACTATGTATGATTTACGTTAGTTTGATCCATAGTTTTAGACACACATTAAGGTAGATTCCGTGAATATTTCATTTTTTTAACCCCCCTTAATCTTAGACCTTAAAAATTTGAAGCCTTTCTATAATCAAAAGCATGTAATGGATTTTGATCACTATTAGAAAAGGGATACTAGACATGAAGTTTGGTATAATTATATATTAATTTTAATCTTCTCAAGGCGAGATAACATTCGTGTAAGCCTGTTCTGTTCAGGGAATTCATTTTGCCCATAATGGCACGGGTATTCGTCTAGTTTTGTATCAAATAAAGTACTGATATTCTCATGATGAACCAATTACATATGTGCATTTATCGATAAAAATTTATTTTAATCGCACGCGTGACAGAACACACTAAAATGCGACAAACCGAACGACCTATGGACGTGGCAGACATTTAATAGAGACGCACACACGAATCGTAAAAAACGTCCCTTCGAAATCTATTAAGTATACGATCGGTTTTGAAATTAGGAGTACTCTACTCATGAGGATTTTGAACACCCTTAAGACAATCTCTACAGTTCATTTGTATCAGTATTTTCCGATCCTACATTTACTCCCCTACAAGTAGTTAGAAAATATGCGTCTTTTAAGATGGCCAGTCATTTGTTTGAAATAAAAATGTATTTAAAAAAAAACAAATTCGGAGCATTAATAAAATTACTACATTTATATTTTGAGCTCTAACAGCTATAAACCTAACTTTTGTGAAAGTTTAAACGAATTTTAATATATATATGAGTGCGTCTGGACTCACCTATATTTTGAGCACTTTCTCCACACTGCTCCCACGCAAAGAGTTTTCTTCACATTCTACAATTCATTTGACTTCTTTTCAACGGAAATTTACCACCCGGACAATCTGCATATATTTTTCACGGAATTTTTCTTTTCATTCACTGCGTTTTTTTAACAAAAATTCCTTTAATAATAATTTTCATATTTTTCAAATATTTGAACTTTGTTTTTTTTCGAAAGCCAACTTATCCATCTGTATTTCTCCTCTGATGATAAGATTTCGATCTTTGAAAAGCCTTGGCTTAATGAAAAGAATAATACACCCTAGTTTATTACTGAATACACCTTGCATTGAACAATTGAAATTTGAAATAAATTTGGACAATCGCCGCATATTTATCGCTCTTTTTGCTTATATATATATATATATATATATATATATATATATATATATATATATATATATATATAGTCTCGGAAATTTCTCAACCATTACAACTATATAAGGAGAAAAAAAAATATTTTTAGTCCCAAGTCGTTCAGTAGAAAATCACTCATGTAAGTCAATTTATTTTTGTAGTTACTATATTAGTTTACTTCCAAGAATTTACATTAGTCATAACATTATTTAAGGGATCATCAGTTGTTTACCATGAACAACTGTTTCGGGAATTTAAAACCAAAACAGTATTTTATTTCATGGCTTCCCAGCAGAGTTGATCAGACCCCACTTCCCTTAAAAAACAAAAAAACATAAACGTTCCGTTTATTAGATCTAAGTTTTGTTCCAGATAAATATTTAGCTAACTTATATTAGTTATTAAAAAATGTCGTACTTACCTGTGTTGTTCGTCTGTGTCTAATAGAATGTATCCGTTAATTACACAAATGTTGCTGTATATATATATATATATATATATATATATATATATATATATATATATATATATATATATATATATATTTGTGTGTGTGTATAGAGAGAGAGAGAGAGAGAGAGAGAGAGAGAGAGAGAGAGAGAGAGAAAGAGAGAGAGCTGTTTCGTCGTTTTACGATTCATCAGTATGGCTATAGAAAGCGAGCGCACGAACGCCAATAATCGAAACCTGAGCGCGGGTCACTACCAAAAGCGACTAATTATGTCCGATGCTCTACCAACTCAGTCAATACACCTGCTACTTAAAGTGGACGAAATTATATCGTTTTTTGTTTTGTTTCGGTGTTTAATTAAATTAGTCATTTGTTTACATGTTTACGATACTTATATATTTATGAATACATATATCTGTTTCATTTTACTTCAGTCGAAGTTCCGAGAAATCACGGGTCCTCTTCCTGAGTGTAACACTTGATATCTATATGAGATACATATATATTCGAATATTCCATTAAAGTTCTTTTTTTACGTTACTTTAAACGTTTAATTAGTAAAGAAGTTAAGAACATTAATTTTGCTCTCCCTAATTGACCAGTTAACTATGTTTTAGCATATCTTTTTTGTAGGCTGTTGGTCTTACCGGATTCCAGGACAATAATTCATCAAGTCTGGTTGAGTATTAAGCTGTGTGCTGTTTCTTAAGGTAAAATCTTTTGGAGAAGGTGACCATTCCTCATATGAGCCAGTGTCGAGGGGATCTGATTTGCGCTTCGAATACTCTGTGTGTTTTTTTCATATTTGGTCAGGGTTTACTTGTAGGGTGAAGTGTCCTCATGTATGGTTGTCCTGACAAACCTTTTTAAAGAGAGACCGAATACACTAGAGGATGGTGTCTAGTGGGTAATTCAAACGCTCCTTTGTATGTGCACATTCATATGTTTATGTACATATGTTTGCATGTTATGGTAGGGACTTTTTTAACATGAGGATTGCTAATTTTTGTTATTTTGTATCATTTTTGATTCGTAATTTGTATTGTTTAGAGTACTCAGATTACTGCATCCATATTGCATGTTATTTCCACATGGGTTCAGCCGATTTAACATACGACTGTTTTCAGGTTTCTCCTGTCGAACTCAGAAATATGTACATATTTTCTAACTGGACTCTTTATTTAATCTATATTGAACCGTGGTACAACGGATAAAGTACTAGGTTGTACCCAGTTATAAGTGACAGTTTCTCAGGGTTGAATCTTTTATCTTTAGTTCAGGCGATACCAAGAATATAAGAACATGATTTAAGAATTGTACCCGCTAATGGCTGAAAAAACGAAAAAATGCTCTCTGTGTATTAAATAAGGCGTTTATTTCGCACTTCCGTACACATTTCCGAGTTCGACAAAGTTTCCCGAGTTCGACAAGTCGTACCCAAATAAAGTCAGAACGTACATCGGTCTAAACGTGTTGAGAATACGTCGAAGATGAGAAGATCGTCCAAATAATCAAAAATAATACATGCGTGTATTTGTTTATTTGGAAACTTTGTCGACATAATAGCCTGAAGATCGTACATTAACTCAACGAGATTCTACGAATTGACGTTGCATAGCAGAGATTTAATTAATTGTTTCCATTTTACAAAAACGTTCACAATATTGGCGTTGCATAGCAGAGATTTTATTAATTGTTAACATTTTACAAAAACGTTCACAATATTGGCGTTGCATAGCAGAGATTTTATTAATTGTTAACATTTTACAAAAACGTTATCAATATTGGCGTTGCGCAGCAGAGATTTTATTAATTGTTAACATTTTACAAAAACGTTATCAATATTGGCGTTGCATAGCAGATATTTTATTAATTGGTTCCATTTTACAAAAACGTTCACAATATTGGCGTTGCATAGCAGAGATTTTATTAATTGTTAACATTTTACAAAAACGTTCACAATATTGGCGTTGCATAGCAGATATTTTATTAATTGTTAACATTTTACAAAAACGTTATCAATATTGGCGTGGCATAGCAGATATTTTATTAATTGTTAACATTTTACAAAAACGTTCACAATATTGGCGTTGCATAGCAGAGATTTTATTAATTGTTAACATTTTACAAAAACGTTCACAATATTGGCGTTGCATAGAAGAGATTTTATTAATTGTTAACATTTTACAAAAACGTTATCAATATTGGCGTTGCGCAGCAGAGATTTTATTAATTGTTAACATTTTACAAAAACGTGATCAATATTGGCGTGGCATAGCAGATATTTTATTAATTGGTTCCATTTTACAAAAACGTTCACAATATTGGCGTTGCATAGCAGAGATTTTATTAATTGTTAACATTTTACAAAAACGTTCACAATATTGGCGTTGCATAGCAGATATTTTATTAATTGTTACCATTTTACAAAAACGTTCACAATATTGGCGTTGCATAGCAGAGATTTTATTAATTGTTAACATTTTACAAAAACGTTATCAATATTGGCGTGGCATAGCAGATATTTTATTAATTGTTTCCATTTTACAAAAACGTTCACAATATTGGCGTTGCATAGCAGATATTTTATTAATTGTTAACATTTTACAAAAACGTTCACAATATTGACGTTGCATAGCAGATATTTTATTAATTGTTACCATTTTACAAAAACGTTCACAATATTGGCGTTGCATAGCAGAGATTTTATTAATTGTTTCCATTTTACAAAAACGTTCACAATATTGGCGTTGCATAGCAGAGATTTTATTAATTGTTACCATTTTACAAAAACGTTCACAATATTGGCGTTGCATAGGATGGATTTTATTAATTGTTAACATTTTACAAAAACGTTCATAATATTGGCGTTGCATAGCAGAGATTTTATTAATTGTTAACATTTTACAAAAACGTTCACAATATTGGCGTTGCATAGCAGAGATTTTATTAATTGTTAACATTTTACAAAAACGTTCACAATATTGGCGTTGCATAGCAGAGATTTTATTAATTGTTAACATTTTACAAAAACGTTATCAATATTGGCGTTGCGCAGCAGAGATTTTATTAATTGTTAACATTTTACAAAAACGTTATCAATATTGGCGTGGCATAGCAGATATTTTATTAATTGGTTCCATTTTACAAAAACGTTCACAATATTGGCGTTGCATAGCAGAGATTTTATTAATTGTTAACATTTTACAAAAACGTTCACAATATTGGCGTTGCATAGCAGATATTTTATTAATTGTTACCATTTTACAAAAACGTTCACAATATTGGCGTTGCATAGCAGAGATTTTATTAATTGTTAACATTTTACAAAAACGTTATCAATATTGGCGTGGCATAGCAGATATTTTATTAATTGTTTCCATTTTACAAAAACGTTCACAATATTGGCGTTGCATAGCAGATATTTTATTAATTGTTAACATTTTACAAAAACGTTCACAATATTGACGTTGCATAGCAGATATTTTATTAATTGTTACCATTTTACAAAAACGTTCACAATATTGGCGTTGCATAGCAGAGATTTTATTAATTGTTTCCATTTTACAAAAACGTTCACAATATTGGCGTTGCATAGCAGAGATTTTATTAATTGTTAACATTTTACAAAAACGTTCACAATATTGACGTTGCATAGCAGATATTTTATTAATTGTTTCCATTTTACAAAAACGTTCACAATATTGGCGTTGTATAGCAGAGATTTTATTAATTGTTAACATTTTACAAAAACGTTATCAATATTGGCGTTGCGTAGCAGAGATTTTATTAATTGTTAACATTTTACAAAAACGTTATCAATATTGGCGTGGCATAGCAGATATTTTATTAATTGTTAACATTTTACAAAAACGTTCACAATATTTGCGTTGCATAGCAGAGATTTTATTAATTGTTAACATTTTACAAAAACGTTCACAATATTGACGTTGCATAGCAGATATTTTATTAATTGTTAACATTTTACAAAAACGTTCACAATATTGGCGTTGCATAGCAGAGATTTTATTAATTGTACACATTTTACAAAAACGTTATCAATATTGGCGTGGCATAGCAGATATTTTATTAATTGTTTCCATTTTACAAAAACGTTCACAATATTGGCGTTGCATAGCAGAGATTTTATTAATTGTTAACATTTTACAAAAACGTTCACAATATTGACGTTGCATAGCAGATATTTTATTAATTGTTAACATTTTACAAAAACGTTATCAATATTGGCGTGGAAATGCAGATATTTTATTAATTGTTTCCATTTTACAAAAACGTTCACAATATTGGCGTTGCATAGCAGAGATTTTATTAATTGTTAACATTTTACAAAAACGTTCACAATATTGACGTTGCATAGCAGATATTGTATTAATTGTTACCATTTTACAAAAACGTTCACAATATTGGCGTTGCATAGCAGAGATTTTATTAATTGTTTCCATTTTACAAAAACGTTCACAATATTGGCGTTGCATAGCAGAGATTTTATTAATTGTTAACATTTTACAAAAACGTTCACAATATTGGCGTTGCATAGCAGAGATTTTATTAATTGTTTCCATTTTACAAAAACGTTCACAATATTGGCGTTGCATAGAAGAGATTTTATTAATTGTTAACATTTTACAAAAACGTTATCAATATTGGCGTTGCGTAGCAGAGATTTTATTAATTGTTTACATTTTACAAAAACGTTATCAATATTTGCGTGGCATAGCAGATATTTTATTAATTGTTTCCATTTTACAAAAACGTTCACAATATTGGCGTTGCATAGCAGAGATTTTATTAATTGTTAACATTTTACAAAAACGTTATCGATATTGGCGTGGCATAGCAGATATTTTATTAATTGTTTACATTTTACAAAAACGTTCACAATATTTGCGTTGCATAGCAGAGATTTTATTAATTGTTAACATTTTACAAAAACGTTCACAATATTGACGTTGCATAGCAGATATTTTATTAATTGTTAACATTTTACAAAAACGTTCACAATATTGGCGTTGCATAGCAGAGATTTTATTAATTGTACACATTTTACAAAAACGTTATCAATATTGGCGTGGCATAGCAGATATTTTATTAATTGTTTCCATTTTACAAAAACGTTCACAATATTGGCGTTGCATAGCAGAGATTTTATTAATTGTTAACATTTTACAAAAACGTTCACAATATTGACGTTGCATAGCAGATATTTTATTAATTGTTAACATTTTACAAAAACGTTATCAATATTGGCGTGGAAATGCAGATATTTTATTAATTGTTTCCATTTTAACAAAACGTTCACAATATTGGCGTTGCATAGCAGAGATTTTATTAATTGTTAACATTTTACAAAAACGTTCACAATATTGACGTTGCATAGCAGATATTGTATTAACTGTTACCATTTTACAAAAACGTTCACAATATTGGCGTTGCATAGCAGATATTTTATTAATTGTTTCCATTTTACAAAAACGTTCACAATATTGGCGTTGCATAGCAGATATTTTATTAATTGTTAACATTTTACAAAAACGTTCACAATATTGGCGTTGCATAGCAGAGATTTTATTAATTGTTTCCATTTTACAAAAACGTTCACAATATTGGCGTTGCATAGAAGAGATTTTATTAATTGTTAACATTTTACAAAAACGTTATCAATATTGGCGTTGCGTAGCAGAGATTTTATTAATTGTTAACATTTTACAAAAACGTTATCAATATTTGCGTGGCATAGCAGATATTTAATTAATTGTTTCCATTTTACAAAAACGTTCACAATATTGGCGTTGCATAGCAGAGATTTTATTAATTGTTAACATTTTACAAAAACGTTCACAATATTGACGTTGCATAGCAGATATTTTACTAATTGTTAACATTTTACAAAAACGTTCACAATATTGGCGTTGCATTGCAGAGATTTTATTAATTGTTAACATTTTACAAAAACGTTATCAATATTGGCGTTGTATAGCAGGGATTTTATTAATTGTTAACATTTTACAAAAACGTTATCAATATTGGCGTGGCATAGCAGATATTTTATTAATTGTTTCCATTTTACAAAAACGTTCACAATATTGGCGTTGCATAGCAGAGATTTTATTAATTGTTAACATTTTACAAAAACGTTCACAATATTGACGTTGCATAGCAGAGATTTTATTAATTGTTAACATTTAACAAAAACGTTCACAATATTGGCGTTGCATAGCAGAGATTTTATTAATTGTTTCCATTTTACAAAAACGTTCACAATATTGGCGTTGCATAGCAGAGATTTTATTAATTGTTAACAGTTTACAAAAACGTTCACAATATTGGCGTTGCATAGCATAGATTTTAATAATTGTTAACATTTTACAAAAACGTTATCAATATTGGCGTTGCATAGCAGAGATTTTATTAATTGTTAACATTTTACAAAAACGTTATCAATATTGGCGTGGCATAGCAGATATTTTATTATTTGTTTCCATTTTACAAAAACGTTCACAATATTGGCGTTGCATAGCAGAGATTTTATAATTGTTAACATTTTACAAAAACGTTCACAATATTGACGTTGCATAGCAGATATTTTATTAATTGTTAGCATTTTACAAAAACGTTCACAATATTTGCGTTGCATAGCAGATATTTTATTAATTGTTAACATTTTACAAAAACGTTCATAATATTGGCGTTGCATAGCAGTGATTTTATTAATTGTTAACATTTTACAAAAACGTTCACAATATTGGCGTTGCATAGCAGAGATTTTATTAATTGTTAACATTTTACAAAAACGTTCACAATATTGACGTTGCATAGCAGATATTTTATTAATTGTTTCAATTTTTCAAAAACGTTCACAATATTGGCGTTGCATAGCAGAGATTTTATTAATTGTCAACATTTTACAAAAACGTTCACAATATTGGCGTTGCATAGCAGAGATTTTATTAATTGTTAACATTTTACAAAAACGTTATCAATATTGGCGTTGCGTAGCAGAGATTTTATTAATTATTAACATTTTACAAAAACGTTATCAATATTGACGTTGCATAGCAGATATTGTATTAATTGTTACCATTTTACAAAAACGTTCACAATATTGGCGTTGCATAGCAGATATTTTATTAATTGTTAACATTTTACAAAAACGTTATGAATATTGGCGTGGCATAGCAGATATTTTATTAATTGGTTCCATTTTACAAAAACGTTCACAATATTGGCGTTGCATAGCAGAGATTTTATTAATTGTTTCCATTTTACAAAAACGTTCACAATATTGGCGTTGCATAGAAGAGATTTTATTAATTGTTATCATTTTACAAAAACGTTATCAATATTGGCGTTGCGTAGCAGAGATTTTATTAATTGTTAACATTTTACAAAAACGTTATCAATATTGGCGTGGCATAGCAGAGATTTTATTAATTGTTTCCATTTTACAAAAACGTTCACAATATTGGCGTTGCATAGCAGAGATTTTATTAATTGTTAACATTTTACAAAAACGTTATCAATATTGGCGTGGCATAGCAGATATTTTATTAATTGTTTCCATTGTACAAAAACGTTCACAATATTGGCGTTGCATAGCAGAGATTTTATTAATTGTTAACATTTTACAAAAACGTTATCAATATTGACGTTGCATAGCAGATATTTTATTAATTGTTAACATTTTACAAAAACGTTCACAATATTATCGTTGCATAGCAGAGATTTTATTAATTGTTAACATTTTACAAAAACGTTATCAATATTGGCGTGGAAATGCAGATATTTTATTAATTGTTTCTATTTTACAAAAACGTTCACAATATTGGCGTTGCATAGCAGAGATTTTATTAATTGTTAACATTTTACAAAAACGTTATCAATATTGACGTTGCATAGCAGATATTGTATTAATTGTTACCATTTTACAAAAACGTTCACAATATTGGCGTTGCATAGCAGATATTTTATTAATTGTTAACATTTTACAAAAACGTTCACAATATTGGCGTTGCATAGCAGAGATTTTATTAATTGTTTCCATTTTACAAAAACGTTCACAATATTGGCGTTGCATAGAAGAGATTTTATTAATTGTTAACATTTTACAAAAACGTTATCAATATTGGCGTTGCGTAGCAGAGATTTTATTAATTGTTAACATTTTACAAAAACGTTATCAATATTTGCGTTGCATAGCAGATATTTTATTAATTGTTTCCATTTTACAAAAACGTTCACAATATTGGCGTTGCATAGCAGAGATTTTATTAATTGTTAACATTTTGAAAAAAACGTTCACAATATTGACGTTGCATAGCAGATATTTTATTAATTGTTAACATTTTACAAAAACGTTCACAATATTGGCGTTGCATAGCAGAGATTTTATTAATTGTTAACATTTTACAAAAACGTTATCAATATTGGCGTGGAAATGCAGATATTTTATTAATTGTTTCCATTTTACAAAAACGTTCACAATATTGGCGTTGCATAGCAGAGATTTTATTAATTGTTAACATTTTACAAAAACGTTCACAATATTGACGTTGCATAGCAGATATTGTATTAATTGTTACCATTTTACAAAAACGTTCACAATATTGGCGTTGCATAGCAGAGATTTTATTAATTGTTTCCATTTTACAAAAACGTTCACAATATTGGCGTTTCATAGCAGAGATTTTATTAATTGTTAACATTTTACAAAAACGTTCACAATATTGGCGTTGCATAGCAGAGATTTTATTAATTGTTAACATTTTACAAAAACGTTATCAATATTGGCGTTGCATAGCAGAGCTTTTATTAATTGTTAACATTTTACAAAAACGTTATCAATACTGGCGTGGCATAGCAGATATTTTATTAATTGTTTTCATTTTACAAAAACGTTCACAATATTGGCGTTGCATAGCAGAGATTTTATTAATTGTTAACATTTTACAAAAACGTTCACAATATTGACGTTGCATAGCAGATATTTTATTAATTGTTAACATTTTACAAAAACGTTCACAATATTGGCGTTGCATAGCAGAGATTTTATTAATTGTTTCCATTTTACAAAAACGTTCACAATATTGGCGTGGCATAGCATAGATTTTAATAATTGTTAACATTTTACAAAAACGTTATCAATATTGGCGTTGCATAGCAGAGATTTTATTAATTGTTAACATTTTACAAAAACGTTATCAATATTGGCGTGGCATAGCAGATATTTTATTAATTGTTTCCATTGTACAAAAACGTTCACAATATTGGCGTTGCATAGCAGAGATTTTATTAATTGTTAACATTTTACAAAAACGTTCACAATATTTACGTTGCATAGCAGATATTTTATTAATTGTTAGCATTTTACAAAAACGTTCACAATATTGGCGTTGCATAGCAGATATTTTATTAATTGTTAACATTTTACAAAAACGTTCACAATATTGACGTTGCATAGCAGATATTTTATTAATTGTTAACATTTTACAAAAACGTTCACAATATTGGCGTTGCATAGCAGATATTTTATTAATTGTTAACATTTTACAAAAACGTTCACAATATTGACGTTGCAGAGCATAGATTTTATTCATTGTAAACATTTTACAAAAACGTTCCAAATATTGGCGTTGCATAGCAGAGATTTTATTAATTGTTAACATTTTACAAAAACGTTCACAATATTGGCGTTGCATAGCAGAGATGTTATGAATTGTTACCATTTTACAAAAACGTTCACAATATTGTCGTTGCATAGCAGAGATTTTATTAATTGTTTCCATTTTACAAAAACGTTCACAATATTGGCGTTGCATAGCAGATATTTTATTAATTGTTAACATTTTACAAAAACGTTCACAATATTGGCGTTTCATAGCAGAGATTTTATTAATTGTTTCCATTTTACAAAAACGTTCACAATATTGGCGTTGCATAGAAGAGATTTTATTAATTGTTTCCATTTTACAAAAACGTTCACAATATTGGCGTTTCATAGCAGAGATTTTATTAATTGTTAACATTTTACAAAAACGTTATCAATATTTGCGTTGCATAGCAGATATTTTATTAATTGTTTCCATTTTACAAAAACGTTCACAATATTGGCGTTGCATAGCAGAGATTTTATTAATTGTTAACATTTTACAAAAACGTTCACAATATTGACGTTGCATAGCAGATATTTTATTAATTGTTAACATTTTACAAAAACGTTCACAATATTGGCGTTGCATAGCAGAGATTTTATTAATTGTTAACATTTTACAAAAACGTTATCAATATTGGCGTGGAAATGCAGATATTTTATTAATTGTTTCCATTTTACAAAAACGTTCACAATATTGGCGTTGCATAGCAGAGATTTTATTAATTGTTAACATTTTACAAAAACGTTCACAATATTGACGTTGCATAGCAGATATTGTATTAATTGTTACCATTTTACAAAAACGTTCACAATATTGGCGTTGCATAGCAGAGATTTTATTAATTGTTTCCATTTTACAAAAACGTTCACAATATTGGCGTTGCATAGCAGAGATTTTATTAATTGTTAACATTTTACAAAAACGTTCACAATATTGGCGTTGCATAGCAGAGATTTTATTAATTGTTAACATTTTACAAAAACGTTATCAATATTGGCGTTGCATAGCAGAGCTTTTATTAATTGTTAACATTTTACAAAAACGTTATCAATACTGGCGTGGCATAGCAGATATTTTATTAATTGTTTTCATTTTACAAAAACGTTCACAATATTGGCGTTGCATAGCAGAGATTTTATTAATTGTTAACATTTTACAAAAACGTTCACAATATTGACGTTGCATAGCAGATATTTTATTAATTGTTAACATTTTACAAAAACGTTCACAATATTGGCGTTGCATAGCAGAGATTTTATTAATTGTTTCCATTTTACAAAAACGTTCACAATATTGGCGTGGCATAGCATAGATTTTAATAATTGTTAACATTTTACAAAAACGTTATCAATATTGGCGTTGCATAGCAGAGATTTTATTAATTGTTAACATTTTACAAAAACGTTATCAATATTGGCGTGGCATAGCAGATATTTTATTACTTGTTTCCATTGTACAAAAACGTTCACAATATTGGCGTTGCATAGCAGAGATTTTATTAATTGTTAACATTTTACAAAAACGTTCACAATATTTACGTTGCATAGCAGATATTTTATTAATTGTTAGCATTTTACAAAAACGTTCACAATATTGGCGTTGCATAGCAGATATTTTATTAATTGTTAACATTTTACAAAAACGTTCACAATATTGACGTTGCATAGCAGATATTTTATTAATTGTTAACATTTTACAAAAACGTTCACAATATTGGCGTTGCATAGCAGATATTTTATTAATTGTTAACATTTTACAAAAACGTTCACAATATTGACGTTGCAGAGCATAGATTTTATTCATTGTAAACATTTTACAAAAACGTTCCAAATATTGGCGTTGCATAGCAGAGATTTTATTAATTGTTAACATTTTACAAAAACGTTCACAATATTGGCGTTGCATAGCAGAGATGTTATGAATTGTTACCATTTTACAAAAACGTTCACAATATTGGCGTTGCATAGCAGAGATTTTATTAATTGTTAACATTTTACAAAAACGTTCACAATATTGGCGTTGCATAGCAGAGATTTTATTAATTGTTAACATTTTACAAAAACGTTCACAATATTGACGTTGCATAGCAGAGATTTTATTAATTGTTAACATTTTACAAAAACGTTCACAATATTGGCGTTGCATAGGATGGATTTTATTAATTGTTAACATTTTACAAAAACGTCCACAATATTGGCGTTGCATAGCAGAGATTTTATTAATTGTTAACATTTTACATAAACGTTCACAATATTGACGTTGCATAGCAGAGATTTTATTAATTGTTAACATTTTACAAAAACGTTCACAATATTGACGTTGCATAGCAGAGATTTTATTAATTGTTACCATTTTACAAAAACGTTCACAATATTGACGTTGCATAGCAGAGATTTTATTAATTGTTAACATTTTACAAAAACGTTCACAATATTGGCGTTGCATAGCAGATATTTTATTAATTGTTAACATTTTACAAAAACGTTCACAATATTGACGTTGCATAGCAGAGATTTTATTAATTGTTAACATTTTACAAAAACGTTCACAATATCTGCGTTGCATAGCAGATATTTTATTAATTGTTAACATTTTACAAAAACGTTCACAATATTGACGTTGCATAGCAGAGATTTTTTTAATTGTTAACATTTTACAAAACCGTTCACAATATTGGCGTTGCATAGCAGATATTTTATTAATTGTTAACATTTTACAAAAACGTTCACAATATTGGCGTTGCATAGCGGAGATTTTATTAATTGTTAACATTTTACAAAACCGTTCACAATATTGGCGTTGCATAGCAGATATTTTATTAATCGTCAAAATTTTACAAAAACGTTCACAATATTCGCGTTGCATATCAGAGATATTATAAACAATCTATTCTGTTGATAAAATCCAAGGAAAAGTGAAATTTAAATGATATCTTATCGAATTGGGGTGAAGTATTTATAATTCGTTAAGTTTCGTTGTCCTGCTTGCAAAAAGACAATTTCTAATTCAGAGACAAAGTAAATTATTCACGTCAATTTTGTAGGCCATTTATGAATGAATTATCATCTTGTACTGCAATTGAATATAGGCCGCTGCCTTTCATTTATCAACTCATTTATCAAAAAGAGTGCGGTAGTACCGAGGAGATTGTGGTTAATTTAAAGATACGTCTTTATTAGGCAAAAGGAGTTCAGTTGGTATGTCACGCTTGAGTTTAATATATTATAAGTTTCGTCAGTCGACAACTTACGTTCTAAACTGCAGGGGTCTATACATCTCAGTGAGAGGCTCAGTCCGTCTGCACAATAATAAACGGGAACACTTTGGTAATCGTCTCATCAGAAAACGGTGTGCTTTAAAATAGGCTTCACATTCACCCGACTTAAATCACCTCTCAGATATTACATGCGGATGGTATCTCGATAATAAGGTATACACTCTTTGATCTAACATTCCCATGTAGCATGAATTGGAACAAATGCATATAAGACATTGCCAAGGCTGCTGCAAAGAGGGTTAGCTCCCTCTACCGAGCTAGAAAACGTCGAACACCTGACAGTATCCTATATATCTACAAAGCCACTATCCGCCGATGCATGGAGTATTGTTGTCACATGTTGGCTGGTGAACCATCCACGAGTCTCTTCCTCTTAGACAAGGTTCAAAGAGAGTATCTAATCTCTACCAAGCTCCAGCCCCAGTCCAACTACTGCAATGTTGCAACCTTGTGCTTGTTCTACAAGTACTTCAATAGTATGTGCTCCGATAAACTTCCTTCTCTGATTCCCCGTCGACGTAAATACACTCGACCAACCTGGCAATCAGCTTAATCCCATCAATCCACTGTAGAGGTCCCCCAGATGCCGGACAAACTTTTTACTCCAAAAGCTAATTTTCTCGTGCTGCCGGCATTTGCCACTTCCTCCTTTCTCCCTGTGTCCCCGACTGTACTGAGATGCATAAATTTAAAACTAATGTGAACAGCCACCTCGCTTCACAGGTCTACATTTAGGATGATTCTACAAAACTTTCACCCTAATTGTCAGTAGTCCCTTACCTCTATAGTGGCAGATAGCTTTGTTTAGGGTGAACTATGTTAAAACAAATGAGAATAATCGTCAGAGTGTTCATGAAGAGAACCATCACCGCCCAAACCAGGGCAGTGTTGAGAGAGCAGTGTCTCCGAGTTATTGACAAATTTACACGTTTCATCTAGGTATGCTTCTTATTAAACGGCGATAAAAAAAATGTTGGACATCACTGACTGAAACTTGGCGGACAATTCAGGCGTAGACTGAAGTATATTTGTACCAAACATGTTTGGATTGCAAAAAAGAATTGTGAGTTTGATTAACGGTTCTATAGGTGTTTTTTTACGTTGCGGGGTTTATCGTGTAGAATGTTTAACGTTAGAAATAGTTACGAAATCGACATATATGTATACATGTTATTCATAGCCTTGATCGACGAAAGGTATTGTGTACCCTCCTATAAGGTGATCTAATAGAAACAACCAGTGGTAACATTTGAAAATGCGTGTAGGTTTGACAGATTTTATCGAACGCACAGTTTTTTCTTCATTGATTTGTTTGTTGCTTTTACGGTTTATTTTATGTTTATGTAAAATGATTCATTGTATACGACAAAGTAACGAGACGTTGC
>OY744523.1:50205258-50215258 GCA_963556195.1 Sepiola atlantica | reverse complement strand
ATCATCATCATCATCATCATCATCATCATCGTTGTTGCTGTTGTTGTTATTATTATAGTAATAATAATAATAATAATAATAATAATAATAATAATAATAATAATATAAGAGATATTATTTCTTAAGTATTCTTACATAGAAAGAAAGAGACTTATTATTTTGCAATCTACATTGGATACATGTTTTTACTGTGGACGCACACACGCGTATAGATTACACATAGATTAGATGACTTCACTAGAAAACGGGGATCACTTTTTTCTGAATGCTCGAATTTATAAATGATATGAGGTCCATGCTGCTAGTGACTGATGTAAAAAAAACTTTAATTTACTAACGAACCAAACACTCATACATGAACTCGTACACAAGCAAACACACATACATACACAGACATGATATATCAATTAAGTATATAAATATGGAATATAAAAAAAACATATACCACGTAAATGCACTGTCAATATTTACAAGGCATCTATGTAAAACACACAAGCATATCTCTCTCTTTCTCTCTCTCTCTCGCTCTCTCTCTCTCTATGTATATATATATATATATATATATATATATATATATATGAAATTAAAATAGAATAAGTGGAAGACATAAAAAGCTCAACGTTTCGCCCAAATGTTATATGGGCTTTGTAAAGAGCGAACAAAAAAATGCAAAAAATTATATTTTTTGCATTTTTTTCGTTCCCTCTTGACAAAGCCCATATAACATTTGGGCGAAACGTTGAGCTTTTTAGGTCTTCCGCTTATTCCATCTTAATTTCATAACGTCGGAGTATTTTATGCTTTCATCTATTCATATATATATATATATATATATATATATATATATATATATATATATATATATATATATATGTATATATATGTACGTATATACATACATATAAATGCGTATGTGTGTGTGACATTGCATTAGAGTCCTTTGATACTCATAAGACGGCTAGTAATTTTTTGCACTTACTCATAATGATACTTATTAATAATAAAATAAAGATAATTAAACTAAAACTAAGTAAAAAGTGGACACATATGGAGACTCAGTTTATTGGATGATGTAAAGAAACTTTACATTGTATAAAATTATCCTAGATGATCCGAAGAACCTGGAAAATAAATTCTTTGAAGATTTTAAAGTATGCATGTATAAACTAGTTCAATAATTGCCTAGTAAAAAAATATCGAGATATATTATTTTATTTACATCCTCTCCACGAGATTAGACACAAGGTCAGGTGTGGGTTTTGATGAAAGTGTTTCTGTGGGACGAACTGGATTCGAACCCGGCACACCCAGATCCTCAGTCTTCGTCGTTAGTCACAGTGCCACTCCCTATATATTATACGCGTGCATACATTGTAAAATCAAGAAAAAGAATACCAATATTTTTTTTACTTTTGTAGGTACGTTTACCTATATGACATCGTAATTATATCATAACTTTGTGACAGCGTTGTGAATGAGCATGTGTTCTTCAGAATTATGTGATCTATTCCCTGCCTTTTTTGTTCCATCTCGTTTGACTCGTTGGTATATTGCTCTCCATCAATTGTCTGTTTTGATACCTCAGTGTAATACAGCTTACTATTCCAGTAGCTTTTTTCCATGAACTGTTAGCTCTTTCATAAAGTGTCTTCATGCATTGTCTGTAGCAATTTTCATTAAAAATTTCTAATAAAAACTTAGTCCACCTGAAAATGCTACCCATTTTGATAAAATCCACATTCTTGTCTTCAATCTAACTATATTTGGCATATTTAAACACCAATATTTTTCACCAAGTTTACATCATGAAAGTCCTACAGTCGGTGCTTTATCGCTTTTTAATGATAAACACACCAAACACTGTCCAAATTTCGGTTGTGATGGCTATCCCCAGTTTAAGAACAGTATGGTGATTTTTCGATAGACATAATCTTCAAGATTACCCTATCGAAAATCATCATGAGGTATGATCCGGTGAGTGTAAAGCTAATCCAGTATCACACCTTCAACTGAGTAGTGATGACCAACGTGTCCGTGCGTATTTATGAAAGGCGATAAAAGATATATTCACAGCCGAAACTTGTTGGAAAAGTTAGCAATACAGTGAAGTGTATACATACCAAATATGGTTTGTTTGAAGAAAAGGTTTGTTAATCCCATTCATTCACTATGGCGGTCCCACGATGCCGGAGAGCTTTCTACTAAAATAGCTTCTTTCCTCGTGCTGCTAGCCTCTGGAACTCCCTCTATGCCCCCTGTTTCCCGACAGTACTGACATGAAGACATTTAAAATTAAGGTAAACAGACATCTCGCTGCGCAGATCCCAGTTTAGGTTGATCCCTCTCCGCAACCTTCTCCCCTTTTCTTTTTTCTCAGTAGTTCCTTACGTCTACAGGGCGGCCTGCCTTGTTTGGGCTGAACTACGTTTTAAAAATTTTTTTAAATTATCAACGATTCGATGGTTGACATTTTCTTTTGAGGAGGGAGTATCTTCAATTTTGGGTCATTGTTGGAAATAAGCGATTCGTTGGGCAATTGCCAATAGTTGATTGATTAGAATGCTACAATAAAGTCGGAATAACTATCGCATATCGTCAATTCATAATAGAATGTGTTTGTAAAGTGGGTAGACACTTCTAGCAAGGAATTTAAAATCTTCGAATAATATCTGGGTCTATTGAAATGGAAACTTAATGAGCTTTATATAAGTGTTTGGCTTCTCAAATTTCAAAATTTTAGCCTTTCCTCGGTTATTCATGAGTTAACATTTCTGATATGTATATTGACATGAATATAGAATCATTTATGCTAATTCTTCAACGGACAGTTCATTGATATATGTATGTTTATTCATACAGGAATATAAGCTGTAGGTATTTAAATATATCTACATGAATAAACGACGCTTCTGTTAATGTGCTTTCAGTCATAAACGTTAAAATGACTGATCATATTATGATTGACAATATATTATCCCTCTTTCTCTCTCTCTCTCTCTCTCTCTCTCTCTCTCTCTCTCACTCTCTTAGGGCGGGAGGCAGATACGGAATATTCACACCGTTAAAAAACATACCAACACTGTTTTCTTTCATTGTTTTGTTTTTAACATCCTCTTTCTCTAGATTCAAAATGTATGTCAGAGGTGTGGGAAAATAATAGTTAAGGGTACGGTGTATTGATTTACTCCTCTCCAGGAGTTAGGCACAAGGCCAGTTTTTATCTTACTCCCACAAGTAAGATGTGAGCCAAGGTCGGGTTGGGAAAGTGGAATTTACAAATTGCCTGGGCAGCCCCGTCGGCAGTCCACGGTAGGGGCGCCTCAGGCAGTAAGCAATAAACTTTCTCCTCCTCAAAGAGGGGAGGCGAAGCCTGGGAGGGTGGACCTCCTAGAACTGCACAGGACAGACTCATAGACCGGCGTAAATCAAGCCCCGAAGGTCAAGACAATGCCAGTCTATGGGGTGCAGTATCAATCGGAACATATACTACACTTTGATCTTAGCCAAAATGGTACGGTGTAGATATTTTATTACCATAGTTCGGATTTTTTTATATGAATACATACATTGTATTATACATTATTTCAAGTGATATTCTGATCCTAATTATGGTCAAAAATTGTTGCATTCAGCAGAAGAAGCTCGGTGATTACATCGACTGAATGGTTTTGAATATAACGACTGTGATCAGAAACGATTGACCAAATTGTACAATTATATGACCGTGTTTTTTATTTTACAAAACAATAATATGGTAAAAATTTAAAAGAATTATTTACTAAAGTTTAACGATGTGATAATAATGTAAGAATAAAGTAAAGCAATTTAGAAAACTAGAAAATGGACTTTTGGTTTACTTCCGGTGACCTCGTAACTCTTGCTTCTCTTACTTAGTCCTTTAGTCGTAACATTCCATGAGAGATGTTTCTAACAAAGCAGGGTCGTAATCTATCCATCTAACATTTATTGTTGACTAGTTTTTGACTTTAGAGTAGTATTTTGTCTTAGCTCTTAAAATCAAGTAGCTTCATGCCGTGTCTGGAGCGATTATCATAAATAATGAACTTTAAATGTAAGAACAATTATTTAAAACTTCAACTTCATGTATATTATTAATGTATATTATTCATGTATATAATCTATGTATATTATTCATGTGTATTATTCATGTATATTATTCATGTGTATTATTCATGAATATTATTCATGTATGTTATTCATGTATATTATACACACACTGAAATCTAGGAAAAGAAAGTAAAAATAATTTTTTTTTTACACGTACGCCTATGTTTGTATTTCTGATGTGCATAGAAGAATTACGACAAAGACTGATGTAAAAAAATACAATGATATTTTTTTTATTATTGTCGGTGGCAGTAAACGAATCGAGAACGTTGGAACATGCACAGGAATCGACGTAAAAGGTTTACGCGAACTCGATTGCCTGTGAAATGTCGATTTCAAGTCCAGGTTAGTTTATGCAATGATTTGCGACACACATACACACCAATCTTTAAAATCCAATTCCGAGATTTCGCCTACGCTGTCTATGTATCCATGCTCTTAAGGCCTTTTTTTAGAGAAAAAGGCATTGCTCTCTGCAAGTAACTTATTAGGGATACCATTTGCGGGTGGTTTTGAATGTAGCAACAATTATTTTGTTTCCGAAAAAGCACTATTCTAATTAATAAAAAGGGATTAGAAAGAAAAACATACGAATTAATCCTAGATTTCATCATTCATTTTATTCGTCATTATTCATACAATTGGTGCCGAAAATAATGTATATTTGCATTTATAAATCAGATGTATTGTATTCGATTAATTTCTGTAAAGCTTGTAAATGCAGAAATCTAAAGTTTCTTATTATTTTATTGGTAATTAGCTTTGACTTTGCTTAAATAACTTCCAATTATTTTCGATGTGAGAGACCATTTCTACATTTTAATATTTTTTTACGAAGTCGAGAAATAGACATATCGTACTTTATTATTCTTAAGAAAACGCATTTTTGTTTTTATCCAAAAGAACCTTTCATGAAATACACATCACATTTTGTTAACACAAGTAAAATAATTATGATCTTGGCTGAAACATTTCATAAACACATCTATCATTTGTTCGAAATAAAATGTTATTATCTACTATTAGGAGACAATACGAATGTTAATGATTAAATACTTAGTATTACTTTTAAACAAGTATAATGGTTTATCTGAAAGCTAAAAAAGATGAAGCAATGTAATTTATTTTCGTTATCGTGATTAAACTTACTAAACATTTAAAGCCATTAGTGACAATTGTTTCCATTGAAAAATGGAGCTGCCAAAAAATTGAGCTACCATAATAAATTTAAAAGAAAACTAAATATATATATATATATATATATATATATATATATATATATATATATGCAACGAACATAGTCAAAGTATTACAATAATATTTAAATAGACTAACTGAAATAGAAATAGACCAACGTCACTTTATATATATATATATATATATATATATATATATATATATATATATATATATATTTATATTTATATAATATTAATGAAATGATAGAAATTAGAAGGACACCTAAACCATCTAGGAAAAAAGAAAAGAGTATTATTTAAAGCAGCATATATATAAATGTGTGTGTGGGTGTGCGTGTGGGTGTGTGTGTATGTGTGTGATTATTGCTAGCGTCGTTAAACCTCCGTCGCTAAACCTCGTTTATAGTCGAAAAAACTTAATTTTGACCGCGAACATAGTAGTTTCTTTCCTTGTTCAAATATGTTTAAGATCTTCTATTTATTCTGATATTCAATTTAAAAAACATGGATCTAAACATATACGCGCATCTCTTTAGTCGATGTGATATACCATTGAACCATATATGTCGGCGGTGGGCACATGTAGCTTACTTTTATGTATTCATTTTATCAAGAAAAGTGTGTCATGCTCTAATTCCTATCAGCTTGTTATTCTCATAACGCTGGGAACGTGTGTTGCAGAGAAAGCCAGGATTACGTCTACCCTCGTCACGACTATAATTGCATGTAACTAGAAGACCGATCAGATGGTCGTTAGGTGGCAATTATTTTCTTTCTCTTTTTGGATGTTTGTTTACCGTTGATTGTCGGGTAGAATGCAGCCACTCTTTTTTACAAAGAGAAAATATATTATAATCTTTGACAGCTATTAATAGATGCAACACCCCCCCACACACACACACACATATATATATATAATAAGAAATAGGTAAAATACCTTTTGAAGCATTAACGATGCGATATCAATTTTTTTTTTTAAATAGAAAAATAATAAATCGAAACCGATTTTTTTTGATTTTTTTATTATAAACTAGCATTTTTTTTTGTTTGTTTAAAGTGATACAGATATTTCCCCAAAAACTTGGCATCATCGGTGTGTAATATATCCTGATGTCATCGGATTTGTATTTTTTTTTTCTACCGGCTTTTGTTGTTCCAGCCGGGCCAAAGGGGTTAGCTGTTGTTTCCTCACTTTCAAATATGAGAACGTGAATGCGCACGTGATTTGTATAAGTGTTTTAAGGTTCATATTTTATTTAAGAAGCATCTATTGTTAAATTTCATAAGAAATAGGTAAAATAAATACCTTTTGAAGCATTAAAGATGCGATATCAATTTTTCTTTTGAAAAAAGAAAAATAATAAATCGAAACCAGTTTTTTTTTTAAATCGGCTTCGATTTATTATTTTTCTTTTAAAAAGAAAAATTTATATCGCATCTTTAATGCTTCATCATTATCGTCAGAATAAAAATACAAATTTAGCGATATGCATCTTGTAAAGCATATATAACAAGCAGCAGAACTAGCTTCATTGCGAAATCCAACTTGGTTTGTTGTTGTTGATCACTATTCATTGCTCGTTGTAAATACCGGTTGACTTGGCATTTACAAAGTTAAATTTCTCCTTACTTCCAAGTTAATTTACGGTGGCCGGCGGGTAAGACGCTTGATTGCAATTCAGTGGCGATTTGTGATCGGAGTTCGCGCCCGCCGACTGTGGGGAATTAACTTCCTGCACTGAAGATTGCGTAAGCAGTAAACATCGATGTTTGTAGGTAATAAATAATTAATATAATTTATTTATAAATATTATAGAATCATCCTCAGGTGTCAAAACCAAAGGAACAAAATAGCTCGAAAAATCCCGCCGCCTCATCATTATAGCTCAATTTACACACATCTACAAAAAAAGTACTGCTCTACTTCTCATATAAAACAAATTCTAGTTAATGACACACAAATTATACATTCTGAATCCAATAAAAATATACTGGAAGCCATCTAAATAAAAACACAACAACCTTAAAATAAACAAAATCACATATGAAACCAGTGGTAACATTTTAAAATGCTTAACGTGATGCAATTTTGTTCTGCGATACCATCCAGTGTTGCTAGATTTAAAACGGCAATGGAACTATGCGAAAAAAAAAACGTTCTATACGCGTTTCTCCGCCGGCTTTTAAAAATGCTCTTCTTTCTCTAGCTTTTTTGTTAATATGTGTTTGACATCGGAGGATGATTCGACGAATAATCGAAAACGATCGTGTTACCTGTGAAACCTATTGAACATTTGTTATTTTTTGTGATTTTAATACAAAATGACCATCAGAAAAAATTTAAAAAGTTAAATTAAACAGACGAATTCTGTTGTTTTTTACAAAGTTTTCATATATATATATATATATATATATATATATATATATATATATATATCAACATCTACAAAAACCTAACTGCCCCATCTGGATTAAGACAAATTCAAGTTAATAACATTAGTGTTGTTAATACATTCACAAACCAATTTTAAAAAACTAAAAATACTAAAAGTTCACATTTATATATATATATATATATATATATATATATATATATATATATATATATATATATATAAATACATACACACATTGATAATAATATTCAACATCACAACTGACACAATATTAACATATACTATTGTAATCAAATGCGATTAAACTTCAGATCAGAAGAAAAAGCCATAAAAAAATATTATACAGAAGGTACATATCCCCAATTGACAATAACAATAACATTAGACTCATTATGTACTATAAGAAATTTAAAACCCAAAATCGTGTAGTAAAAAAAATCATGTCCAATGCTAAAACAACTAGACAGAACCAATATTATTTATAAATTTAAATGCCCTTTGGGAGAATGTAACTCCCGTAATAATAATAAAGCTAATATCTACATTGGTTACACAAGCTATCCCGCCACCTCACCATGCATTTTGTAAACTCTAGCTTAATGTACTAACATCTACAAAAAGATAATTGCCCTCCCTCTGATTCAAAACAAATTCTAGTTAATAACACTAAAATTATACATTCTGAAACCAATTTTTTTAAAAATTAGAAATACTAAAATATATCTACATAAAAACACAACAACCTACACTCAATAATATCACGTATAAAACCAGTAGCAATGTTTAAAATTGCATAGCGTAATGCGATCTCATTCTGTGATGCAACTTTGTCGTCGCTGACTTTAAATTGTCAACGTTTGGCCTGAACAATGCGAACAACGTTATCTGCGCGTTTCTCCGCTCTCTTAAAAAAATTGTCTTCTTTCTTCAGTTTGTTTGTTGATTTGCTTTTGGCACCTAAACCTGATTCAACGAATAATTGAAAACGTTCCTGATACTTATGGGACATTTAACAAAACATTTATTTTAATACAAAAAATACCATTTGAAAAATGGAAAATAAAAGGTAAAATTAAACAGACGAATTCTGTTATATTTAACAATGTTACTTAAATGAGAACATGCTGCCTTAATACACACACACACAATCTATATATATATTAATTTTCTTATCTTTTTTTCTGAGGATGGGGCATCCTACTGGATGCCATACATTCATCGGCTATTTTAGACAGTCCAGCCGAGAAATCATTTAAAGATTGTTATCGTCCTTTTAAGTGCAATTTTTTTAAAATCCATCTTGCACTCGGTTTACCGGGTATATTCGCCGGATAGTTTTAGAAATTGTTTTTCATTAGTCTTGTTGCTCCTATAATTTCTGGGATGATGGAGATCTTCCTAAGATTCCAGTTTCTGTATGTGTGCGTGCGTGTGTGTGTATTCTTTTACCATAATAAGTTCACGAGAGAATATGTATTATATTGATGAAAATGACATTCATTTAAAACTCTTTTAATATGAGTTATATTCACAAAATAAAAAATTCTTCCAAGTCCATAACTTCTGGTGTGTAATCTTGAAGTGGTTTTTAAGTATCTTTTAATCCAGTATTTTGCACATATTCAAGATTCAAAATGGGTCTCGTTAGTATAATCTCGCTGCTAGTGTCATATTTAGCAAACGCAAAGCTATTAGAAAATCCCAGGACGAATTAAAACAGAAAATAGAATACAGTTTACTCAAGACTTGTTTTAGATACAAGAATTAAAAGTGTGGATGCTGATTGCTATGGCATTAATTACTTTTCTCATCGCACATTTCACATGGATCACCCTTTCAGTCTTGTTATAGAAACCTTTCTGAAATACTTTCTTTTATACCGCAGGGAATAATAATAATAATAATAATAATAATAAAAAAACGATGTAGACGTTATCATTAGCTGTAAGATAAAAATAAAGATATATTTAGAAGTTTAATTCTTTACGCTATGGGAGAATAAATAAACATTTGTAAAATTAAAAAAAAAACACAAATAGAAATCTCGAAGACTAAAATTTAAAAAGTAAAAGCAATAAGCGCACTAAAAGCCCGTAGGAAATTTCTGCAGTTTACAGATAATTATGCGTTCATTAAAATCGGTTTTACTTAGAATATAAGCGGAATAACATTGATTATATACATGTCTCTCCAAGACATTCGTTCCATTTTATATTGTGTGCTACTTGTACCACCATTGTTCCTATCAATTAATGGAAACATTCGGAAAAAAAATCA
>OY744523.1:50200258-50202758 GCA_963556195.1 Sepiola atlantica | reverse complement strand
TTTTTAGGGTATATTATAGCATATGTTCATTCTATGATGATCTTCTCATATTCGGGGGGGGGGGGGAGTCTACTATGTGTTTCGTTGTAACGATACAATCCTCCCAGACATTAAATCCGTATTGTAATATATGAGGTTAAATATACTTTCGAAAGAAGCAACCCCTAAAATAACATTATTTCTAATAATAGCTACATTGGTTTTAATACCGCTAACCTATCTCGTAGACTACAATGCACTAGTATAATCATTTAAATAAACCATGACTGCCCCTTTTCTTATTTAAGACACATTTTTGTTAATAACACGAACATAATACTCTCTGAAACTATTTTATTAAAACCCAGCAACCTTCAATTAATAACATTACGTATCAAACAAGAAACATTTTCAAATACTTAACATAATATAATTAATACTTAACATGATACAATTAATGCTTAACATAATACAATAAATGCTTAACATAATACAATTAATGTTTAACCTAATACAATTAATACTTAACATAATACAATTAATACTTAACATAATACAATTAATGCTTAACATAATACAATTAATCCTGTGACACTTATTATGTCGTCTCGGGATTTAAATTGTTAACGTTTTTTTTTTCTGGAACTGCACTTGTTTGTTTTTTAGACTTCTAACTAACTTCACGTGCGCGTTTTCGGTTGTTTATTTTAAAATGTTCTTCTTTTCTCCAGCTTCTTGTTCATGTGTTTTTGTCACCTGAGTATTATTTTACGAAGTGCTAGTGATACAAGAAACATTTTCTTAGAAAATAATTCAGAAACTAAACAAAAGTTATAATAAAGGAGCACAATTCTGTTATGTGCAACAATGTTGCATGAACACGAAGCCTGTCTAAAACGTATCTTACCTTAAACCAGAAAACTATTTTAAATACGTAGCGAGGATGGTACCTAATTGAACACACTTATCCCAGCGATCCATCCACTGCCGGAAACGCCCCCGGAAGTCTTCTTTTGGAATACTTTTTGTTATCTGCGTCGTCGCGTTCCGCATTATCCCTTTTTTCGCACCCTCTCAGCCACAACTCCACTCCGAACAGTTTGGGGTCTGCCAGAACGCTGGCAACTCTCCGCTGATGTGCGCCATTTTTTTAATCGATTGAACCATTCTTTAATTTGTGTTACACATCGCATCTTCTCAAAAACTCTGCTGAATCTAACGCGACGACGGGGATGCACATTATTCCAAAAGAAGACATGAATACGTGTTTCCGGCAGTGGATGGATTCGGTGGGAAAAGTGTGTGCAAACACAAGGGACCTACTTTGAAGGAGATTAGGGTCCAAGCCACCTCATAAATTTATGAAAAAATATTAAATTATTTTTTTACTTACGTATGCCGGCGTTTAGAGCTTCCGTTCTCATCGGTGCAAGTAGTGACAATTTCAGATGGTTCATTCTCAACCAAGACTCCGCACGTTTTCGCTTTATCCCCGATGTAATTAGAAATTATCACGTAATACAAGAGAAATTAAGTTCTATTTGTGCTTAAATACAGGCAGATATATATGTATATATGTATATATATATATATATATATATATATATATATATATATATATATATATATATATATATATGTATATGTATATATATAATGCATTAGACTGTAAAATTGAGATAGCAAACAACTGCCTACACAGAAATAAATTTACCTTAGGCTAACGATACATACATAAATAAATACACAAATAAGTAAACAAACTAAACAAAACAAAAACATAACAATTTAAAAATTAAAACCTAAAATACAAATACAAGGAACCACGTGTTAAAAGAAATTCACCCACTATATTGATACAACAAAGGAAACATGATATAAACCAATCTATAGAAAACAGAACAATATAACAGGATATAGGATGTAACGCTAACTACACCTTTGTTCGTGGGAAGCTCAACGATTTGCTGAGAGAACAACAAAGAATCTGATTGGTTAACAAGCTAGCCGTGTATATAAAAACACCCGGCAAAAACAACTCCATGCATTTTAGCCTAAAGACCCCCCCGGGAATGACACGCGGCAGTTACTGTGTAGCTTAATTGCCATAAATATATTTACATAACTTACTATATATATATATATATATATATATATATATATATATATTTACTTACATGAATATATATATATATATATATATATATATATATATATATATATATATATATATATATATATTCATGTAAGTAAATTTCGCGTACAGCAAAATCGTAGGATAAATTTCAGAGGAAACATTATTTAATAAATGAAACGGGCGGGTGGAAAAAAAGAAAATTGCTAAACTTTTTCCTTAAGGCCTTAATGTCTGACCCTTTAAGAGGAAACGTCAGAATGATCAATTAAAAACTAAGAAAATCGAATGAGATATGAGGGAAATAATTGTTTAAGTTGGAGTAAAACGATTGAGTGAGAAAAAAACAAGAAGAAAAACATAAATCTCTCAACGTATGGTGGATTG
>OY744523.1:50187758-50197758 GCA_963556195.1 Sepiola atlantica | reverse complement strand
GCGATATTTTTGAAAAAAAATCTATTATTTATACGGACATCATTTGACCTAAATGCTTGTTGAATAGTTTTCCTTTCACCAATATGATCGCGAAAACAAATGAAAATTTGAACAAAAACACACGAAACTTACACACACACAAATTTGACCGACATATTAAATGGACTATGTATAAAAAAATAATTTTAAAAAAATCGCATTCATCAAAAACACTATGTGTTATTTTATAACACTTTCTTTTATATATATATATATATATATATATATATATATATATATATATATATATATATATATAGGCAAACATTATTAAATTACACGGATTGTTTTTGCTTGATAAGACGTTTTTTATTTTTTCAATTTTCCGAATGGTCAAATTAGTGTTTCGGTCAAATTGCTGTATGTTTCTTGTTCCATTGTCTTTCTTTTTTTGCGAGTACTTTCGATTTGATTCGTCAAATCATCTTCAAATTTTGTTAATTTTTGTTTCTTAAAAATATGTCTTTATTGTTGAGTTTGTTTTTTATTATTATAACGGCCAGTAATTTTCAACTTTAAATGAGCGTCTATAATATGGAGATGTGGCATGAGAGCGTGATTACGTTCTAAGAACGTGCAAGATTCAAAATGTTGATTGCTTCACCGTTAAGAATTTGATTACGTTCTGAGCGCGTTCAAGATTCAAACGTTTAATTTGCATAATGGCTAAGAATCTGGTAACGTTACTTACTATGCTAGACACTTTAAAATGTTATGACTAGTTTCGTAATTCACATTATTGATTGTGGGATGTTTAGTTTTTATGTAGAGGGCTTCAAGAATGTTTAATCTTTTGCCGTTGGTATCGGGGTGTATTATTTTAGTATTGTTAACTAGTATGTGTCTATATTATGTATACATATACACGTAATAGAATGTTTATTTACTAAACGACTGTCATATGTTCGCAATACATAAGTATTCTTTTCAATTGTTAGTATGGAGACATTTTATACTTTGACTGTTTGTGTGTATAGATGTGTGTGTGTATGTGTGGGTGTTCATGTGTGTAGATTCGGTGAGCGTATCTAAATGGGTGTCCTTATGCTTCGCAAGTATGTGCGTCTGACTCCAATTTCCAATCTGCAGAGGAAGAGAGACAACATTTCTTCTTCATTGTATTCGGATCTTGTCACTTGCTCGAAGCTTCTATTATTCCATGTATGTCATTCAACACTTGCTGACGGCATCGGATGAAGAAAAGAGAAGGAACAAATAAGATTCTGATAGAAATAAAAAGTAAAAAAAGAATGATATATTTTCATTAATTCTTTTCGAAATTCAACGTCAGTTGATCTAATTTTTTTTTTCAAGAAATTTACTTATTGGAATTCTTAAAATCTCGAAGTTTTTCGATTATAATACAATTTCTTTAGTTTTTGATTTCCTTCATTTTCCTTGAGATTTTATTTGTATTTCTTTGAGATATCCTGACAAATAATGATGTGGCAGGCAAATCATCAACTAAATATAGATATATTCAAATCATTGTTATATATATATATATATATATATATATATATATATATATATATATATATATATACATATATATATATGTATATATATATAGAGAGAGAGAGAGATCTATGTATATATACATATATATGTATACATATATATGTATATATAAATATATATACATACATATATATACATATGTATATGGACATATATATATATACATACATATATATATATATATATATATATATATATATATATATATATATATATATAGTCATCCACATACATACTGTTTCGCTGTATCAAAACTTTTCATGGCCAAATAAAAGTAAAGATCGGATTCTAACTCTGCCTGATGAGATCTCAGGTTATAATAGCTTTTGATCGATAACATCGACAGGCCAGTGTCGCAGATTTGTACATGTCTGTGTAAATACAAATAATCATATATATATATATATATATATATATATATATATATATATATATATATATATATATATATATATATAGTAATCCACATACTTACTGTTTCGCTGTATCACAGCTCTTCCCTGAGCTGACAGTCGGCACTCCTACCCTATCGCAACATACGACACTGACTGAATGTAAGTAATATCTCAATGTAAACATTGTCTAGTGCCGGGAGCTCGTATTAGTTTGCCCTAATGAGATATGCCTTAAAGCTAATGGCCGCTGGTGATATCCTTACAAATAAGCTCTACCCAGAGAGGGAGCTTCATATATATATATATATATATATATATATATATATATATATATATATATATATATATATATATATATATATATATATATATATATACACGAATATTAACACAATGTATATAGCAATATATAATATTACCAAAAATAATGGGATATATATATATTCTATTATATCTGTTTTTAATAATATTTTTATTTACACATACATATCAAAAGCTACACATTTATTGAAGATGTTTCGACCGTAGCTTTAACAAGCTTCGATTTCATCAGACGAGTAAAACGTGTCTGTTTTTAACTTCTCATATTTAAGCTTCAATATGGACAGTTTAAATTCAGGCGTGTTTTACTAGCCTGATAGAATCGAATATATATATATATATATATATATATATATATATATACATATATATATATGTATATATATATATATAATATATACATATATATATATATATATATATATATATATATATATTTCGCATATATATACGATTTATGTAGAATATATTTAGTATTAATGTCACTTTATATAAATAAATATATATGTAACAATAATTATAATATATATTATTATTTAGTTGTTCATTTGCATGCTACATCGAAGAATTTGAATGCCTACAATACATTATTCTCAAGCTTTTGAGGTCTCTGTAAAGGGGTTTGTCAGGACAATCTGGCATGAGTATGATTACTCTATACAAGTAAACCCTAACTAAATATTCAAAAAAACATAGTATTCGAAACCCAAGTAAGATCCTAAACAGTATTACTAAACACTGGCTCATAAGAGGAATTGTTCACATTATCTTAGTTAGGTTGATTCTAGTAATAGCACTTAGATGAATACTCCATAAGACCAGATAGATTATTGTCCTGGAATCTGCTACGACCAAGAAACAACCTGACATAATTTCCTTCTCCCCAATTGACCAGTTTACTATATTATAACATAGTTAACTGGTCATTTGGGAAGAAGAAAAATAATACGTTTTACTTCTTTACAAAATCAACGTATGGGAGATAAAAGCGAACTTTAATTCAAAAATGTAATCCATGGACACGTGTTTCTGGCTCACAGCCGTCATCAGAATGGCTAACTTAGACAAGGATCAAACCTTCGATATTGATGTCTATAGTCCAACGTATTACAATTCGACTACGACGGCTGGCTTACTTTAATGTATGTATAACATAATTATATATATATATGTATATATTAACGAAAAATACGTCTTGTAAAGTTAAGGGCGACTCATAATGCAATTTTCTGCATTTGAATCACTTAGGATATGAATGAATCGACATAGTAGTAAGCAAAAAAAAACAACGAACGCTGAAATCATCAATAAAAACAATTACAAAAACATTCATTTATTAGTTAGGTAGTAAAAATCGTACATATTTCTAGGCAGAGGGTCGTAATTCAATGGTAAGACGCTGAACTATATACATCAATATTGAAGGTTCGATTCTTCTATAAGTAAGCCATGCTGATTACGACTGTGAGCAGGAAACACGTGTCTATGAATTACTTTTATGTACGTATAATATATATATATTATTTCATGTTGATTACATATATACAGGGTGGGCCAAAATAAGGGTCCTATCTTTAAATTTGAATAACTTGAATTTGAATAACTTCCACAAAATAAAAGTTAAACTCACCAAACTTTATGTGTGTGTAGACTGACCCTTCCGAGATTTTTTGAAATAAACAAAACAAATTTTAGCCGAAAAACACTTCTTAAAACTTACAAAAACTAAAGTATTGTTTTTTACACTGTTTTGAGTTTTTTAAGCAAAAATAATGTTTTCTAAATGAGGGTACGTTCCTTAGGGCTAATACGGCTCATGCTTGCTTCGGAAGGGGTCCTTTACTTATTCTAAAAAAAAAATTTTTTAAAATCAATAAATAAAAAAGTTATGAATTTTTAAAAATAGGACCCTTATTATTGCCCACCCTATATATATATATATATATATATATATATATATATATATATATATATATATATATATATATATAATTAATATTTTAGATATATACTTATATTATAAAATAATATTTTCACTATATATTTTAGATTAAATATTTAATTCGATGGTACTCAATACATAATTATACCATTAGGAGTATTATGTAAATGTATTATATAAATGTAATACCAAAGTGTAAACACTAATAACCCATAGAGTAACACTTGTGTTTCATTCATTTTGATAGACATTTCATGATTTAGTTATATCCACCCCTGCTTCCAACCAATCAGAGTCCTTGATTGTTTACTCCTCCTTTATACATATACTTCTAATCTGAACAAATTTTCGACTACAATGTAACTTACGTAAGAAATGAAATGAAACCTCCAAAAGGAGTGACGTCACGAACGGGTAATTTATGCGACAAAAAGGTGTCTGACTTTTCTCTTAGCTCTTATCTGTCGACTCAGACGGACGTGTTTATTAGAGACCCACTGCCCCTCCCCCAAAACAGCTTGTTTGGCGGCATATTTAATATTACTATATTCGTTTATTCATTTCGTATGAATCAGATAATTCTGTTGTTGACATCAATTTCCGGATATCTTTCTAGCGACGAATTATTTAAAGAAAGACAGCGGGTACTTACATTATGGGCCATGGTAAGGTTGCCAGCATCATAAGTGAAAGTGTTTCTATGGAACGAACAAGATTCGAACTTACCAAACCCAGATAGTCAGTCCGTGTCTTTAACTACTTAACAAGCATCACATCACCTTCCAATATTCCTAAAAAAATACTGAGAGAAATTTTAAAGAAAATTAAATAGAAAAAGAAAAATATAAAAATGAAGATTGTGTACTGTTGTTATTTTGTCCGACAGTAATAACCATTACCACTGTTGCTTGTATGAGAAATATGCAGACCATAAAACAACTTCACACGACCACCACGACATCTGTAATAAAAAGAAGGGGAAATAAAGAAGGGGAATTGCACAGCGACTGCTACGGCGTGTCAACAATGCTTCAGCTGTTACAAGATAAATAAACATCGCATGTGTATTCAACAAAAAGAGGCTTGTTTTCGTCGCTACAACGTCACATAAACAACAATTTGACTTTATAGATCAATATTTTCGAAACGTATCTTCTTTGTTTGGTGCGTATGGACAGGTTTGGTGATGAAAAGTTTTATTTCGCTGACATCATTTCATTCTTGTAATTTTTGCCCAAGTATTTGTAATGAGAAATTAAGATTTGCATAATTAACATTCGGTGCAGTGTCCATATTTACGCCATTGTCGCCTTGGGCTTTTAACAAAAGCTTGTCATGATCGTTAACCAAGGGGGAATTTCAGGCCGACACCGTTGTTTAATCCACAGGGGTCGATTGTTCTCATTTCTTCTGCTCACCATGCAAAGGAATGAATGTCGCGTATTAGTTATTCCTTTCACATTCTCTAATCAGTTCATTCTAGTCGTGACGTTTTCAAACCATATTTATACACACACACACACACACACATATATATATATATATATATATATATATATATATATATATATATATATATTATATGTATATATATATATATATATTATAGATGATTGGTGGTGTATGAAGCATTAAACATGATGTTGTTTTTTTTAATTGTTTTTATTTTGATATTTCTACCAGTCCTCTGGTCTTTGTCAAAAAATGATCTGAAATGAAGAACACTGAGGATCGTTGAGCAAACTGTAATTTTGAACATTGCGGTGTTCGTTTTTTGTCATGACTCGTGAGATGGTTCACGCATAACGTTTCTTCGGGTTAGCAAAGAGAACCCTCGTTTTAAAAAAAAAAACGAACTTATACGCGTCCGTTGTCTTTTTGAAAAAAAAACGAACTTATACACGTTCGTGATTTGATCAATGCAATGAATGGAATTTGAATGGCACTAAATTTGTGGAGGGGGGTGATATGATAGGAAACGAAATAATTGAATTAAACGTGAGTTAGTATATAGTATAATAAGTAAGGTAATGCTAATAAATAAACAAATACTAATAAGACATAAACAATGAAGTTGATAAGAATAACATAAATAAATAAAATATTGCCGGAAAAAAATGAATAAATAAATAAATAGAAAGAAATAGGGAACTAACAATAATACGGTAAAGAGTAAGGATAAAAAGTATTAAAAATAAAAATAATGTATTAAAACCTAAATAGATAGAAAATAAAAGTAAGTTAAAGGTGTTTAGTATGCCGGAATGGCAGACACAAAACCACTATATATGGGGAAAATAGGTAGTGAATGTGAATGAATAACGTATATTATAAACATGTAATATAAATAACACATATTAAATAGATGTAATACATATTAGTGATAAGAATGATAATAATAATGATAGCATTATAAAGTTATATAAGATAAAATCATATAATAAGAATAATAATGATAGATAGGTAAATGTATGAATAAATAATTAAATAGATAAATACCTGAGGTACCATAAAATGAATATATGATGTAAGTAAAATATATAGCAATGTTATAGGTAAGTGTGATATATTAAATAATTGTAGGTCTGTATAGATGTAGGTAAATTGTGGGGGATCATTTAATCTTATTTATTATGAATTATTGGTGTGCGTGGAAGTATTTATGTGGGTTCAAAAGACCAAGGTCAGTATTGCGTCCTGTATTGTGCGAGCCAAATCGAAGAATCCATTGGATTTCTTTTAGTTGGCGAATTTTTGTTGAGGGGAAATTGGAGTCAATAAGGAGGCATTTAATAGTGTCTGTTGTAAGGCCGCGTAGGTTGAAATGTTCTGCCAGAGGTGCGTGAGGTGAATTTTGTCGGATAGATGTTTTATGGTTGTTCAGACGGGATCGAAAGGGGTTTTGGTTTCTCCAATATATCCTCCGTTGTTACAGATGGAATAATATATGTAATATATGACATTAGAACTGTCACATGTAAGATGCGGGGGTTGGAGTTGGATGTTCGTGTTAGGTATGTTAAATAGGGGTGTGGTGTTCATGTGTGTGCACACAAGGCAACGAGGTTTGTTACATTAGTAGTTTCCATGTCGTGGTGTATTTTTGTGTGAACGGGTAAGAGTGGCGGCCAAATTGGGCGGTTGTCTGACTGCATTAATGAGAGGGAGGTTAAAGATGGACTTCATGCTGGGATTGGTTTGTAGTGTATTGAAATTCTTTTTAAGGTGCGTTGTGATTTTGTGCATGTGTTGGCCATGGTGGAAAACCATGGTGATGCGACTATTGGTGATTTTAGGTTTGTACTTAAGGAGACGTAGTCTATCCATCCTATTGGTTTTTTTAATAGCTTTTCTTATGTATTTGATGGGGTAATCACTACTGATATATATATATATGTATATATATATATATATATCCTTATTATTAAGTGCTCGTAATTTATTACTGAAATATAATTTTTACAAATAAATGAATATGATAAACAAGTGTATAGCATGGGGTTTTATTACAAATTTTATATGGACGTCTTAACGTCTCTTTCTGCTTATATCGTAATTCGACCCCTCGGGGTAAATACCATCAAAATGAGGCGGATGAAAAGAAGAAAAAAAACTATAAGACAGTCTCGTCTGACAAAGTTGTTCTACAACGAAAGCTTGCAATAAAAATAATAAATGAATGAATTTTACATATAAATTGCACGATTGTTGATTTTCAAAATATATCACTTGAATATATTCTAATGCGTGCTTCAAACATGTTGTCAATTTCCTTACTAAATATATATATATATATATATATATATATATATATATGTATATATATATATATATTCTAAACTAATGAACGGATAATTATGAGTTTTTTAATATATATATTCTATAAGATACAGTGAGTTAAATCGAAACATAATATTTTTGTAAATGTTAAATGTTGCCTATACACAATCTTATTTTTGTTGTTTATAAACTTTAGCATATATATTCTCAGCAACCTGGTGATTTAAATGGATTCATTATTTTTCTTTGTAAAGTTTACAATTTAAACGGTGTGCCCATGCACTCGCTCTTCAAAGTAAAATTTATCTTCTAAACTAATGCATTAATCATTATAGATTTTGGAATACATATTCTAAAAATACAATAATTTACTTGATAGGTCCCTCACTATCCACCAAGCTCCAGCCACTGTCCTATCGCCGCAATGTTGCTTCCTGGTGCCTGTTTTACAAGTACTTCAAGGAATTGTGCTCTGATGAGCTTGCTGCTCTGGTACCCCCACGACGTAAATTCACTTGACCAACCCGACAATCTGCCAATTACATCCATTCACTGTGGAGGTCCCCAGATGCCTAAGAGCTTTCTACTCCCAACGCTTCTTTCCTCATGCTCCTAGAATGTGGAATTCACTCCCTGCCCCTGTCTTCCTGACGGTACTGACCTGTAGAAATTTAAAACTAATGTAAACAGATATCTCGCTGCGCAGCTCCCAATTTATGTTGACCCCTAAAAAATAAAAGTGTCACCCATTTTCTCATTAGACCCTTACGTCTACAGTGGCGGCCTGCCTTGTTTGGGGTTAACTATGTTAAAATAAAAATAAATAAAAAGTAACATAGGCACATTATTTTCTTGTAAATTCTAACATGTCGGAAGTGCTTATATATATATATATATATATATATAATTTTTGAAAAAATATTTTATGAATAGTTCGTTATGAATTTTAAAATATATATTCTCGGTAACCTGCTGAGCAACATGGGCATTCACTACCTATTTTCCCCATTATATATATATATATATATATATATATATATATATATATATATATATATATATATATATATATATATATATGGCTTTTTTTTGTAAATTATACCATTCAAGGGGTGCGCTCACTCGAACTCGCACCAGCCCTTAACAAACTTTTAAATAATTTATCTGTATCAAATGCTTACTTATATTAAAGTCATATAATTTTCAAATAAATGAAGCGTGTACCACAGTCGTCAAACTGCTTTCTCTTTCTTGTTTCTATTTCGTGTCTGATTAAACCTAATGTCTAACACTCTTTGTTTTATCGATGTTCAATGAAATGCGGGCGGGGACACTTTGGTGATAGTCTCATCAGTAAAAGGTGTGCCCATGAATGGGATTCACATTCATCGGACCTTAATCCCCCCATGTATTTATCTGCGGGATTAGCTTATTTCAAACATAATGTCAGTGATGGTCCGGGTAGATCATTTGTGAAAATGAAAGAGAAATTATTCAATCAATGCGGTATTCTTCTTGTCTGTTTTTTTTTATTATTATCTTTTAGTCTGGTTTACGAAGGGATATAATTCCGTGAATAAGATTAAGAGTTACCGTGTCTCGTAATATTTGAATTGTTTTTCGGCACTTTTGAACAAAGTGGGGAGATGAATTGGTTAGGGTTAGGGTTAGGGTTAGGGTTAAGGTTTGACGGCATCTATGTGTATAAAGTGAGTTGATATATTTTGGTGCACACGATAAATGCCTTTACTAAAAAACGATCATTATTAATTATGGAATATATATTCTCGGAAACACGTGATGTAACATAGCAATTTAAAAAAATATCATTTAAGGGGTGTCTTTGTCTACATTTGCATCATCATCCCGAAATATTTAAAATAAGTTAGACTTAAAAGTTTGTGTTAGAGCGTCAGTACAATCTATGTGATTTGTAAAATCCTAACCTATTGAACTTTTCATACTAAATTATGGAATATATATTGTAGGCAACTTTACCATT
>OY744523.1:50170258-50185258 GCA_963556195.1 Sepiola atlantica | reverse complement strand
TGTTTATCAGCCACCTCCCACAAAGGCTGGGCACTTTCGAGTAGCTTTAATAACAAGCAGTACAAATAGCTATATGCACGATCCGAACGCCGTTTCGTAGATAACTCTAACTGCCTGGTAAATAGCTGCCGATTTCGCTATTTACAGTTAAAGTTCCTCTATATTTACTAACTAATTGGCTATGGCCGTTTGGATAAGATCCCCGACTACGAATCAGTGGCGATTTGTGTTCGGGGTTCGCGCCTACCGACCGTTGAGAATTAGTTCCTAGACTGAAGATTGCGTTAGCATGAAACATTGATGTCTCTAGGTATTTAAATAATTAATATTTATTTATAAAAATATTATTATATATATATATATATATATATATATATATATATATATATATACCTTGCATAATATCGACACACCCCTAAATGTTAATGGTTTACCAAAAAAATAATAATGTGGTTGTATTACTGAGAGTGTTTCTAAAACTCATGATTATCTGTTCATCAGTTTGAGAAATTATACTCTACACAGAAATATATATATATATATATATATATATATATATATATATATATATATTGACTCACCATACCTTTGCTCTATCCAGTATATTGAGCTTTCTTTATTTCACAATAGGTCCAACTCTCTAAAAGTGTACCTTTTAGTTATAATTTTCATATATATATATATATATATATATATATATATATATATATATATATATATATATATATATATATATATATATATAAGTCAGGTTCATATTATATTTCTATAACCATGTTTTTATTTTATTATTTTTATTTTTTCACATTTACAAAACACATACCATTTCTGTGAGATATATTGTTACGATCCGTTTCATTTGTCTTGTGCCAAACAACATTTTTCTGTCAATATCGTTTCTGCAACATTACAAAATCATCAGAAAAAATATATATATATACATATCTTTATTTTGTAAGTTATGAAAATATATTTATAGCAATTAAAGTACACAGAGGCTTTCGTGTTTTATTTCCGTAGGGAATCGTCAAGCTTAAATACTAGAATCAATACTCATCAAAAGACGGGTATAAGCAATAAATATAGCACTATTTTTTGTTTTTCATATTTTTTCTTGTGTTATTGGGGATATGGCACTGTTTTGGTGACACCCCCTCCATCTTAAGATGACAACAACATTAATAATATGCGCACGATACTCACACTGTAGTCTTCAATACATACTTAATAATTCATAATAATAAGTTCAAGTGTATACGATTTTACCAAGTACAAACCTATTTTTGACGCTCACGTGCGCACTTATCATTTTTTAAATGCATTACTTTATATAACTAAGAATGATATATAGAGCAATTCTTTTTACAAAAAAAAATTACTTGTAACTTAAAAAAAAAACTTTGGGGGCGAGTCTGTACATGCGCACTACATAGATGTAAAGTTTACACAGATCAAATAAGCCCATTCTACGCTGCGGATTGTTGAGAATCTGTATTCGAAAACTCATAATGATCCGTTCATAAAAAACTAAAAATTTAAGTTATTTCATGTATATATAGTCCCCTAAATGTAACCATTTTCAAAGAAATATTGAGTTGCACATCTTTCTTGTTGTATTTTCGAAGATGTGTATTCCATAGTTTACAATAGTCCGTTCCGTAGTATAATAGATCATTTGTTTTTTTTTGTTTTTTTTGGGGGGGTGCCAGTTTTAATAGACGCAGCCTCTAAATGTTAAAGTTTACACAAAACTAATGTGCCCATGTTACTTACCGAGTTCTAAAGAATGTATATTCAAAAATTCATAAGGATCGATTCATAAAATAAAATAAAAAATGAAAAAAAATGATATATATCCTTTTTACTTAATGCCTCAAGTTACTTACACTGTTTTTTAAAAATATATATTACAATATTAATAATCCGTTCATGAGTTTAAGATATAACACATGCACACACACACACACACACACACACACATACATATATATATATATATATATATATATATATATATATATATAGTGTTTCAGGTTGTATATGAAAAGAAATCAAATAAAGTGCTCGATCATATAAGAGAGCTAATATAATTTATTTAGATCCTGTATATTACATATTTCAGCAATGTACCGCGGTTTCATCCAAAAGGGAAGATTTACTAAAGATGTCTAAATCTGCCCTTTTGGATGAAACCGCGGTACATTGCTGAAATATGTAATATACAGTATCTAAATAAATGATATATATATATATATATATATATATATATATATATATATATATAAATACTGAAAATTGTTACATAAAATTTATATATTTTTATAAAATGTTATGTGGATACATGAAATAGTAACATATATATATATATATATATATATATATATATATATATATATATATATATATATATATATAGTATATCCCCAGCTACTGATTTAGTAATAGGAATTATTAAACAAGACAAAGATGGAAATAAAATATTTTGACAGGTAAATTAGTCAGTAAGCGCGCCTTCCTGACGGTTTTAAGTTATAGAAAATTACTTTAAGTTCAATAATAGAAAAATCGAAACCTATATGATAACTTTAGTATTAAATGTATAAGGCATATGAATTGTACATATTGTGTAAAACATGTAAAAAATATAAAAATATATGTATGTAAATATATAAAATATTTTTTATAGTTCATTTTAAAAAAATATAATAAATATAAAATATAAAATCAAATAAACATGAATGATAAAAATGTTTTGTTTTTTTTAATATCCCGCGGGGGTTGATAAGTAGTATAAATGGATTCGTTCAAACGCTATAAAATAAAGTAGTTTTGCATATAATTAACACATTTTTCTGGAGCAAGGACAAAAAACACCTGTTAGGAGAATATTTGTAATAGAAAAATTAGGTTAGAAGACATGAATTTAAAGCAAGTAACTATATCGTATATTTGGATTAAACGTTTTTTTAGGGGGATATCTGATAAATACTTCTGGAAAGCAATGAGAAAATTTACTGTTTCGTTTTTTAATATACAAAACATTTTTCATGTGGAACAACTGATAATCACTACAAAAATATTAAGATTATAATTTTGTATGAACACTATATAAACTTGTTGGGATACAACTAATACGGCGATTATCAGAATACTCATTGAATTACAAAACAGGGAAATTTGACTATATATATATATATATATATATATATATTAACCTATGAAAATATATTTATGGCAATTAAGCTACAAAGAGGCTTCTGCGTTTCATCCCCGGGGGAATCCTCAGGCTAAAATGCATGTGATTATTTTTGCCGGGTGTTTTTATTATTGTTATTTTCTTTCTTTCTCTCTGCTGTTCCCTTTTAGTATTTTGTTATTTTGTGTAATAATTATCATTTCTAGGTTGGCGCAGCAGCTGTAGGATAGTTTTAGGTTATTTTTATTGAATATTTAATGCAGGGGATTGGTTACGGGGAAGTGTTTTTCCATCAGATTTAGGAATTTTTTGCCGAGTTTAGGTTAGTACATGTACAAATTTAGACGACCCGTGTACATTATGCCTGAATGAAAAGTTTGAAACCTTAAATTTTAAAGACCCCCGAAATCTATTACACTGTAGAAGTGAGATAGCAAACAGCTACTTATACAGAAATAAATTTACCTTAGGATAAATAAATAAATAAACACAAATAAACTAAACAAAAAACTTAACAATTTAAACATAAAAACCTAAAATAGAAATACAAGGAACCACGTGTTAAAATAGAGTAACCCATTATATTAACACAAACTAAGGAAACAGGTTTACCTATAGAAAACAGAACAATAGAACAGGATATATGAAGAGAGTAGCACTAACCACACCTTTGTTCGTGGGAAGCCCAACGATTGGTTGAGAGAACAACAAAGAATCTGATTGGTTAACTTGCTAGCCGTGTATATAAAAACACCCGACAAAAATAACCACATGAATTTTAGCCTGAAGATTCCCCCCGGGGATGAAACGCGGGAGCCTCTGTGTAGCTTAAGTGCTATAAATATATTTTCATAGTCACTACCTAGCTTAACTTACGTATCGAGCACTGTTGAAGTAAACACTGAAAATTGATACATAAAAAATTATATGTCCTTATAAAATTTCATGTGGATACATGAAATACTAACATATATATATATATTTATTTACACATACATACATATATATATATATATATATATATATATATATATATATATATATATAAATATCTATATATATATATATATATATATATATATATATATATATATATATATATATATGTATGTGTGTGTGGGGGTATTCTGTTTTATTTGACTTCAGTCGAAGTTTTCAGAAATCAAAGGGACCCCTTTCCGGGGCTAAGACTTGTGTCTGTTTGTGTGTGTGTGTGTGGGGGGGGATAATAAAGCAACACCTAAATTATTTATGTATTAATTAACGTTTCGTGTTTATTTCAAAACCTCTCCGGGATGAGTGATTTAAAGAATTAAAAAATATAATTTATTTACTTTTTAATTTATTTAATTTTTTTCTTCAAATCGATAATCCCGAACAAATCTTTACATAAAGGCGAAACGTTGATGAATACTTAAATGATTTTAGTTTTCTATTTTTATTTTTTATCACGTTGGAATATTATTCACATTTCTTTTCATCAGATATGTATATATCGAACAACATGTTATGGTAAATGGCCAGATAGCTTCATATTCTGTCAATACTGTTCAACTGATTTTTTTCTGATGTTTTTACACATTAAACGCATCTGTTGCGCGAGTTTTGCCAAATCAGCAAGCCGCCTTCAATCAACACGATTCACACCAAGAGAATGAAAAGTAGACACATCGTTTGCTACACTGTTACATGGATTCACAAGACCAACCATTTGCTTTACACAGTCTTCTTGATAACGTGTGCAAGCCCCAGGTGAATTCAAGACAAAATTAACTGGGAATTACCGCTTGGCTTCATGTTGGTCTGTCTTTGTGCATTTTCTGCGGCATGTCAAAAGCAAGTCCTAAGTAAATAAATATATACACGTGTTAGTCCGTGTGGATTACTCACTTCAGATGTAGCTTTTGGCGAACGTGAACATTAATACTACTTTATTCAAAGAAAGTAAGAATAATTTGGGAAAAAGGAAATGGTGAATTCTTACTGCAAATGTAATTGCTTTTTTGTTCGCAGACTTATTTTAGATAAAGACTCGTAATTGATGATAAACAAAACTGCATTAACTAAACAATAAAGACCACGTTATATAATTAGGTTGCCTGCTTTAAAGATAAGAAGAAGAAAAACGGGTTCATGAAATTACTCTTTATTAATTAATTCTTTTGCATTACTCGAAATATAGGCTTTTTCTATATATCCTTAAGGAGTTCGTCAAAACAAGTCAGAGATAAATAAATATATCCACTGTTTGCTTCGTATGGATTACTGACTTCAGATACAACATTGTAAAAATACTACTTTTTATTGAAGTAAATACTACTGTCTTTGAAGAAAATACTACTTTCTTTGAAGAAAATACTACTTTCTTTGAAGAAAATACTACTTTCGTTAAGGTAAATACAACTTTCTTGGAAGTAAATACAATTTTCTTTGTAGAAAATACTACTTTCTTTGAAGAAAATACTACTTTCTTTGAAGAAAATACTACTTTTTTCGAAGAAAATACTATTCTTTGAAGAAAATACAACTTTCTTTGAAGAAAATACTACTTTCGTTAAGGTAAATACAACTTTCTTGGAAGTAAATACAATTTTCTTTTAAGAAAATACTACTTTCGTTAAGGTAAATACAACTTTCTTGGAAGTAAATACAATTTTCTTTGTAGAAAATACTACTTTCTTTGAAGAAAATACTACTTTCTTTGATGAAAATACTACTTTCTTTAAAGAAAATACTACTTTCGTTTAAGAAAATCATTTTTTTTTAATAAAATGGTGAAATATTACTAGCGTGTAAGATGTATTTTCATCTAGAAATGTTTCAGATGAAAAATCATAATTTCTATAACACAAGGCGACAGTATCTGTATTTTATAAAAATTATAGGGACCGATTTATTGTTGACGGTATTGAAGAAAGCACACACAAAAAGAGCTTTATCAAACATAGGCATCGTTTTTTTTCTATTTTGCACATTTACGAATTATAGTTTTTTTTGTATAATCTTTCACGATTTCGTCATAAGACGTCTTCAGTTCAAGGCTGGTTCAAAATATGTGGTAAGATTTTAAGTAGCATGTGTCAGTTTACGTCCACCTCAGATTTAAGATTATAAATTAAATGAACATATCGAAGAAAGTGACGTAAGAAAACAGAAACTAAAGAGCAAAACGTGGCGAAAAGGATGGATTTCACTCTCTATTCATTTGTTAGACAGCTGAGAAACCTATTTTCAAACATCACTTTCTCACCTAACGGAGTACTGGGAGAGGATGAACACTGGTTATTAATGTATATTATAAGAATGTGATATTACTGTATACAGGTATAACGTTATATACTCCGGTGTATGGTATCGAAAAAAACATCATCAAATCTTCTTTCACATTTACGAAGTACAATGTTGGTATATCTTTTATTGTTGCGTAGTTGGGCGTCTTCAGTTTTAGGTCGACTAAAAGATGCAGCAAGACTGTACGTAGGATATGTTCGATAACGTAGCTGGTAAAATTTCACTTTAAAATCAGATTAGGTATGAAGTAAATTATTTAGCGTATATAATAACGTGTCAAATGAAGCGACGTAAGAAACCGGAAGTAGAGCGTGATACGTGCTTAAAAGAGCTTAATGCTCAATTTATTGCTTTGTTTTTGGACTGCGAAAAAAACACTCTTACTTTCGAAGATCTTCCAATCCCCCCCCCCCCACGGCGTACTGCTAAAGTATCGAATCTGGATATTAATGTATACAGTAAAAGTGTGATATTTCTGTATATATATATATATATAGATATATATATATATATATATATATATCTATATATATATATATGTGTATTGCATTCTATTCCCAAGTTGACAATTCCGTAGAAAACGAACTCCAAACTTTTTCTTTAAAAATATAACTCTTTCATTATTTGCGTTTTTTCCACAGTTTCGAAGTATATATATATATATATTAAATATATATATATATATATATATATATATATTTAATATATTTTACGATTTCGAATTGGACGCTTTAAGTCTGAGACTGGGTAAAAAGGTATAGAAAAAATGTAGTTAGGATGTTAGAAAATTTCCACTATGAAAATAAATTACGTAGAAAGGAAATTTATCCGTCAGATTTTAGGTTAGAAAAAAAGTTAAGTAAAAGTTAAAGAAATGACGTTAAGCAACAGTAACTCTAGACGTACAAAAAAGCGAAGTGCTCGTTAACTGCAGTGGTTTAGCTGATTAAAACGCATATCTATTTAAAAATATCATCCCTCTATGCCACGGGGAAGTGAGGGAAGACGAACACTAGGGGGTTATGTATACCTCAAAGATTGTGATAGTATTTTATAAAGGTACTGAGATTATACTACAGTTTAATTAAAGAAATACACTTATTTCTCTATTAGCCATTCTTATTCGTTTACAAAATATAGTTCTATATATATCTTTTACGATTTTGTATTTACACGTTTTCAGTTTTAGTCAGTTTTACAAGGTTAAGCTATATTGTACGTAAGATGTGTTGGATTAAGCAGCGATAAAATGTCCTCTTCGCAATAGGATTAGATGGAAAAGAAATTTTCCACTTGGAATTTAAGGTTACAAATTTAGTTAACGTGTCAAAGGAAGTGACGTAAGAAACAGAAAGTAGAGAGTGAGACGTAACAAAAAAGTGCTTGCTATCCTGGGTTGGTGGACAGTGAGGCAAGCATATATAGTTTCTAAGATGTACCTTTTTCTCCACGGGACACTGAGTGAATATATACGGAAAAGAATGTAATATTACTGTATATTCTAAAACTAATAAAAGATCCAAAGAATTATTAAAATCTAAAATATTAGGGTGGCTATTTTATGTTCGTAGCGAATCCACACGCAAAAAAGACAAGACTACAGCTATTACAACCGCTGCTATAACAGAAAGAGAGAAACATGCGTACATCCAAACTACTACACACGATAAAGAGAGAAGCAGGCGACTCTACACCAATTATTAATACTATTACTCCGTCTGCTACTAAAAATAATGAGAAATACCAGCTGTATGCGCGCTGCAACGACCTGCATTGTCAGCAATGTTTCTGCTCCAAACCGGACACTGGCCATATCTATTAAAGTTTCGCTACCGTAATGCAATATTCGGTGAGGTGGAAGTTATTTTGAGAGCCCGGGTAGATTGGATCCTTTCCTTTACTATTTGTGTTTGTCTTTTTGCCCGCCGCGTGAATTTCCTTTTGTATTTATTAATAATTAAAAAAAAATTAAATAACCGACGTTGCCTGGAAGTCTTTCTACTTTAATCTTGTTTCGTATTTTTATGCACCAATATTGTGTTCTTTTTCGGCATTTTCTTTGGAGGAACTGACTTATTGCTTTCTACGATATTTTCTTTTCTTTTCTTTACGGTCATATTTAAAAGACAAATACATTTGTATCAACATCACCAAACTGTTAATGCTTATCTATCCATATGAATAAATGTGAAAGTGTTTGTTTCGTGTTTTACTTTAAAACCAATGTTTTCAAAATAGATTTTTAAAGTTTAATTAAATTAGCACAGTGTCGCCGTTTAGTCACACAGTTAGTAAATAAATCGAATGTTATAAAACTATAAATACTTGTTCTTAATGTAATGTTGTTTTAATTTCTTACTTTCAAAATATTAGACGTAATTAGCTTCCAAAATTTGTAATAATTTTGTACGTGAGGATTTGCCAATAATTTTAAAGTCTGAAATAACTATCTATTCCGTCATATCTTCCGCTCCACAGGAGTTGGTAAATTCCAACGCATGCTATTAAAAATGATCAGCTTACAATGAATATTTAAAAAATACAAAACTGTCTACTACTTTTCGCAAATAGCACCAACCGTATGAAGCGATCTATATTGTCCTAGGGATAAAGCAAAACTGAATCCGGTGGCGAAACCCAGATCAATAAATTCACGTGTCAAAAGAAGAGACGTAACAAAACAGAAAGTATAGAATGGGACGTGGCGATTGGGAATATTGAGTTACCGTTTGTGACTATAAGTTCCATATCAATTCTGCGCTGCAACGGTGGTACAATTCAGACTCTCACCTTAAATATAATCAGTCATAAGTACGAGATGAAGTTGAATCCGTTTTTACATGTTGAGGACTGGTGTCTGGATGTTTAATAAAACAAAATAGTTTGCCATTGGAATATCTCCGGAGTGAAAGATGTCATAGTTAATATCCATGTCAGATGAAAGGAAGAAAATCACCCCTGCACATTTATTGTCTCTCTTCAGATATTATATTTCTCAACGTTTATTAATAGTTCAAGATAATAAAATAGGACAGAATATAAATATTGGAATAGTCTATTATAAAGAGACGGAAATATAACCACAATCAGTAATACTATTTGATCTGTAGCTTAAAAGGAGAAGATAGAAAAAGAGAGACAGCGAGCAGAAAAAGACTATTTTTTCGGATTTTCGTATTCTAATTTCTCATATAAATGTACATTTGCTAACTCACGTATTCTTGATCGGAACAATTCAACCCGAGCTCAATGGATAACTCAACCGGTCACAGTTTCCAGTTTTCATGTTTTAAGTAAAAATAAATAAATTGCTATCATTATTCCTGTGTACTTACCTAACTACGAGGAACAAGTTAGACACAAGGTCAGTTTTTTTTAATTTTGGGAAAATCTAATTTCCCCTAAAACACATTTTGGATTGAAACAAAAATATAAAATTGACTCAGTATACTAAACTGATGACACAAAGAGGTCGTGCAGCACCAGAACAGATACGACACTTTGCCCCTATCAAGGATTGTTAAATAGAACCACAACTACTGAACCTTTGTGTCCGAAGAACGCATATGTCAACTAGTTTTGCTAACCAAGTGTACCGAATGATATGCTAAGAACATGTTGATTTGTAATTCTTCGTTGAATGAACTAATGTAATTTAGCGACTTATTGGATGAGCAGGTTTAGGACATTAATCCCCGCTGGTATTCGCTGTCGAGATTCAATTCGAAACGGGTAACCAATATTGATGCAGTCTCTCCCAGCGAGAACCACGTATGGACGTCTGGTTATCAAACGGTTCCTCTTCTCACACATATTCATTTGATTATAGCGAATCACACATGGCGAGCGAACACGGCCCACTCTTTCCACCTGGCAAATAATACATGTACAGGTGCGCAGTTTAACACATGACAATGATGTACGCAGTATTCTTGTTTTATTTAAGTGTGCGTATATATATATATATATGTATATATATATGTATATATATATATATATATGTATATATATATATGTATATATGCATATATATATGTATATGTATATATATATATATATATGTATATATATATGTATATATATGTATATGTATATATATATGTATATATATATATGTATATTTATATATGTATATGTATATATATATGTATATATATATATATATATATATATATATATATATATATATATATATGTGTATGTATGGCTTTTTGTTTCCATAACATTTCATATTGTATTATTGGTAACTTTAAAAAAGTTTCTTTTAAAGGATTTTCAAGTGGTCTTACATTTGTTTATATGACTGGAAGTTTTTTTTTCTCTCTGCGGGGTCTGGGAAATACCCGACTAGTACATGTGTGCAGGCTTCCTCCTCTCGGTGTGTTGGGCCCATACACCTTATCAGGTCATACATCTAAAAGAAAAGAAAAAACTCTGATAATAAAACTACGCTACTAACAACTTACGTCGTGGTAGCGTACCGTTGGGAAGGGAGGCCTCCTTAGTCTTGATCGACAAACTTCCTAGAACTAGAATCTAAAGTATTCGGTTTGCAAACCTATAATTTCTTAAGAAGTAGATAGGCTCTGACTATCGCCCGGCCTTCGCACTCGTACTCTGTCTATTAGAAGTACCAGCGTTGAGACGCCTCTAAAGACACTCAGTGCCTGCCCTTGTTCTCTGACTAGGGCAATAATCGCCGTCTCGTTTTATCTTGATCTAGGCAACTTGGGAAAGTTTTTTCGTGACTGAGTTCTACACGACTAGTCTGGGTCGCTCTTGTTCCGATAGGTTGAGGGTACAGGTTAGACAGCTAGTCTGGCTGTGGTTTCCGACTGTCAGCACAGGAGCCTAAACACTTAGGTAGCGCTAAGAACGGCTGCTTTATCAACAGTTGCATAATATTGTGGGCAACTGTTTGTGCCATGTCGCGCATGGAAAGGGACCTTACAGTTATCCCCGGTGGGATTCTTAAGGCCACAACCCTCATGGGCCAAGTCACGACTAATTGACTCTTTTGTGTGGGCTTATTGACACGAAACAAGCACCCACTTTTCCCAACCCACCTTATTTCAAAACAAAAATGAACTTAAAAAGTAAAAAAATCAAACCTAAACCACACATCCAACAAAAAAAATATCTTCGCCTTAAAAGTCAACAGCGAATAGACAGAAATTTATCGAGTCAAGAAATGAGTGGAATGTACTGATAGATGAAGCAAAGAGAATTATACAGAGATAACCAGAAAACGCATTCAGTCACAGAAACTAGGTACTCGCGATTTCTGTAAAATCAACAATACTGTGGTGTACAATGGACAATCAAGCATTCCCCGCGATCAAACAACAATGATGTCGTTTACACGGCAACTAATGATGGTTAACTACTTGCCAAGCGTTTCGCCTTAAACTCCACTTAGGACTCTCCACCCCACCCCCCTAAATTCCTATTGAAGACTGAAGCCATACTTAAAAACCTGGTGATCATCCCATCTTAGGTCAGGGGCATCATAAAAACACCTTGATACCTCCAAAGCTTGTGGGCCTGATATTATACTTGTAATAGTAATAAATAAATGCTCTGCAAGCAACTGACTGCACAGAATAAAATTACTATATAAATAAACAAATAAATGAATAATTAGAACTAAACTAAACTAAAACCTAAAATAGAAGTGCAAGCAAACACGTGTTAAAATAAGGTCACCGTTATTTCGACACAACAAAGAAACAGGGAAAGGACACTCTACAGAAAACATAACAATAAAACAGGAAATAAAATCAACCGGACATTTGTTTGTGAGAAGCACAACGATTGGCTTAGAGAATACCATAGAAACAGGGATACGCTATCCTATAGAAAACAGAAAATAGAATAGGAAATAGGAAGTGAAATAAACCGAACTTTTGTCTGTGAGAAGCCCAACGATTCGCTAAGATGAACAACAAAGAATGTAATTGGTTAACTAGTTATACGTGTATATTAAAACACTCGCAAAACTAACTCCATGCATTTTAGCCTGACAGTTCCCTTTGGGTATGAAACGCAGAAGCCTCTGTGTAGCTTAATTGCCATAAATATATTTTCATAACTTACTACCTAGCTCTACTCACGTACTGAGCACCGTTGAAGTAAATACTGAAAATTGATACATATTTATACTCATAACATTTTCTGTAGATACATAAAATAATAATAATATATATATATATATATATATATATATATATATATATATATATATATATATATATGTAACTTTGATCAGTACCGCTTTACTGCTTATATCCAATAAATTCCCTCATTACAAATAACCTTCTGTGAGATCTCCCCTCTCTATATTTCTCATTCTCTCTCTCGCTCTCTTTGTCCTTGTCTCTCTCCCTATCGCTCAACATATCTGTACACACGCAGGCACACACACGCACACATATATCATTTCAATAACAAACGGACTTCAAATACCATCACACAGTGTCAACTTTATTAGTATTTAAAATCCGTGACGCCTAAATCATAATAATATATGACAAGAAAATAAACAGATGTCATACTTAATTAAAATAGTCACGATTAATATATATTATATTAACATTATTTAAAATGACAAAATAGGAAACTATAATTATTCACAGACACGTGATCATTTGTAGCTAGACCTGGCACTACTTTTATTTTTCCTTGCCAAAACTCCATTTTTTTAAATTTTACAACTAAGGATTCTGAAGAGCGGTATCTGTTTCTTATGGTCAACTCCCTGAATTTTCAAAAAGATAGTTGAAGTCCATTGGGTTGTATTGGGTGTAACAATTTATCAGATATATACTAATTATTAAAAACATTCTAATACATACACTTATCAGCTCTATTGCTAAATATCGAGCTTTAAATTAATTTCCCTTGTTAATCAATCTGATTTACAAATAAATTATTAGTGTTATTATAATCTCATCTAAAGCATTTGTTTTAAATATTAATCGTGTTTCTTTCTTTAGGGGTTGTTACGGTTTCGGTGGAACCACAATGGTTCACTTTATAAAAAAACATATAATATGACCATGTTATTCACCGTGTTGCGTGAAATCGATATTTCATATTTTATAATTATAACTTGTATCGTTAAATGTTTTTACCATGAACATGCCAATTACAAACGCTCATGAGCGTGACCCGATCCTTTTAAAAATGTTTTACTTAATATAACTAAAGATGTAATATCAAGCAATTTTTTTCTGTAAAATGTTTTGTATCTAACTTATTTCAAAAAGTATTTGGACAAACGTGTCAGTTTAGGTAGACGCAACCCATATATGGTAAAGTTTACAAAACAATAATGTTCCCATGTTACTCACCTTACTGCCTAGAATATATATTCTAAAATACATAACAAAGCTAAGAGTATATCTTGTACATAATATATATATATATATATATATATATATATATATATATATACATATATATTAAGTAAACTGCAACGATAAATATTCTTATCTTTGTCATAGATTCTAATTTTAAAAGAGAATGCTCGATATAATAGGTAAAGCATTAACATTATAAAAATAAATAATGAAAATAAACATTGGATACTTACAACATTCATTAATCTATCAGATATTCAAACAAGGAATATCTAAAATGATTAAAAGAGCTTATCTTTGAAAATCCATCGATTAAGGAACACATCATATTATATTACTTGCTTGAATATCTGATGAATTACTAAATATTTTCATTAATTAAATGTTTGCTATAATTATGTATATATATATATATATATATATATATATATATATGTATATATATATATATATGTATATATATATATGTATATATATATATATATATATGTATATATATATATATATATATATATATATATATATATATATATATATATATATATATATATATATATATATGTGTGTGTGTGATTTTATGAAGGCTTACCAAAACATTCCTTTCAGGACACCAATGATCACCATAAATATATTTTTTCTTACAAATATTATTTATTCAAATTAAATGTTTTTTTCCTACACGTGTTTCACTACCAAGCAGGTACTTGCTTGGCAGATCATCAGGGAAATTAAATGTCTGGAATACGGGTTTCAACTGCCGACAATACACTATGTGGCGTTGCAATAGTTGAGGTCACTTAAGAAGAGAAGAGGAAAAAAAAAAAAAAATAAAAGTTAAAATTAAAAAACAAGGAAGAACAACGATAAATAAAAGAAAGTCCTAGAAATAGTCTTAGAAAAGTAGCTCGTGCATTATTTTTTCCACCAAGCCAACAAGCAAATAATCGCTCCCAAATACATTCAAAAAGACCAAAAAACCGGAACAATGTGCGATAATACACTTTAGCGTCGGCCGGCACAATGATGAATAAATCCCCCCCCCCCCAAAGAAAAAACCCCAAAGAACTAAATCATTCAAGATACCGTTCACAAGTTAACATTCCAACCCAATGATAGTATGGGAATTCTAAATCCAACTTCTCACAAAGAAAA
>OY744523.1:50145258-50157758 GCA_963556195.1 Sepiola atlantica | reverse complement strand
TCTCATTTCTAAAACGAATATTTAATGCCTCGATTTTTTTATGAATTTTGTATAATTCTAATAAGTTCTATGTCTTTTCGAAATTGATGTTCAAAATGTGTTCATACTTATTAGACACTACATTTACATATGGAAGTGCATACGGACATTATTATTACGCGATATTAACGTTTTTTTAAATATCTTTTTACATTGGCACATAATTATGTGTATTTACATTTTCGCTTTCCGTAGTTTTTTGTTTGTAACTGAAATCATTACTCGGTGTTGCCCGTCGGTTTGCTAAAAGGAAACACAGAGGGATAATTTAATTACTAAGAAATAGAATCATCAAGAGAGTATATGATAAATGGTTTATGAAATAATATTCCTTGACATTTATTTTCTCTTATTTATTAACTCATTAAGTTTCAGTATTTTTTTAGGTAAAGATCGACGATTCGTATCATTACTATTATTCGGACTACTATTCTCATCTTAAGGCTTTTTATAACAGCGCTTCGGCCGATGTAACCTCCGACTTTCTTACGGTGCATCGTTTCAAACTCAGAAATCTAAATGCCGAACTCGGAAAATTTCATTTGATTTTTCGTGTTTAAGATATAATCCCGAGTTAAAAAAAAGCACCTATAGAAGATCGAAGCTTACATCAGCCTAAGCGTTGTGAAAATTACATGCAAGATTAAAAAAGTCGTCCGAATAATGCAAATGATATAATTTTCTTTAATTAAATATTTATTTTTCACGTGTATTATTTAAAACAAATAGCATTAGGCATACACAATTAAAGATTCAAACGTCTAACAAAAATGTATTTTTTTAATCATAATTTTTTTAATATTCAACTATGTCGCCGCCATTTTTTTTGTTTATTTCTAATGTTATTATTACATATTTCTTAACAAGGTTTAGTGTAATGCATTAGCCTTCTATAAGGAATAGAGCTATTTTATACCGGAAGTGCGAATATAAGTAAAGAATAAGATATATATGCTATAATATTTCGTACTGTTGTTGAAACTTCAGTGGTGTGTAAGTAAAATACATGATTGTTGATCAGTTACAAATCATCCTGCCGTCTGGTTTCGAATGTGGGTGTGAAAATACTTACCACATCAAACCAGTTAAAAACTATATATTTTATAATATATATATTTTATAATATATATATATATACATATATATTTAATCAAATATAATATATATATATTATATTTTATTAAGTATATATATACCCATAAATAAAATATTATATATATATATATATATATATATATATATATATATATATATATATATATATGTGCAAACATTGTAAAAAACAACAAAATTCGTCTGTTTAATTATACCTTTTTAATTTTTTAAATGTTTCTAATGATTTGTTGGTATTAAAATATAAAAAAATGTTCCATAGGTTTTATGAACATTTTCGATAATTCGTCGAATCATCCTGGCGTATCAAAAAGAAATGAACCAAAAAGCTGGAGAAAGAAGCGAACACTTGAAAAATACGACGGATAAACACGCAGAGAAGGTTTTTCGAATTGTTCCAGGAAAGTCGTTGGCGATTTAAATTTAGCGACGCTGGAATGGCATCACAGAATAAAATCACATTACGTTAAGCATTTTAAATGGTTGCCACTGGTGTCATACTTAATGTTATTCATTTTAGGTAGTTGTGTTTTGATGAAGCTAGCTTCAAGTATTTTTAACTCTTTTTAAATTGGTTTAAATACATTCGGAAACCAAATTTATGAAGTTAAAAATATTTTATCAAAAGTATTTAAATGGTCAAATAAAGTAAGTTATCCTAATCAGGTGTTGAAAGAAAGAATTTAATAACGTTTTGATTAGATTCCTTTTTTGATTAAATAATGCTTAGAATACATTTGTAACATATGTACCTTTACCTTTTTTCAACATTTTCATTTGAACACTAGCTAGTCTAGCTGCACTAAAGAGCTGTGATACAGCGAAACCGTATGTATGTAGATGACTATATATATATATATATATATATATATATATATATATATAAACATAAAGAAAGAGGCAAAATGCCTTCATAAAAAACATGTGTTAGCTGCAGATATTTTTATTAAAATCAAAATAAAAATAAAAACAATATTCATTTATTTTTCGTCATCTTGACTTTTTCATCTAATATTTTTCTTGAGATACCAAGCCTCGTCAGAGTTTTAGACACATGGAAGGTATAAATCTTTTTTTTCGGAATAATCCTTCCTGGTCTCCTAGAAGTCACGTCCGATGTTGTGTGGACTAAACGGTGCAAATGTCTCTTTTAAATTGAACTTAAATCGCGCATGGTCGCTGGTAGGTATAACTTTGAGAAAATTCATTTTATTTAAAGCATCTTTAGAATTTTAAACATAAAGAAAGAGGCAAAATGTCTTCATAAATATATATATATATATATATATATATATATATATATATATATATATATATGCGTGTGTGTGTGTGTGTGTAAGGTTGGTGGGAGAAAACCCCTAGAAGAATGTTCGATTATAAAGAAAAAATCAAAAATAAGATCGTATATATATATATATGTATATATATATATATATATATATATATATATATATATATATATATATATATATATATATATATATATATATATGCATGAGTGTGTGTAATTACAGAATATAAATAAATCATCGTTGCTGTCGGTTCGAAATGTAAACAAAAGGGGCCAACTATAGGTCCTTTTTGTTTAAATTTGAAACAGACGGTACAAATGTGCTCTTAATCTTCTGTAATTACACACACAGACACACATATATATCCTATTGTAAGGTTCTCCTGGGCAATGACTGTTATACAATGATACAAAACGGAGTGTGTAAATATCTTCACTGGACTATTTGTAAGAAGTGGAATATCCAGTGTAGCAGCAAGTCCTGGGAGCATATAGCAGAACGAACAGTTGGAAATAATTCATAGACCATCCACTAGGACGATGCAATCCCTACAGTTACATATCTAGAAAACGGATCTGTTAAATCTGACATCGTAATATGCGACAAAAGAGAGAAAGTAGCAACCCTGGTTGAAGTCAGTGTCCCTAATGGTGCAGGATTAAACAGAGATGAAAGGGAAAATATTACGAAGTACCAAGGTCTTATGTACGACATGAAAATAAACTGTAATATTTGGAAAATCTCCACCATACCAGTAATTATAGGAGCAACAGGACTAATGAAAAATAATTTCAAAAGCTATCTGGCGACTATACCCGGTGAACCGAGTGCAAGAGAAATACACACAATTGCACTTAAAGGGATGGTTAGAATCTTAAAAATATCTCTAGGCTGGAGTGTCTGAAATAGCCGGTGAATGTCTGACATCCGGTAGGATGCCCCATCTCCAGCAAAAACGGAAAGATAAGACAAATAAAAAAGAGATTATATATATATATATATATATATATATATATATATATATATATATATTCAAAGAAAGTGTCACTTTTAATGATAATAATATTCACTTCAATGAATCAAAGTTTATTTCACCAATTGAAATATATGCTAATTGTAACATAAATGAATAAATGTATCCATTGCTATTGTTTATTATAACTGATGGCCTAATAACACCGGTAAACTATTGATTTTCGAACAGCTCTCATTATTCACTTGTTCTCGGCGGTAATGTCATTCAATTAATTGTCATAATTATATATGATCAATATATTTCAAAAATGTTAATATATACTTATATATATATAGTTTCCTGTCGGTATTCTGACACCAGATCAATAGAGTTTATTTTTCACTGATGATATTGAGTTGAACATGTTTTGTGTACGTGTGTTACTTTTCTCTTTATTTCATACTAATGATTCTTTCTAATTTCTTTTAGGTGAAACGATGGTGACGCTATGATTATCGTGTTGAATTGTTGAACCGGCTAAAACGTTATGAAATCTGCCAACTTCAGTGGAAAAAAAATACGTAAAAATTCATCTGTTAATACCTACTGTGGTATTAGTTATGGCTGACCATCTAGCTTCCACCAAACAATGACATTACTAGAGAATATATTATTCACATGCGATCGCCAGTTTAATGTATATCCCGGTTAAAGGAGATGCCATACAGCGTATAGTATTCCTAAAGTATCACTCGTCTACTACTGACCCGGCTCAACGTCACTTAACTTCGGTGATCTAACGGGAACCGACCTGTCAACTCAATCAGATCGTATTTATTAAACTTACGTAAGAATATCAAAATTTACATCTCGTCGTTGTTAGAAAAGGAAGCATATACTCATCCACCGTAGATACGATTTGGAAAAGAAAATATCTTCATGTGTATGCAAAAGAATGATTCTATATTCAACAATAACAAATTAGTACAATTCTATCTCAAGAGACAATGGATAGCGTCTGAAATTGTTTCCGTATTATAATTAGTTATAGGTATACGTGTGCGTTGCAGGTTTCTACGTCACTATTTTACTGAACGTTGTCGCGGGCGACCCGTAGGCTATTTTATCGCAGGCTATTACACAATGAAGAGTTTCGGAAGCTCTTTAACTTCAATAATTTTACGAATAGAGATTTTTAAAACTTTTATTTACACTAATCAACGCACATCGCCGCTGAAATGTAAGACGCTAGATATATTGGAGATGGCAATCTGGATAAAAAGTTGGGAAGCAAGATGTTTATTCACATTACATTTAAAATTATGCATGGAGGTACTGTCGAGAAAAAAAGGGATCATGAAGAGCATTCATAACGTAAGCAGTCTGATAAAAAAAAATCTATCGGAGAAGAAAATCTTTCGGCATCTTAGAGCATTTGGCATATTTCGTTCTGAACAATATTACTCTAACCTCGTTGATCAAAATGAAATATACTTTTCTAAGTACCCCGGATATATATATATATATATATATATATATATATATATATATATATATATATATATATATATATATATATATAATGTGTGTGTGTGCAAAATTATAAACTCAAAAACACATGTTGAATAGTGCTACCAACATATTTCAATTGTTAGGACAATCATCATCAGTTGGCAGTATAATTTTAATCAAAAACACATAAGTGTATAAGTAAATTTCGCGTACAACAAAATCGTAGTATAAATTTAAGAGGAAACATTTAAAAAAATGTTTAATCAATGAAACGGGCGGGTGAGAAAAAAAGAAAATTGCTAACATTTTCCTTAAGGCCTTATCGTCTGACCGTCTAAGAGGAAACGTCAGAATGATAAATTTTACACTAAGAAAATCGAATGAGATATGAGGGGAAACATTGTTTCAGTTGGAGAACACGATTGAGAGAGAGAGAAAAAAGACTAAATCGCTCAACGTTATGGTAGCTTTTAATCATTAAAGATCTCCAACTGATGCTTCAAATTCTTTTGTCTACACAGGCTAGGTCGAAAATTGTTAATAACTAACCCCTCAATAATATTGAGATGATAGTTCGACTCGGCACTGTGTAAAACAGAAAACCACCCATATATATACATATATATATATATATATATATATATATATATATATATATATATATATATAAGATGAATGTTGTATTCAATACAATAAAGCCGTATTTTCGGATGCCATCTTACGCAATAACCTTACTTAATAATAATTATCCACCTCAATTTCAAAATTTAATTAACCGCTTATTATTTAAACTTTTATAATGCTTTTCCTTGACAGGACTTTCTCAAAACGATCAGAAAACATGGCGCCGTTCGTGCGATGTAAGGTGGCGTCTTGGTGAAAATTCACTCATCTTATTATCGGTGGGAGCGCCCGTGAGTATTATCTGCTTTCTGTCTTTTCCATGAACTTTATTCACAATTTTTTACATTTATATATGCCTTTAAGTGTGGTTTCTGAAGATCAGCGTGCAACTGCGTTTAACTGTAGCATATTGCCCGCTGTGGAACAATTGTAAGGCCATCGTCAATTCTGTCACTGCACAAAATAATTTATATAAGAAAAGTCTGAATATTTGTCATTGGAATACACATAATCATTGTATATATACATATATATATATATATATATATATATATATATTGATAAAAAAGTTTGTTTGTATCATTAATTGTCGGAGAGTGTGTTATATATTTCTATTTTATGTATGTCTGGTGTGAATGCCACTTTTTTATACTCTTTCAATATAATAAGGAAGAAAGAAAGAAATAGATATATTAACCATCCGACTCCTAAACCGAATTGTCTGTCCCCCCACTCGTTCTCCCGCTCTCCCACACTTTTACTCACTGTTTTTTTTATCACTCACTTTCACATATTCTATGTCACTATCTCTTTTCTGTCACTGGCAAACGTCGAATTTGACCTAAATAAACTATTCAATTTGAAACTTTTTCTATAACCATTTATAAGTATTTTTTTACATTCACAATTTTTGACGTTCCATACACGAATTTAGACCCTGTTGACTCTTAGCGTATGAGTATTAATGTAATAACCTGATCAGGTCTATATCGATGATTTAAGGTATTTAAATGTGTATCGTGTTGGCTGTGATATTCTGTTGGACAAACACCTACAAATAAGCTCATTTTTTTCTATATTATAGACAAAAGTTATTGTCATTGTCAGACAGCACCGGGTAACTTTGCTAGTTTGTAATAACAATGTGACAGATATGAGTTATCAATATTTTCAACAATGTTTGAAATCATGTCATTGTGCATATCGTTATTATCAGTTTTCTGTTGGTTTCCGCTGCAATTTTACTAAAACCTTCGACATTTTTCACAGCATGCAAGGAAGCTCCATTACTGGCACTGTCTAGACACTCGCAATTATTCCAAGAATTTGTAACACATCCAAACGAATTTCTATTGTTTTTGGTACGGTTCCAATCGCGCCATATGTCAGGGGAACGTCTCTAACCTTTTATACTCAACAAATTCCCCAAGTCCCAGGTGAGAGTGAAGGCATATTCTGAACAACCATCAAAGAGTTCACACCACCAGTCCCGGGAGGTATTAGTCCGAGTTCAAGTGAAAGCAAGCCTTCTCGTTACAGCGAGAGATATTTTTTTTAATATAGAAAAAGAAAATCATCGGCAATTAGTACTTTTTCTGTTCAATATTTGCGGTCGGGTGCGGCGCCAAACGTTTAGCTTTTTCCAGTTCGATAGCTGAAAAGGATGACTAAGATCTAAAAGACAAACTGGTTACTTGTTATGTATTTTTTAGCTCATCGGTTGTTCTATTATGTATATATCATTCTGTTTAGTTAGACAGGATCGTGTGTTGTAGAGAGAGGGACCATGTGAAATAGTACATTAAATAGCAAGTTAGATTTTAGCAGGGTTAGCGTACACTATGGAAAGTGTTCAACTAAGCTTCACTCTCCGGTTCCTCCTTATAAAACCTCTTCATAAAACTTTCACAGCAAAGAACATTTCCTGCACTCCACGTGCCTAACATCAAATAAATTATCAATAAACATGCTTCATTCCCAAGAAATTCTCATCTGTGGGACACGTTTCTACAAGATTGCTTCCCTAAGTGCTAGGACATAGTTTTCTTGAAATCTACTGTTAATAAACACTAGGCATGAATCGTCCTCATAATTCATTAACATTTATCCTCGAGTGGCTCTTTGTTTAATAAGTGCTATGACATGCATGAGAAAACAAAGAAAAAGAAAAAAAAACACCGGGATGATTTGTGAATTTATGACACGCCTGGAAAATAACTATTAATAGAAAGAGCCTATGGATCGTTACAACCCTATGCCTTACTTGCCAACTAAAATGTCCAACCGTCTTGTTTTGTCGTCGTTTAATATGAGCACACCTGAATACCACGTGTAAAATTGTCAATAACTGACATACTCCTGTCTTGGAACTGCCATGATTTGAGCTACGATTGCCCTCTTTATTACGGAAATCGTTCGGGGATTTTTTTTAAGTAACCTCGCAGATCACTGAATGGCGATAACATAAAAACTGTTAGATATTTAGGACTGAAATTTGGTGGACAAGTCAGACGTACACTGAAGTTGGTTTGTACCAGATATGTTTGGATTGCAGAAAGCATTGCGAATTTAATTAAGCGTTCCATGGGGTTATTTGGGAACCTCACTCGGTATAATATCTGCCCAGATTAGAATAATCAACTAGCACTGATAATTGAGATATACGTATAGAATAGAAATATTGATTCAAATTAATAACGCTAAAACAATGCGTTCAAAATAGACAAACATTATAAAAAAAACAGTTAATACAGGTAAGCTAGCGGCAGAGGAATGAACGAAAAGAAAACTCGATAATGAACAAATGAAAAAGAGTAAGATAATAAACTTATCCTTGAATAGCGCTTAGTCTTGATAAGTCGTATTTATAAATCATTAATTGCAATGCAAATGCACATGTAAGTGCTGGTTAGTATTATTAGACTGTGTTAGTGTTTAGGAGAGAGGGAGAAACTTATGGCCGCTTCCTTTTAGCCCATGACACTATATTACCTTCATATTCTTAAGTTTTACATTTTATTATTTTTAAATTTTCATATTTCCAATATTTGAATTGGATACGCGCGCACACACGTATGGTAAGGTTGAATATTTATGTCCGGCGTATAATTAACTATTTGCAATAACAATTAGTATGATGAATAAAAAAAAGGATGTACTCATTATCGATTAGGGGAAAAGGTAGAGCCTGCAAAAAAAGTGACATTATTGTAATAAATTCCGGTAAATTTATAGTCTGTAACCTAGCTGAGGCACACCCGGAGTTTCCCGAGAATTAATGATGATCCCTGTTTACGTCTGCAGTCATAGTTTCACACCATAGTACTAGTTGTATTCTTATTATAAATTTCAGTATATTTTAATTTAAAAATAAACATAAATCACATGTTTATGTATGGCTGGTACGAACGAATATCCCGCGGTATTATGTACCTAATTGGATGACAATGCAATATACTTACCTAAATACCCTGGTGTATGCAGTTTTAGAATACATATATACGTATGAATATTATTATTATTTTTAAGATTGTATATCATTATTGGAATATATCGCCAAATACTTATTTTTGTCGGCCGTTTAACCTTTTCTATGAAGGAAATAGACCGATGTTTGAGTTTGCACCCCCGGCTGTCTGTAGAATTTTCCATTAACATAATCAAATTTGAACAAAATAAGATATCATCTCAAAATAAATGGAGATTAGCGCCAGCAGGTGCAGTGGAAATAAGTAAATTAGTGGTTGTCCTGTGACCAAGTCTGGCAAAAGCGGAATAATCACTTCTTTTTCCGTGATTTTGTCCGGATTCAAAAGATGTGCCGAACTATCGATTACCGGGAAATGTGTGTTGCATCTTTATTTTAAAAAGAGTATGGCAGCATTTTATGAAAATCGAAGTGTCCACTGTTAAAATAATTAAAAATATCTGCCTAAATTTGGTGAGTTTACTGAAGGTATGTTAAATGACGTTTCGGATTTTTGTATATGAAGATCGATAATTTGTATGGACGCGTGGTCCAACTGATGAAAGTGCTTACTTATAAACATTTCTAAGTGATAGTGTTCTGGAAATTGAAGGTTCAAGTCTCAGTACGAGCGATATTATTAATGCAATTACATTTTACTTAATACTTCCACTCGTCATGGATGACTGAACGTTTACCATCTACACTCGTGTATGAAATAAAGCGTTCTGTTTCAAATTCCGTACTGATTTGCAAGTCCCGAGGTCGACAGCATGCACCCGAAAAAGGTCGGAGGTTTAATCGGTCGAAACGTGGTGAGGACAACATTAAAGATGTGAATTGTAGTACAGATACTCCAAATAATATACATTTTAAATTATTATAATATTAGACTGTCTTTGTTGTCTATTTTTTACATTTTAAATTACATTTACATCACCATGTCTCTGTCATAAGATTGACAGCGGTTTGTTAGGATTTTTATAAATAGAATTTACGATAGATGTGTAATGTGTGTCTTAAAGATACGCTTGGTTCTGATGACCTCAGAAGATGATAACAACTGGACAGTATACAGAGGTGTGTGCAGAGGAGTAGGATTTTATAGTATGGCTACGTTGAAAGAATGGGTGAGAGTTCTTAGGATAGTAGATGTAGAACAGTTGAGGTAGCAGTTTCGGTTTACTGGAGAATGCCAAGGAAAACATGAAAATATATAATACAATTGAACCTGGGGGAAAAGGCATACATTAAAACACGGCCAGAGATATGAAGACACTTTCTTAAAGCGGTCTAACACGGTCTAACATGTAAAACGGAGGTTAAACCGATGATGATGATGATGATGATGATGATGATGATGATGATGATGATGATGATGCTGATGATGATGACGACGACGACGACGACGATGATGATGATGATGATGACGACGACGACGATAACGATGACGACGATGACAGTTATGATGATGATGATGATGATGATGATGATTATGATTATGATTATGATTACGATGACGATGATGATGATGATGATTACGATGATTACGATGATGATGATGATGATGATGATGATGATGATGATGATGATGATGATGACGACGATGACGATGACGACGATGACGATGATGACGATGACGATGACGACAATACGCTTTACGTCGCTCTGTGACGCTTACGTTTGAAAGAGTATTTCCTATCAATTATCGTTCAGATTTAATGGACGCATTTCAAGAATAATAGTTGCTCTTGTCTATCTGGTCTTGTGCCATACTTTACAAAGTTTAGTCAACAATCCGAAAACAATGACTTAAGCCGATTCGTTATTCACACCATGTATTTCTGCAGCGAATTTGATTGTCACCGAGTGCCCCGAAACTCTGACCTAACGCAGATCAAGCTAATCTGAGCAAATCCCTATCGGCTAATAAGAGCTAATAATGAGGCTAACGTCAAACATTACGTAGGCTCATCGTACGAGCCTCGCTGATAAAAACGATTTATCTACGCAAAATGAGTGACATTAATAGAATTAAACTAAAACAAAACGGTAGTAAAAATCATCGGCCACGCTTTTCCTTTTGGTTTTGCGATCGCCATATTTTTTTTCTTTTTTGGTCATTATTTTAATCTTTTTCGAGCATCGTTTTCGATCGGAAGAGAATTACATCTCTTGGAAAGAGTCACGTTTTATTTTTGTTTGTTTTCGTGGTCGGGAGTTACAACTGCTAAATAAATAGGAAAATCAATCGATTGATAAAGGAAAAGAAGATAAACAAATATAATAATTGAATAAAAATGATAAGAAAACAAGACTAAAAACGAAGAGTTATCGTTCGCGATGGGGTTTCGTCTTGTTGCTTCCATTGTTAGTGTTATTATTATCGCTTATCTTACCAATAGCATCAGCATTAATAACAATATTATGTCTATACATATTTATGGTAAGTGGTTTTAATATCACATTTTATTATCCATGTAGCACCCTAGGAGCATAATCCGGACCCGGTAATACGACATCATAATAACTAGCCCTACACGTGTAAATTCCATTGGTCCCTATTTACTTACTTCTCAACGGGGGCAGAGTTTCGCTCATAGTAGTTTTTATGCGAGAAAATTCCAGTTCCCCAAACACAGCAACTCGGAATTAGGAGAAAACTAAAAATCGCCTCAGTCTAGAAGTTTTCTGTCAGTGATCGACGACAAAGAAGATGAAATGTAGAACAGATGCTACACTTTGCTCGTAGCCAAACGCCAAGTTATTTACTTCCAAGTGGTTAGACACAGGGTCAAAGTAGTTTTATTTACCTACTCTGCCGGTTTGACACTAGTTCGGGTATGGTTAACCAGCGCACTAGAATAACCGCGCGCTGGCCTACAAAGAATGCTCGAGCAGCCCCGTCTGCATGCCATGTAGGGGCACCTCAGGCGATTAGCAATAAACTAACCCCTTCTGAAAGAGAAACTAAAGTCTGGAATGGTTCTCCTACTAGAACTGTACAGTAAAATACCTCAGACCGGAGGAATCAAGGCCCGAAGGCCAAGACGGCACCGGTCTACAGAGCGTAGCATCCATCCGAACAGATACTACAGTCCGATTTTAGCCAAACTCCAGGACGAGAAATTAAAGAAAAATGTTTTTTAATAAATATTTCAATAAATCATCTCTCTCGGGCCTAAATGTTGCATATCTTCGTCGTGGCCGATTGATTGACAAACGGGTGTGGATTAATGCTCTGTGTTTGAAAAATCACCAACCTAATATCTAAATAAACGACGATGGCTTTCTCGCATGTGAAGTAAATTATGACCTTTTCCCTCTAAACGAAGCAAATCCAGACGTTTTTGATTCAAATTAATCCAACAAACACTGAGATGTTTCGCAAGTTTTTGAGATGACGATTGATAAGTTGTATTATTTTGATTATTCAGAATAGTGTTCTCATTTTAGATGTTATTATCACAACGTTTCGGCCGATGCAACTTCCGACCTT
>OY744523.1:50127758-50142758 GCA_963556195.1 Sepiola atlantica | reverse complement strand
AGGTTACGGAAGCGCCCGAGAGTTGACGAGATGAAAACTGCCTAACCGCTGAATTGAAGACTGGCAGCCGATAAATTATGACGAAGAAAGACAAACTAAAATACATATATAAAAGTAAAGAACGAACAAACCATATCTAAACAACTCTTATTAATTAGTTGTTTATTTTTTGTTTTTTTGTTTGTTAATCAAATGTTTTTCAATAAAGTGTTTTTTGTTTGTGCACCGGAAAGTTTCAAAAGATTAGTTTGGTTGATATGTTAAGCAAATGTTTTCTTTTTGTAACTTTTTTTTCAGTGTTTTTTTTTTTTGTACATTTTCTTTTAAAAAAACAAAATTAATCCTTCGAGAAATTCAACGAGCTGATATAAATTGTAGAAATTCATTTTTTATTATTTAACACGATTAAACTCGTCCAAAAGGTATCGGCTTGGTTTCAACTTCGGGTGCTTTCAAGACCTTCCCGAACGTTGACGACGCGAAGGCACGGACATATGGTGCCTCAGCTGTAAAAGTACCTACATTTTAAAACGTGACATTCGTTTTCTTAATTCAAAGGCCCTTCAGCTGACAATCATTTTCACGGTAAAAAGACAGAATATTTATTGTTTTAGAAATAATTATATTGCTAGTTTCAAATAAATAAAAAAGATACATATTCCTTTCATTTATAAAAATAATATTAAACTAAAAATTACAATAATTCATACGGAAGAAAAAAAGATTGGATTCTTCTTAATAGTATTGAACCTTATATTTCTTATTTCTAAAGGAATGGTTTTTAACAGTAAATTATACAGATGTATGTAGAAACCACCGTAGAATTATAATAAACTATTACTATAATACCCATCGTTTTTCTTTTGATAAACCTTCTCTTTTTCTCCTATAATATGAACATTCCATTATGACATATGCAATAGAAAGAGCTTCAGAAAAAAACCCTCCGTGTCAGTTTTTCAACGCTAACAGCCACGTATAATTGATCACGTGTGAAAGTTAAAGAGAGAACAATATACTTTAACTTTATTGTTCTGTCCTTACTGGCTATTTCTATTTTTCACCCTGTAAAACATTTACAACAAGAACTCGTCTAACTACAACTGTAGATTATTTTTGGTTCCCCAATTTATAAAATCGGGGACCTATGTTTTGAGGCATTTCCGTCCGTCCGTCCGTCCGTCCGTCCGTCCGTCCGGATTTTTCTCCGCAACCATCCATTGAATTTCTCTGAAATTTTGCATGAAGTTGTAACTTTTGTTAGGTTAGAAAGTGACATGCTCCGATTTTTGAAAAAAAATCTGGTTAGCCCTCCAGGGGGTCAAAAGGCCCCGAAATGGCAAAAAATAACATTTTTGCCCCATAACTTTTCATCCATCGATTCAATTTCTCTGAAACCTGACCAAAATATGGAGGCAATTGTTCCAAATAGAAAATAAGAATCGCTGACTTTGGAAAAAGTCTGGTTCGCGCCCCAGGGGGTCAAAAGCCCCCAAAATGGCAAAAAATGACCCTTTTCTCCCATAACGTTTGATCCATCCATTCAATTTTTCTGATACTTGGCCAAAATGTAGAGGCAATTGTTCTGGATATAAAAGGAGCATCCGTGACCTCAGAAAAATTCTGGTTCAGGGGGTCAAAGAGGGGTCAAAAATGCCCCAAATTGCCCAAATTTATTGCATTTTACACTCGCCACATCGAGTCACATACAGAGGGGGACCACGCATGCGCGGCTTGTTCTTTCTATTTCTTTGTACATAAAACTAAACGGAACTACCATGAGCAAAGTTCATTTCTAAGAACTATCCGTCTGTGGAACACACTAGCACGGGATTGCTTACCATCTGACTATTGCATGGTCGTTTTCAAGTCTAATGTTAACAAATTCTTGTTGAGCCGTCCCCTTAAATAATTTAAATTTATGGCCAGTCTCAACCATTGGTACCAATCCTCACGTTGGTGTTTCATTGTCCTTCTGACAAGATCATTAACATTTATCCTCGAGTGGCCTATCGGTCGTGATAATAGTGACTCGTTAGTATATCATAAAAAAAAAACGATTCAATGTTTTTAGTTTGGCTGTTATTTGTTTTTGTTTTTATTTTATTTTAAAGATAACGTCAGATATTCGTGCTTTGAAAGTAATCGGTTTTTATCTACCTCCCACAAGGTAATGTGTGACACAAGGTCGGAAAGTGATATTTGATAAGTCAGCACTCTAGAGGAAGAGCACTTATGCCCGTCAAAAACTGCCTGGGCAGCCCTGTCGGCATTCCCCTGTAGGGGCGCCTCAGGCGATTAGCAATAAACTAACCCCTTCTCAAAGAGTGAGAAGGCAAAGCCTGGGAGGGTTGTAAAAATACACTAGAACTGAATTGGTATACGTCATAAGTAAATGACCACATATGGAACACATTCTAAAACGATTCTTATGGGATTTTAAACTATTCTTTTTTAACCTAGCACTTCAGTCGTGTAATCGATATTTAAAAAAAAATATCGATTTTGATTAATTTGACGTATTTTGGATGTTTTCGGTAGAATCACTAAAAATAAAAACATCAAGCTCTCTCTTTGTCTCTCTCTCTCTTTTTTCTCTCTTTATCCCCTTCTTTCTCTCTATCTATATATCCTTCTCTATCCCCCTCTATCTCTCTCTTTACCTCTTATCTTAGAGGTTCGTGTTACAAAGTCAGAGATTGGCACATTGATTGGTGTCGGGAATGGCTACGTTTTCTTATCTATTTTCTATATACATCTGATCTCGATCTCGATTTTTCCGAGCGTGTTTCTTTACTCTCCGAGTGGTCCAGGAAAAGAGAGAGGTTGAGGAGGAGTCGGATGAGGAGGAGTCGGAAGAGAAGGGTGGTACGAGGTTAGAGTTTTCTGTGGGTAAGGGTTGGGGTGAAAGGAGACGGGCCCCATATCAACGCTGCTCAATGTTAGATCAAACTAAGGGACGTCATCACTAATCATATCCATCATAATTAGCGCTTTCTACCGCCACCAGATCCTCACTGCGTGACAGACCGAATTGAAACGAAGCAAGGAGAGGGAGGGGGAGAGATAAAGAGAAGAGAGAGGGGGTAAGAGGAGGAGGAGGCAGAGGATTAAAGATACGGAGAGACAGTTAGATAGAGATGGAGGGTGTAATACAAATAGAAATGAAACCGAGCTCTAATGACGGCGGGACACATCTGCCACAAAAACACAAATTATTTCCCTTTCATCTCTCTTTCTTTCTTTGTCTACACACATTTATCTCTCACTATTTTATCTTTCCGATCTTTCTATTCCTCTCTCTCTCTTTTTCTCCCATGTTTACTATTGTCTTTCCACAACCTTTTCTCCTCTCCTCCCCCTCTCTCTCATCGTCTCTATCTATCATATCGCACTATATCTCAAAGTATTTTTCGATTCTATCTATCACCTTGCCGTCTCTCCCTTTTTTCATCTCTTTTCTTTCCTCAACTTTCATCTTTCTCTCTCACACTCTTTATCTCTTTCTATCCCATAGACATACTTTATCTCTCAATCTTTTCTTCCTATCTATCGCGTTTCTCTCTCTCTCCCTCTTTTCCTCTCTCTCTCTCGCTCTCCCTCTCTCTCTATATATATATATATCCCATGTTTGTCTTCTCTTTCTCGCTCTCTTACCTTTTTATATCCATCTCTCTGTCGTTTCCCCCCCCCCTTATCCGTGTTCCTAGTTGACTGTGTTATTTTCTTTTATTTGTCCTTCTTTGTTATATTTCTTTTTGTTTAATTAATTAACTTGCAAGAGATATCATCGACATCGATTGATATTATTATTATTATTATTATTATTATTATTATTATTATTATTATTATTATTATTATTATCATCATCATTATTATTATTATTATTATTATTATTATTATTATTATTATTATTATTATTATTATTATTATTATTATTATTATTATTATTATTTCTTTCACGTTTTCGTATTTAATAAAAAATATTCCCCGTCCAATATTAACAATTAGTGTCGTTTATCCCGGGAGAATGATGTGAGCCACCTTGCGAGATCCCGAAATACAACGATCAAATACTGGTTATTTCTTTTGTAGTAGGAAGCCATCGAGCACTAACAATGTTATAAAAGGGTTTGCGTTCTTATATTTTTTCTCTTCTTTTTCTTCACTTTCTTTTCTTTCCCCCCTTTCTTTGATTGTTGTTGTTGTTGTTGTTGTTGTTGCTGTTCTCTTTCTTAGCTTGCATCTCAGGGTTCTTTCCTCCCCATCTTTTTATTGGATCTACCTTCTCGCTCTACTTTTGTTTCTTTGTGTCTGTTAAAAACGAAGGCGGGTATGTCTAAGCACATATTTCTCACCACGGACTGTCAACTTGTCAGCCACTTTCGGGCTTTGGTCCCAGTGTTAATACCATCCAAGGTCTCACCTTAGCATAATTCTGGTAACTTAAGGTCTTACTAGATCCATTATTCCTTTCTTTGTCGGAATTAACTATGGTTAAGCCAGGTCCTAGGAAGTGTTCCTTCCAAAGTATTACCTCTTCTTTCCGAGAGAGTTCTGATAGTTTTTTGCTGGTTGCCGTAGCACCTTTACTGGGAAATGTGTACTGCAACATTCTCCCATATCTTTCTGCTTCAATACCTTTTTTCCTCGAACCGCTTGCTTTTGCAATTTCCTGCCTGCTCTCTGTTTCCTCGACTGCACTTGTTTCCTCGACTATACCAGCGTGCAGGCATTCACATTTAATGTCAACAAACATCTTGCTGCACAACACCGAACTTCGGATGGCCATATAAATTTGGCCTAGCATTCGCAGGATCCCCTTACGTCTAAGCGTCAATATGACTTGTTTTTGGTGAATAATAGTTAAAAATCAAACATAATAGAATGGCCATTAATTATAAAAGAATTAGTAATTCTCAAAAATATACAAATACAAATACATTGTACGCATTGTTTATTGAAGGATTTTATGAATTGTTATTTGACGCGCGTGAAATTATGTGCTGCGTAATATAATAAATGTGTGACAACGTTGCGTATAGGGATTCGTTGGATCCAGAAAAAAGGGTCGTTCGTTTTTTGGCTTCTGTTAGTTCATGGGGAACCCAAACATCATGTTTAAAGACATAAGCGAGTTTATGCAATTCATTTTCCTGCACCAGATACAGAATCTGAAGAATAGGAATATAAAACGATCTTTTGTGGGCCAAAAAAACGGTAAAGGTCGCATAGCCTGGACGCGCACGAGTGTCGTTGCCGACATCGCACACTGCCCATGGCCGTAGCGGCGGTGATTTGTTAAGAATCACCGTGTCTAGGGTACAGCATATGGAAAGGCCGTAGCGGCGGTGATTTGTTAAGAATCACCGTGTCTAGGGTACAGCATATGGAAAGCAGAGCCCATCCCTCTCCTTCCGCAGCCTTAAACTTTCCCTGAGTTTTAGTCAGGTACCCATTTACTGCTGGGTGGACAGAGGGAGTTTTCAGACCCGAAAATTCGCATACCGTGAGTGGGATCGAACCCGGGTGGTCCAGCCCAAAGACAAGTGATATAACCACGCGTCCCTAAAATGTAGGCTAGATAGATGACATTAAAAAAAACCGAACGAACATTTTGGCCAACCCAATAGATAATTGAAACTTCACAGTCGCCACATGAATGAAAGTCGGGTCAGAAACAAACGATCAATTTAAGATTAGCAATTCTACCCGTCATATTTTTGGTGATAATTTAATATTTCGAACGACTTGCATCAACACCGGGAATGATTAAGGATGAAATCTCATGCTAGTGAAAATACCGGCCGTAGGAAATATTGAATTATTACACAAATAAAAAAAAACACATCGTTTTATGGTTCAACCACCACCACCAACTTATCATTATAATAAAAAAAAGAAATGTATTTAGAATTCACCGTTAAACGGTGCATTGCTGAAACGTCTCGTTTGAAAAAAAAGCACCGGGTCAAGGAGTCAGAGTATATATTAATATATAGGTCTTAATCGTAATTGGATTTTATTTAAATAATTTGATAGAGTATGATAGATGATTCCTGTATTACGGCTCACATGTGTGTTTATTTTCATGGGGATAACCGTGTGGTATACTTTATGTGTCGGTAAGTTGGTTAGATTCTCGATTTAATTTATTAAGTGTTTTATTTTAAATTTTACTTATTTTTTATTTGTTTATTTATTTATAGTTTTGTATATTTTAAATGTATTTTATGAGGGTCTATATTCTAGTGGATTAATTGCTATGTGATGGCTGGATGTTGAACGAGGGTATATTTTTATCAGTAAAAGGCAGTATCTATTTAGTCTCTAACGGGGTCTGTGTGAGACGGAAGGGGTTAAGTCTTAGTCATATATAATTTCTTTAATTTAATAGGATTTGATATTTATATGTCTAGATGCAAAACAAGTACCTTTCATGTATTTATCATGTCAGTTTTGTAAATAAATTATGATAGGATCTCTAATGATGTATGTTATATTTGTGATAGATGGAGTTAAAGAGGAAGGACGTGCAGGTTATATTAGGGTTGGTAAGGGGGATGTGCTGATTGCATATGCGATATATCTCTAAGAGGGGAACTGGTTTGTTGTATATGAAAAAATATTAATTCTGAAAGGTCTTCAGGTGGATGGGTATGTCATATATTTCGTATAATGTAGAGCTCATCGATCTTCTGAGCTTATTAGTAGGTTATGTATGTTGGTTGCTAGTCTATATAATCTGTATATTTAATATTTTTGATGGGATCCTCAGTTGTTTACAATAAAAAACTGTTTCGGGGTTATATATATATATATATATATATATATATATATATATATATATATATATATATATATATATACAGGGTGGGCCAAAATAAGGGTCCTATCTTTAAATTTGAATAACTTGAATTTGAATAACTTCCACAAAATAAAAGTTAAACTCACCAAACTTTATGTGTGTGTAGACTGACCCTTCCGAGATTTTTTGAAATAAACAAAACAAATTTTAGCCGAAAAACACTTCTTAAAACTTACAAAAACTAAAGTATTGTTTTTTACACTGTTTTGAGTTTTTTAAGCAAAAATAATGTTTTCTAAATGAGGGTACGTTCCTTAGGGCTAATACGGCTCATGCTTGCTTCGGAAGGGGTCCTTTATTTATTCTAAAAAAAAAAAAATTTTAAATCAATAAATAAAAAATTATGAATTTTTAAAAATAGGACCCTTATTTTTGCCCACCCTGTATATATAGATATATATATATGTGTGTGTGTGGGGGGGGGGGGGTGTCTGTCTCTGTTTTAAAAAACAATTCTTATTTCTGTTTTTGTTAGCATAGGGATGGGGCATTCTACCAAATTCCAGACAATCACTTGCTATGTAGAGGTTCCAACCGAGTGCTCTTTTAAGGATTTTGGCCGGTCCCTTAAGTGCAATTATTTGGATTTCATTCGCACTTGGTTTTCCGGGAATACTTTCCAGATACTTTTTGAACTTTTTCTTTATGACGCCTTTAGCTCCTATTATAACTGGGATAATGTTGATGTTTTCGAGGTTCCAGTTTCTCTTCATATCATACATTAGGCCTTGGTATTTTTTATTTTCTCCCTCTCTGCTCTGTGTTAGCCACGGCCATTTGGAACACTCATCTCAATCAGTGTTGCCTCTCTTTGTGTGTTTGTATTCGTGAATGTTAATATAAAGTATTTGGTTACATTGAAACAATGTATTAGCAAATAACGGACGTTGACACGGTATTTGTTACTTCACTCAGATCCACGGGCATTCGAACATACTTTCAGACATAAAAAATACACGTACACACACACATATATACATATATGTGTGTGCGTGTTAAATATACAGAAGTCCACTTAATACAATGCACTTGAAAGTTTATTCAAAATGATGTTGATAAGTCTTACCTTCATCCGTCTTGCACACATATTAGTTCAATAGGAAATGAAATCGATGTAATTGCTTGTTTTGTGTCAGTTTGGGTTGTTGCCTTTCGATGTATTTTTATAAAGATTACTTTTTTTAGTTTCTGGGGAAGATTTCGTACTCACATAATAATGTTGGATGTCTTCAGTAGACGAAATAGTCCGTAAAACTTACCGAAATCTTTGATTTGGAAAAGTGATAAGTACAGTAAATGAGTTTGTGGTCATTGGAATGTAGCCTATTATTATCTATTTTCATATGATCTGTTGTTATATTTTAACAATCGTCGAAATTTCACATTGAAAAGTATGGTCTATAAAAATAGATAGTATATGCAAAACACACACACAAACACACGCACACACACACATATATATATATATATATATATATATATATATATATATATATATATATAGTAAGTTATGAAAATATATTTATGGCAATTAAGCTAAAATTTTAGCCTGATGATTCCCCCGCGGATAAAAAGCGGGAGCCTCTGTGTAGATTAATAGCCATCAATATATTTTCATAACTTTCTACCTGGCTATACGTACGTATTAAGTACTGTTGAAGTAAATACTGAACATTGATACATAAAAATTATATATTCTTATGAAAGTGTATGTGAATACATGAAATAGTAATATATATAAATATATATATATATATATATATATATATATATATATATATATATATATATATATATATATATAGAGAGAGAGAGAGAGAGAGAGAGAGAGAGAGAGAGATAGAAGAAAAAAGAGTGATAAATATGCGACGATTGTCCAAATTTTATTCAAATTTCAATTGTTCAATGCAAGGTGTATTCAGTAATAAACTAGTGTTTATTATTCTTTCCTTAAGCCAAGGCTTTTCAAAGATCCATATCTTATCATCAGAGGAGAAATACAGATGGATAAGTTGGCTTATGTATATATATGACGTGTTGTGAGGTCAGTCGTATACTGTCACTAAAAATGCCAGGCAATTCTAACCCAATTGGTTTCCACTGGGTATTCGATTGATTACTTCTGGCTTAATTGAGATGCTTGCAAATAACGTTCAAATATGGGCTGAAAGAATAGGTAAAATAAAGTGCGGCGTGTTTCTACATAACTCAACAGCTCATTGAATATTGAACAACAATGTACGGAAACAAAACTAGATGATCATCACTCGCACACTCTATTTACAGATTATATAACTCGATAACTACTATGTCTAGAGCATTGATGTAAGAAAGTTTATCGGCATCCTACATTAAATGATTCACAAACTGTTGTTATAAAAGTCACGATGATCTCGGCAATACAGCAGAAAACCTGACCCTAACATGTAAATGATTATGTATTTCGATTGAGAAAATTGAAAGAAATGATGTCCGTTGAAGACATGTTCATGAAAGAAAGGTGCAGTCAAGCAATCTAAGAACATAGCTTTATAACACATCTCTTTCATGCGCGGGCTTTCAACACCAATATTTGTCTCATTCCAGGAAAATAATTATTTACATGTTAAGGTCAGCAATCAAAGAACATGGGAGGTGACGGTGATTAAGTGGTTGACGACAAGGACTGACAACCTGGGTGTACCAAGTTCGAATCCAGTTCGTTCCACATACACACTTTCACTTAGGATGTTGGCAACCTTCACGTGGTCCCTCCTGTAAGTACCCGATGTCTTTCTAGAAAATTTTCTTAACTAGAAAGATATCGAGGAAACCAATGCCAACATTTAAAACGATCTTATTCATACGAAATTCATGAATGAATGAAAATCTATGAACATATGTCAACAAAGGTAAGTTTATTTAAAAATTGTTTGCATATCAAATATGTCCACGCGATTAAAATTGGTCATTCGTTAATCGTGAGTTCTGACACTTAAAACTCGATTTAAAACTTGCACAAATGTTTGAGTCTCGATTACTTTTAAAGATCGTCTAGAATTCGAAAAAAAAAATGAAAATCGTTTCTTTTTTTTATAAATAAAACATTTTTGAGTATTTTATACAAAATCAATGACAATAGCCAAAGCATGAATATCAATTAATACATCAATATTCAGAACACTTAAGTTTTGGAGATGATAACCTTTGTACAAAATATGAAAAATTAATATGAAATACAGGCAAGACGAAAAAAATGGCAAACCTTTTATGAATCATTTTAAAATACTGGTATATTTTCCACCAAAATTCTAGATATATATCCTTTTGTACTAGTTGCGTAATCGATACACCAATCTATTCCGAAAGTTTTCCAATATCACAGCTATTCCGTATTTCATGAAAAAAGTCCCCACAGTCATTCTTAACTAATCATCTGGAATGTGTAAATTGGACATTCCTGTTGGTCTGACCAAGGCTGTCTAAATCTTTTTAGGGTCAGTAGTTGAAAAATTAGGCAGAGTCTTAACTTTATTCATATGATATATACTATAAGGATCGTGAATTTTATCAACGATTCTATCTGTTTCATTTTTGGAGGTGTTACCTTGTATTTAAATGTGCCAATGACTGACCGATCGATCAACATAATAACTTACTGTGATATGTGAACTCAGATAATCTACGTCGTTTTGACTTAAATAGACTTCATGGGTTTTAACTTAATCTTTGAGCTTAGCAATTCTTATACAGCTCCACATTAAACAGATCAGAGCTTGTCCTCTCGTTGAATGATATACGTGCCGTGTTGTTATTTGGTTTCATTGCATTGCCAGATTTACCAACTGGAGCTGTGAAAATTACAAAATGTCGGAGATGACTCGACAAAAATACCGAAGGGTCGAAAATGGAAAGATTAAGGAAGGAGGCAGTAAACCGAAGAAAGTAATATTGTGTTATTAGCATGATACAAAAAGGTACATAGTAGTGATTCTCATTCAATCCCAAGCAACGTCGGTCTCCCTGCTAGTAAATAATAAAAAGAAAACCTCTGTTTGTGAGTTCCTAAAATATAAAGGTCCATCACGTTAAAGATTTTCCATAGAAACATGATGAGATCAGTCTTGGCAATATTGTTAGGGAAATGTTTGCATTTATGAAAACATTTTTCAAAAACAAAGATTCCCAGTGATTCTGTGATATTAAACAAAGCTGAAAATGAATACATTATTAAAGTATGAATAGTTTTTAGTCAAGTTTAGTTGTTTTAATATAATGCGTCAATTATCTCTCTCTCTCTCTCTCTCTCTCTATATATATATATATATATATATATATATATTTATATATATATATATATATTTATATATATATATTTATATATATATATATATTTATATATATATATATATATATTTATATATATATATATATTTATATATATATATACATATATATACATATATATGTATATATATATATTTATACATATATATACATATATATACATATATATATATATTTATACATATATACACATGTATATACATATATATATACACATATATATACATGTATTTATATACATACATATATACATATATTTATATATATACATATATATATATATATTTATATATACATATACATATATACATATATTTATATACATATATATACATATATATATACATATATATATACATACATTTACATACATATATATACATATATATATATATTTATATATACATATTTATATATACATATATATACATTTATATATATATATATACATATACATACCTATATATATACATATATATACATACATATACATACCTATATATATACATATATATACATACATATATATATATATATATATATATACATATATAATTATTTTTATTATGCAGACATGTACATAATCTGCGACACTGGCATGTCGATGTTATCGATAAACAGCTGTTAGAAAATGATATGTCATCTGGAAGAATTAAAATCTGACCCTTCTATTAGTTCAAATTTGGAAAGAACCAGTGTCGAAGATTATGTACAGTCTCTGTTGTCTAAATTTCGAAACATGTCATAGGCAGCCACGCTGATGAGCCGCAGTAACGGCGACACACGCGTCCGGGAATAACTTTCTATAACTATATATATATATATATATATATATATATATATATATATATATATATATATATATATATATATATATCAGCTGTCTTATAAAGTTCATGATGATTAGCTAATTAATTCGAAGTTACTCCTGTACATTTATAAACATATACACGAACTTAACTTTAGATATATTATCATGTTGTTTCTTTTAGATCTGAAACAATACTGATACAAATATTTGTTTAACAAGTATACTACAGTTTAGATTAAATACATAGGGTTTTTTCTTTGTATTTTTCAGCTTTTTTGTTTTTTAAATTTTTTAACCATTTATTAAGTTAATCAAATATTCTATTTACCTCTTCTCCAGGAGGTTAGACACAAAGTCAAGTGTAGATTTTGATTTAAGTGTTTCCATGGAACGAACTGGATTCAAACCCGGCACACCCAGGTCCCCAGCCAGCATCGTTAAGTATTAAATAATAAAGTAGATATTTATTTTATTATTGTATTTTGCTTCAAATTCTTTGTTTTGTTTTTAAGAATTTAATTTATTTTTTAAAGTATATTTTCATGGCATTTATTAGGTTGTTTTATTCACAGCAGTGTCATTGCCTATTTAATCGCCTCCCTACGAAGGCAGAGTAAAAGACAAGGGCTGGTTTTAGTGTGGTGAAACATCCACAAAAAAAGAGCATTCATGATTGAGAGAAAAATAAAAATTGCCTCAGTCAAGAAAGAATCGTCAGATTTCAAAAGTCTTCCATTATTATGTCCCTTTCCCGGGATGGGTATGTATACTTACCAGTAATAAAATGAAATCAAGTTATAAAACAATAAACAACCCAGCGAACAAACAAACCGTAAACCACATTTGCGTCGCTTGTCATTGTAATTACGAATATACTTCTGAAAGCGAGGCTCAGATCGAAGAGAAAGTTAAAATGGCTTCCGGTCTATTAAAGTGTGCAACGTTTGGAGAATCAAACAGGCTAAGTTTCAGAACATTGGTTGTCGTGTTGAATTCCGCCCAGTTCACTCAAGTGGGGTTGAAGTTTCCGTGGGGAGCTAGTTTTCACCGGCTGAAGGGGGACAGGTACGTAAACCGAAAGGAGAAGAAAAAGTAGGGGATGAAAGAAAGGAAAAGGAGACACGAGGCGGATGAGAAGCAATGAATAATATTGGAAACGAAAACAATCTTGGGATTTCGAGGTTTTTGTCGACAATGAAGAAACTGGTAAGAACGAGACCTCTGTGGTCACAGAACGGGAGGGGTGGGATGCGGAGATCGAAGACAATGGATTTTGTGGAGTGGAGTTGACGCGTGATTGGAAGACAAAAAAGTTGGTATGGAGATACGGACCGCGACCTTATGTTGTATAAATGAATGAGAAAAAAACAGTGAATCCTAAAGGAGTTGTTTGTTATCTATCTATCTATCTATCTATCTATCTATCTATCTATATATCTCAATCTTTCTCTTTCTCTCTCTCTTTCTCTCTTAGTCATATCTCTATGCTGATGAGTCCTGATTGAAAAGGGACGAAACGTATACGTACATAGATAATAAACAACAACAAATATTTTATATATATATATATATATATATATATATACATATATATATATATACATTATATATATATATATATATATGTATATATATATATATATATATATATAAATATATATATATATATATATATATATATAGAGAGAGAGAGAGAGAGAGAGAGAAAGTACGAGAGATATATAGTGAGCGAGATATAAAAATGTATATTAAATGATGTTGAGGAAGCAATAGATATGCTCATATTTAGATTGAGCGATCAGCACACACAAATATACGCAGACACTCACATACACCCCCCACACACATATCTCTCTCTCTATCTCTCTCTCTCTCTCTCTCTCTCTCTCTCTCTCTCTATATATATATATATATATATATATATATATATATATATATATATATATAAAGAGATTCTTTGACAGGACAATATATATAAACATATTTATATAGAGAAATAGGCATACACATATCTAGATAGAGCGAAATATATATATATATATATATATATATATATATATAATATGAATATAGAGGCAAAAATGCCTTCTAAAACCATGTATTAGATGCGAGTAATTAAATCAAAATAAAAATGAAAATAGTAATTGTTGAAAATGTCTGTTTTAAATAGAATAGAACTTGATTGCACATGGTCGAAGCTTGTTTTTTTCAAGCGAAATATTAGCTAAAAAAAAAAATCGAGATGAAGAAAAAAAAACGGAAGGTATTTTAAAATATTTTGTTAAATGTTTCGAAATATTTTTATTTTCATTTTGATTTAATTACTCGCATCTAATACATGTTTTTTTAAGGCATTTTTGCCTCTATATTCATATTAACTTTCAAAAGATGCTTTATAAAATGAACTTTCCTAATTAATAACCCACAGCGACCATGCGCAATCAAGTTCTATTCTATTTAAAACAGACATTTTCAACAATAGTCCACAACACCGGACATGACACTTCACCAACACCAGGAAGTAAATTATGGAAAAAAAAGGTTATACCTTTATTTGTCTTGGCTCTGTCGAAGCTTGTTTTTGTCAAGCGAAATATTAGCTAAAAAAAAAATCAAGATGAAGGAGAAAAAAACGGAAGGTATTTTGAAATATTTAGTTAAATGTTTTCGAAATGTTTTCTTTTGATTTAATTACTCGCATCTAATACATGGTTTTTGAAGGCATTTTTGCCTCTATATTCATATTAACTTTCAAAAGATGCTTTATAAGATGAACTTTCCTAATTAATATATATATACATATATATATATATATATATATATATATATATAGTTGCTTCAGTGCCTGTTTTTTTTTCAGTAGTAGAACACTTTACGACGGCTGCCTTTAAATAGGATTATTCTCTCGCTGATCTACCGGGTTGTTGACAACGGCCGTGTGGGCTAAGCCATCGGAATTTGACTCGTTTTCTGGACTTCAAGTCCGGCGACCGGT
>OY744523.1:50110258-50122758 GCA_963556195.1 Sepiola atlantica | reverse complement strand
ATTACATTCATTACTTGTTCACTCTTTAAATTGGTTTCTATCTTTTTAATTATTTGTATTACCTTTATCGTTCGTTCTCCAACTTCTGTTCCTTTCATTTCTTTCTTTTTTATCACCCACTTAGCTTGGATTACTTTCTTCTCCATTTAACACTTCAAAGTTTTAATATCTCCACACACATGTTAACCGATAAGCATTTTAACGGATTAATATATACACAGAAATATATGCGTAGACAAAAATACAGACATTTTAATATCAATATACTTTGATCTTAATATAAAATACACACGTGCGCATACATCTTTAGATACTGAAGTACAAACACACACATACACACATATATATATAGCTCTACTTACGTATCGAGCACTGTTGAAGAAAATACTGAAAACTGATACATAAAAAATTATATCTCCTTATAATATTTTATGTGGATACATGAAGTACTATATATATATATATATATATATATATATATATATATATATATATATATATATATATATATATAGAAAAAACAAAACCAACTCAAATATATACGCATATATCCATGCATAGATTTTCACATATATCCACATATATACATACATATCCACATATATATATGATATGTATATATATATATATATATGCATATAAACATACATATACATATATATATATATATATATATACATATATATATACATATATACAAACATATACACACATGCACATGCATACATACATCATACATACATACATATATAGATACATGCATGCATATAGATTCAGTAATACACATCCACTCACATATATACATACACATACACATACCCATTGCCAATGGATATATCTCCTTTCCCAGTGATTAGTTCAGCAAAATATATTAAAATATGTATACACATATGCACTTCTTTCTGTCGTTATTCTAATTGTTTTTGTAATTAACTCGTTATAAACACATGTGCAAATCTGCCATATATATATATATATATATATATATATATATATATATATATATATATATATATATATATAGAGAGAGAGAGAGAGAGAGAGAGAGAGAGAGAGAATAGAAAATAAAAAAATCCGACGCTATCAGATTAAAATGAAAAAGCGGAAAATCTGTAAGCTCAACGTTTCGCTTAACTCTTACGTGGTCTTTATTAAGAGCGGACGAAATATGCTAACAATTACAAAAGACGCGGCGGTCTGTAAATGATGGGGAATATATATATAGTGGTAGGGGTTTAATTTATGTATAGAGGGAAGATATGCTAACATGTTCATGGTCAAAGTAGAATATATAACAGAAGAACACACGCACACACACACACACACACGCACACACACACACACACATATATATATATATATATATATATATATATATATATATATTACACATACCACAACTACAAGCACAACTACATAACGATTGCCAATATCAATACAATATTCTAAAACGTTATTAAAGCCAACATAATACTCTAAATACATAAACTTTAGAAGAATACATATGGTAATTACAGTTAACACATTAGATGCCCCGAGATGAACCATGTCACTTACAAAATGTATTCTCCGTCAACGTCCAGCTATTACATAAAAGGTAATCCACACACTATATATATATATATATATATATACATATATTTATATATATATATATATATATATATATATATATATATATATATATATAATAAAAATATTTTATAAAAATGAATTTCAGAAAAATATTCAACTATAAATAATAAAAACAAAATTAATAAATAAAATATTTTTACGAATGCCACCCACACCGTAATCAATAAATTAGACCACTCAGTTATCCCTAAATATAAACACACTTTTGAAGCAGTAAAACAGGTAACACATATCATAAATAATTCAATCGATTTCAATATAACTCAATTACTATTAAGACCTATATATCATGTTAACCCTGACACAGTACTTAGTTTGAAAGAGACACGTCAACAACGCACCACCTTCAAACGAGATCTGCATTAGAACAGTGGGAAACACTCTAGAACGACATCAACTCTACAGCTCTCAAAGTCTTTGGGAGTAGGGTAGGTTGTAAATGCAATAACTGGTATGAGTCGAATTCTGCTACCCTCGACCCTCTTATTGAGGCAAAACGTTTATTCTTGCTTTCATACAAGGCAAACCCATCTCTTACATCGCTGGCTACACTGAGGTCTTCGAGAGGTGCAGTCCAAAAGCTGTCAGACAAGCTGTGAACAACTAACAGACGGACGTGTCCAGGACTATTAAGTGGGTGTCTTGTACAGGAACATGAAAAACTTTTATGACAGGATTAGGAGAGCTACTGGACCCACAATCAACAAAACTACGCCACTGAAGTCCAAGTCGGGTGAACCCATACAAGACAAAGTCAAACAGCTGGACAGAGGGGTAGAACACTACTCCGAGCTTTACTCTAGGGACAACCTGGTACATCAGTCTGCCCTGGATGCCATTGATCGTCTCCCCCATGAGCTCGACGAGCAGCCTTCGATAGAATAACTATCCATGGCAATAGACAGACTGCCATCTGAAAAGCCTCAGAAATGGACTATATTCAAACAGAGACCTGAAAAAGTGGAAAAGCTAGCCTGCTTCAGCCCCTTCATAACCTTTTGACACAGTGTTGGAGAGATGGATTAGTGCCTTAGGACATGAGAGACGCAAACATCATCACCCTCTACCAACACAAAGAGGGACCGTACAGACTGCAACAACTACCTCGGTATCTCACTGTTGAGCTTCGTTGGCAAGTTATTCGCACGCATAGTACTACTGCGACTGCCAGTTCTTGCCGATCGAATTTACCCGGAATCTCAATGCGGCTTTTGTTCATAGAGATCAACCATCGATATGATCTTCACCTTACGCTAGCTGCAAGTGAAGTGCAGAGAGCAAAACCAGCCTCTTTAGCTCGCCTTATAGATCTGACCAAGATGAAGATATTGTTTTAAGCTCCATTCATAATAATAGCTCGTTTGGTAGAACATCAGACTGAACATTGCAAGGTTTTGAGTTCCATTCTCGGTCATGGCATCTGGGCATCTGCTTAATTTGTTGAGAATTCATTATTTACTATTAATGCGATATATTCAATTTCTTAAAGTGCTTATGATTTCTGATATTTTGTAAATGGAAAAATTCTGTAATGCAATTTTTACGTTTAAAAAAAATGTGACTGACAAAAAAATTGTGACTGACAGACAGATAAAATCTGTATTTATATAAGAAGGCAATCAAATAATATATATATATATATATATATATATATATATATATATATATATATATAATGATCCAGTCGGCCTGAACAGGGGCGACGGTCGCAGGCCTGACGGGATGACTGTGTTTTCTTTCCGAGCCGGAAAGCAACTGATCTGGGACGCCACTTGTTCTGACTCCTTTTTACCGGCACGGATTGTGGAATCCGCGGTGAAGCCCGGCACGGCGGCTCTGCTTTGCGAAACAGGGAAATGCGGAAAATATAGCTCGCTCACTGACCGTTTCGTCTTCCAACCAATTTCAGTGGAAATGTCGGGTCTGCTTGGCCCCGAGACTGTTAATTTTTTTTTAGGACATTGGACGGAGGATTTCAACGTCTAGGCACGAGCCCCGTGAGTCAGTTTGGTTATTCCAACGCATCTCCCTGGCTATCGTTCGAGGCAACGGTATGTCAGTAACGGCGGCGTCACTTCCGTTCTAATCGTCATCTGTTGATTCTCTTTCTTTCTCTGGCAATTGTTTCAAGCCTTCTTGTTTTTTTTCTCCTCATGGAATAATTGTACGTGAGTAAACAACCTTATATTATATTATGATAATTATTGGAAATAATACTCCAACGTAATCGAAAATCAAAAAAGGAAACATCGAATATGATTTATTTATTCATAAAATTACTGTCTTTATTTTAAGACCTTTTCAAGATGTCTTCATTTTCACGTCAAAGACGTACTATCTATTATCAAATAATTTGTTCTGTGTTTCTATTCAAATCCGTCAGAATGCTTTGAAATAAAGACGAACCGTTTGTGAATCTACTAGCATGACGCGTGTTTCGGCGTTGGTCGAGGGAATATTGAAGAATTATTTTATTGAAAAACAATAAATGCCTGAGTAGAAATTAAAAAAAAGCAATTAAAAATGAACCCAGATTACTGTAAGTAATTTAGGCGATTAAAATAGGATTTTTCCATTTTGGGGCGGATATAAATCGTTCTAGATTAAGACATTTTTTTAACGCAAAGCAAAGAGTCGTATATGTTCTGGTAGTATACTTGATCTTTTAAATCCTTCGAGACTAAGGCATTTGTCGTGCTAATCCAATACACATTTTGGATGAGATGTTTTTTCCCCACACTAAAAAGGACCGTGTGTCTAAACCTGCCCCTCTCGTTGGGAAGCCATGAAATCGGCAGGCTCTATTATGTTATTTATTGAGTTTCAAAAGGAGACACACTGAAAAAAGTTTAAACCCGAGAAAATATTTGTATGTTGTTAGAAGAACACAAGTCATAATGAAAATAAGTGTTAAATACTGTATTTTTATAAATAGTCTTAAAGTTTTTTTTTTCATAAGTAGAAATACAATAAAATTAATAATTGTTTTTTTGTGTGTTTGAAAATACATGTTAATATTTTATATCGAATATATTGTTCTAATAATGTATCCAATACGGAATATTTCAGCAGAAATTGCCTTTTGATTCCGCTTAAGAAGACTTATTGTAGAATGAGACACGTTTAATTTGTTTAGAGAGCGGCGTTTTCCAGACTAGTATTTCAAATAGTGTTTAAATACTTTATTTTTGTAAATATTGTAATAGTTTTACATGAATAAAAATTAAATGAAAGAAACGAAAACGCGCAGTCAAAAACAATGTTTGTTTTATTTTCACAATTGAAAATAATGCGAACGACATTTTGCGAACGACAACAATTTACTCACGTGTGAAAACAGATTTTTGTCGGTACTATATTTAAATAAAAAAACAACTGATCTTCTCATATCGTGTCGCATGTATGTGAATGCATGCAGCAATTATGTGCGTTAAAGGTTAACCCAGAATTATAATTACAGAAATTATAAGCAAAAGGCATTCAGAATGGCCGAATGTTATTCAATTTAATTCGCGAAAGGAACAGATCGTTATTTAGATTTAAAATATACTTAGGAGAAATTATAGAACAATTAGCTGATTTAATTAGACTTATCTTCTATTAAGAAGGTGCAATGTTTAACTGGTTGTGATGAGAGTAGATACATTTTAGCGAGGGAAAAAGAATGTCACTATCTTTTTTGAAGGTTTGTTAGAGAGATTCTGGTAATATTGAAAGGAGGCGAAATAAATGCATAATTTCTGATAACACGCTTGAGGACTGGCGGAACAGATAAGCATTCGATGGTCTAGGTCATTATCCTATTATGTCTTAACACAGGGGAATTGGCGTTACTTTATTATCGATATATATATATATATATATATATATATATATATATATAGTCTCGGAAGTTTTTTTAACCTTCAATACTGGAAAAAAAATTTTTCTTTCATTGAAAGATTTTTGTCTAGTAAGTCAATCAATCTACTGCAATCACTATATTAGTTAACTTCTAAGTATTTACTCTAATATAAATACATTTTTATATATATTTTTCTATATACGGGATCGTCAGTTGTTTACTATGAAAACTGTTTCTGGATTTTAAAAACAAAACTATTTCTTTATCATGGCATCCCAGCAGTGTTGATCAGACACAACCTCCCTATTTAATACTTATTTTTTTATTAAAAAGTTTACGAATAATTGATTTAGTTTTGCCTCCAGATTTGTTTTTCTAAAGTTATTAAATATACTTTCTCCTTACCTGTGTTGTTCCTTTCAAAGTGAGTTTACTATTTTACAGAACATCTATTTTATAGAGGTAGATGATTCCATTATAATAACCCCCCTTTTATATATATATATATATATATATATATATATATATATATATATATATATATATATATATATATTTATAATGTTTATGTAGTTTAGAGGAAGCCTCGCTTACTTTTATATAGAAATTTGATACTTATAAAGTAATACATTGCTAAGGTGTTTCGGATACACACACGTTTGAGAAAAAATAAGACATATAATGTTGGAAAGGGTAAAATATGTTCACCTTTAAAAACATTTTTTTGTGCAGTCACACAAATATATGTATATTTTCAGAATGGTACAATGTACGTAACACCTGCATCAAACTGGTCTCGTGGGACATTCGTAAGATATTATACTATTTCGGTAATGTTTCACTTCTTCAGATCTTTGTTCGACTGAAGTTTAAATGTGCATATGTAGGTGTAAAGTGAGGTTGCAGTCCCGCAGCAAATACTGGTGAAATTTTAAATCTAATCAGATTTTTAAAGTTTTTAATGATTTTATTTATTTATTTTTACTTTATTCATTTATTTCCCCCGCCCCCTCTCACACTTTCAATTAATTTCGCTCCCAAATCTTAATATTGTTTTCTTTCTTTTTAATTTATTTTTAGAAACTTTTGTTTTTTAAATTTTAAATCTAGATTTTAATTTAAACCAAGTTGAGTGTTAATATTGTCCATTAAAAAATGCATTATCTGTTGTTTATTTTATATTATTTTGTATATAAATATTTGACTTATTTATTGTTTCTTTTAATTACGTATATTTCATTAATCAATTTAATTCTAGCCAGCATTATTTGTTAACTCATCGCTCGTATCTGTATAATGCTAATTAGAACAATAAACGTGGCGTGATGTAATAATATAGTGGCGCAGACTATGGGCCCGGCTTATCACGTTTGAATCATCTTCACTAATTCCTGTGGAAAAGTATGTAAACATATATCACCCCTTCAGCTATGGTTTTACCATTAGGTTTCACTAGACTCTCGAGCCTCTATTCTGTGGAAGGGATAAACCCCGAAATAACATATGTGTGTCTGCTTATTCTAGCGGCGTTGCTATTCGTAGGGGGCTTCTCTGTGCTGCTGGACTCAAGCAATCCCGGTTTGAGATTGGACAATCTTTGTTTTATTATAGACGCACGGCCGAGGCAAAAATGACAGGAGGTGTCCATTGTTTCTAGATACTAAACGTACACATACAGACACACACACACACACACACACACACACACACACACACACACATATATATATATATATATATATATATATATATATATATATAATAGATTATTGTTTAGGTTAGTCTACATGGAATCATGTGTTAGCCGCTACAAACAAATACAAATGAAATAATCATACTTTTTTAAAGAAACTTAATGTTTGTTTTCCTTTGATTTTCCAGTTCTCTCGAAATAGGCGGTCACGTCCCCTAAGACTGCAAATGAATATCATGTAAGTATAATTCAAAATAATCAATATTTTTACGAGTGTAATCACACATTAATTTGGATAAATAAATGAATGAAATGAAACCAAGTGTCATTGTTTTTATTTTGTTTTGTCTTTACACATTTTGCTAACACGCGCTTTGGCTGAAAAGTGAATGAAAGGTTTAAGTGCGCACAAAGAAAAAATGCTTTGATTCAAATTATTGAGAAGGCATATCTTACTCTTTTTTCTTATTTTAATGAGTTACGAGCATAAATGAGGCCCGTGGGACGTTTTTTTCTTGTGACTGCTTTAGTAAATAATGCAATACATACTTTTATATATATATATATATATATATATATATATATATATATATATATATATATGTGTGTGTGTGTGTGTGTAGAAAGATATAGAGAGAAAAATATGTATATCATTATTTTAATAATAAATATTTAAATATTATCTACATCCGTATACGTTCCATCCTCCCGGAATCATCAGTTTAGAAATAACCATTTACGCCACTCTCACGATTTTAACCCCGGCACCACAGTGGTATTTAACTGCAACTCCACACGCGCTAACAGATGAGGCTACCATAAATAACTACGGACGAGATGAGAAATAAATCCTATTATAAGCGTAAGTGGCCAGCTATAGTCGGCCGTCATTAGAGTGTTCGACAGTGAGGAGCATGCATTATAACTTCTTTTATTTACTTATTTAAGCGATGAGGGACTACAAATAACTATTTTACTAATAAAAACTTTAATATTTTCTATATTTGGCCTTTTGGCTAAGATCAAAGTGTAATATCTGTTCCGATGGATAATACACTCCATAGACTGGTATTGTCTTGGCTGTCGGGGCTTGATTTACGCCGGTCTATGTGTCTGTCCTGTGCAGTTCTAGGAGGTTACCAACCCAGGCTTTGCCTCCCCTCTTTGGGAAAGAGTAAGTTTATTGCTTACTCCTCCCCTCTTTGGGGAGGAGTAAGTTTATTGCTTACTGCCTGAGGCGCCCCTACCGGGGAATGCCGAGGGGGCTGCCCAGACAATTGTTAATGGCCAGAGTGCTCACTTTCTCGGGCACTGGCTTTTCAAACCCCACTTTCCCGACCCGACCCGAGTGAATTTAATAACAAGCAGTACGACTTGCTTCATTGCGAGTCCAACACGATTTATTGTTGTTGTTGCTCACTCTTCGCCGCTTGCTATGAATACCCGCCGACTTTGTATTACAAAGTTAAATTCCTCCCTAATTCCAAGCTAATTTTTTTGTGGCCAACTGGTAACTCTGCGAATCAGTGGCGATTTGTGATCGGAGTTCGCGTTCGTCGACCATCGGGAATTACCTTCCTGCACTGAAGATTGCGTAAGCATAAAACATCTATGTCTGTAGGTTATACATAATCAATATTTATTCATAAATATAATATATATATATCAAACAAACTACCTCTCATTATATATATATATATATATATATATATATATATATATATATATAAGCAAACGCATGATGAGAATGACAAATGCAAAATATTTCTTGAATAATAGTTCAAAAAAGGATTATGTAAATACACTTTTTTCTTTCCTTAATTCATGGATTTTCAAAAAGTGTATGTTTCATCATAACAGGAGACAATAGGATTAAACAGTAAAATTATATTACTGTTTCGCACAGATTTTAAAATATAAAAGTACAATATCATATAAAGATATACACATTTTTCTTGAGTAAAGAGAATCATCTTCGTTGAAAAAATGTAAAACCTGTCCAAAAAGAGGACATCCAGTAAATCATCAAGATTAAGCAAATATGGGATGATTTTTATTTTCATTACCCATTTCCTTATATTACTCATCCAGCTCGTATATTGAGCATAGACTTTAGAAGATAGGATATAATTTAAGAATAACATTTTATATTTATCTTCATTATCTCTTTATTTTATATATATATATATATATATATATATATATTAACTTATGAAAATATATTTATGGCAATCGTGCTTGATTGCCATAAATATATGTGACTGATATCATTGGGTGTTAAGTGATTGCAGGGGTCTCAGTGATATTATTGCTCGACCATTTAATTTGGCTGCCATACTGAATACTAGGATGGATTGGTAGTTATCCGATTGGTACGATCATGATTCAATTAGAATTATCTAGTATTAGAATTACTTTCATAGTGCTTATATTTCGGCTATCTGATTACTTCATAATAACGCAAGACTAGTTAATATTTAGCGTAGAAATATGCAGAGGTGTGGATAGGAGGACGAATTTAATTATTGACTGGGGGACTGGTATTTAATCTTAAAGTTACAGCTGATATTATTATTATTATTATTATTATTATTATTATTATTATTATTATTATTATTATTATTATTATCATCATCATCATTATTATTATTGAATGTATTTATGATAATTGTTTACTCTATTGACGAAACATGAATACTTTAAAAAAAAAAAATTGTCTTACATTCTGATATGGTCTCGGCTTTCTTTGCGGCATGCATTTGTTGTTTCTTTTCCCATCTCCCTTTTTCACCTCCCCTCTCCCTCCTAATCGCCAAACTGAGGAGTTGCAGACGTCATAATTTGAATTTCGTAGACGATTAAAAAGAAAAAGGGGAAAGCGTCTGTAAGAGGACATAGACATATTGACCTGGTTATGATATCTCACTCTCCGTCCCCCTCCCTATATACCTTCAGTTGTAAACCATACAATTTACCCCTCTATCTATATCTATTGCTCTCTTTCCCCTCACTATATTGCTTCCGTTATATATCGTACAATCTCCTCCTATCTCGATATATATATATATATATATATATATATATATATATATATGTTAAATATGTTACAACTCTCTTCCATCAATCTACGCCTTCCGTTATGAATCGTGCAATTTCCCCCTATCTCTATTTATATATGTTAAATATGTTATCACACTCTTTCCCCCTCGCTATATGTATTCCGTTGGAAATTGCCCAATTTCTCTCTTCTCTCTATACGTGTATTAAATAGGACGTGTGAATTTCTTTTTTTTCATTTTCAAACATGTAATCGCCTCGCTTTGGGTGCTTGAAAAGGCTGAAGGGTCGAACTAAATTATCGCACCGGTGATTATGTGATTCTGTGTTACTTATTTTATTTTATTCTTGCTCTGTTCATTGCATTCACCTCTCATATTCGGATTTCCTTCTGAAAGTGATTTCACTCAACACACACACTATATATGTATATATATATATATATATATATATATATATATATATATATATATATATATAATATTACATAAATATATGGACGCGTTTTAAACTATTGGTGCATTCATTCTTTTTTCAACTCATGAAAAGCAAATAAGCAGCAATATTAACATACTACTAAGAAGAATATTATTACATATTTTTTTCATGAACGTAGTCGGCCTAAATGTAATCAGAAATAAACTGAAGCTGACTAAATTATATTCGGGCTTATAACAAGATATTTATTTCATTCTTTCATTTATATTACACGTTCCATCTTCCAGCTTGTTCTGGTTATTTCTTTCACATATCTCCAAATCTTGAAATGTCCCATTCTATATCTCTACAACACCTCCCCCCCGACCATAATTCTTACCTTTACCTTCTTTGCTTTCTTTCTTTATTTTTATCAATGCTTTTCTACTTTCTTTCTTTCATTACGATATTTTCTTCTTTTTTCTTCTTTTTTCTACTACGTTCTTTATTTAATTCATTATCTGTTTTTTTTCTTTCTTTCTTTCTTCATCATATTTTATCTGATTTATTGTACTCTTTTAGTAACCCAATCTTAATTTCTCTCATTCTTTCTATTTCTTTCTTTCGGTCTTTATATTGTTTCATCTCATCCTTTCTTCCTTTCTCTTTTTCTTTCTTTTATTCTTTATTTTCATAACTTCTTTACTTCGATGTATTCATTCTTTTTGCTTTTTTATTTCACTTTCTATCAGTTTAGTTCTATAATTCAGCTTTTTCTTATTCTTTCTTTCGCATATCTCCAGATCTCTATATCTTCCATTTTATCTCTCTACAATTCCCTCCCCCCGTCAATCATCCTTACCCTTTCTCATCTCTCTCGCTCTCTCTCTCCTTCTCTCTCTCTCTCCTTCTCTCTCTCTCTCTCTCTCTCTCTCTCTCTCTCTCTCTCTCTCTCTATCTCCACTTCAAAGTTTCTCCCGATGCCGAGCCGAAGTAAAGATAAGACGCCTCATTATTCAATTCCAAAACATTTGTATACGCAAAAATCCACTCTGAGACTCCGGATTAATTTCAAATGCCAAAACTACCAACCAATATTTTTTTTAGCCCCCAAAAAACTTTTTTTTCACGCAAACAATTCAACAAGGAAACGCGATGTGGCAAATAAAACAACAATTCCTTATCTGAGAATAAGACTCCACAAGCAGAAAACAGACAGATTAACACATCGTTTCAATTTGTTTTCATTCCGTTGTCTCCCGAAACCAAGATAAGCGGGTCTTCCCAGCTCATAAGGGGTTTCAAATGTTCACATTTTCCTTCCTATCTCTTCAGAACTACAGCAGCGGCGACTCTCAGCGATTCACTCCTTTGTTTCCCGAGTTAATTTTATTTTTTAAAACCATTTTTTACCTCATGTAAATTCATATATGATTTTGTGAATTCACCTGTAACTTTCAAAGTTTTATCTTCGGATGATGTTTTGTCTTTGTTCCCCAGGTGTATAAACTAAACTTTACAAAACATATGATTGCGTATACAAACATTTCAAATTAAAAACGTATAAGGAATATATACAATACATTCTCACAAGGCTTTACATTTTGATTTATTTAATTACTAAACAATACAATGATTTATGATGATTTTTATTAAATAATTATATATTATATTGAATAATAGAGTGAAAAACTAATCCATCTATATAACCATTCCTCTATTTATCATATATATATATATATATATATATATATATATATATATATATATATATATATATATATATTAAGTTATAAAAATATATTTATGGCAATTAAGCTACACAGGGGCTTCCGCGTTACATCCTCGTAGGGA
>OY744523.1:50055258-50107758 GCA_963556195.1 Sepiola atlantica | reverse complement strand
CGATGGAAACATGGTATTATAATCTTCATAACAAAAATAAAAACTCGTTTTCAGAACCAATTAATCACAGACCTATTGCACTAACTAGCGGTGTCTGCACAATTCTGGAAATAATGGGGAATACCATACTGACACGCTTCCTAAAATATTAGAAACTTATTACAAACTTACTATCTTGCTACCGAAAAAAATAGAGGCAGAATTGACCAGCTAGTGCGTCTGGAGACTTCAATCCGATATTCTTTTATTAGAAAAGAACATCGAACCGTTATATTCTTCGAATTGGTAAATGCATATAACACATTTTAAGGCATGGATTAAAAAGAGACGTGAAAGCACTCGGATTGAAAGGGGAACATACCATATTCATGAGCAATTTCATAATTGATAAACATTTTATAACACAAAAAGGCGACACTTTATTAGATACAAAGATACAGGAAATCGGTGTCCACAAGGAAGCATACTGCCAGTAACAATGTTTAATATAAGGATTCATAATATTGCAACCATTGTATGTGTGTAAGAAATTGCGAAAACATGGGATTACCTGGCAAACGGTCTCGGTGCACGTTTTTCAGGGCTGGACCGCCCCAAAACTGGCAAGATGGCGTCGGTGGCTTAATATTGCCAGGTGATCACGTGAAATCTCGTGTTCTCTCGCGCACACGAAGGGCCGGTTTGAAATAAAAGCGGGTCGCAGAGGCAAGATGGCGGAGGAAAAACGTAGTCAACGGAAGACGACGGCGACGCTTTTAAAGATAAAGAAGACGTGGAAGAAGAAGACGTGGAAGAAGAAGGCGTTGGAGAAGAAGGCGGTGTGCACTAATCCAGAGTCCCTTGCGAGTGTTGTTCCGGTGTCTACTAAAAAGAGTTTCTTGGGCGTTTTCGACCGTCGTTGAGATTTTTCAGCTACAGTATGTGGATGACGTCGTTATCTGATATGCATCACAAATGCAAATACAATTGAATAAGTGAATAAAATAAGGAGGCGGACAATTGAAAATTGTTTGAAAATTCTCGAAAGAAAACCAAATGTATGGATTTGTGCCAACTACGTAAACTGAATTGCGGCCCAGTCTTAAAACTAGATGGTATGGACATACACGTGGTACAGCAGCATACCTTACTTGGACCTATCTTCGACTCAAAAGTAACATTTATTCCCTATATAAAACAGCTGAGAATAACATACAATACATCCATCCCATTGATGAAATTAGTGGCACAGAGGGACTGACGTGCTATATTACTTACATTATACCAAACACTAGTACGCTCCAAACTTGACTACGGCTGTTTAAACTTTTGACCAATCGAAAATCATACCTAAAAACATTAGAAACTGTTCACTACAAAATATTATTGTGTCCGCTGTTGGAATCATTTCAGCGCAACCAGTAGAGAGTTTATATGTAGAAGCACGCACAACTTTTCTTATTCTCAAAAGGCAGCAACTGGCTTTACAATATTATATAAAGCTAAAATCATGCCCACTAAATACAGTCTATGATATCATATCTAAATGAAGATACCAAGAACTGTACCACAGACAAGACAATGCAATAAAACCTATCGGCCTTCAAATGGAATCAATAAGTAAAAAGAAAAATATTCTATTTAAACTGTCAATTGCACTTTGGGGAATCAAACAACTAAATGTAGAGTTGAAAATGAAAAATCTGAATAAAACTACCACGAATCTTTTTATTTTCAAGGAAAAATAAATAAAATCCTGGAGCTGTATTACAAACATACCGCTATATTTACAGAATTAAACTAGCTACCGGAACAGTAGCAGAAACTCGCTATGAAGCGAGCTGATAACAGACGATATTGTTGTTTCGAAGAAACAGCCTTCTATTGTGGGTTGGTATATATATTTCCTCGGCTGTTTATATATATATATATATATATATATATATATATATATATATATATATATATATACATCCTCGGCTGTTTTTCTGATAGAATGCTTTATTTCAGACTCCAGACAATGTCGTGTCATCGGGAGAGAATACGCACCGTCCCAGGGTCTTTCCCCCGACGTATTTTTTGCGTACTGCCCCCTCACTGATGTGAGACTCCATTATCTGAATCGCATTTCAATCTAACTGTTCAATTAAATCAAAACAACTGATATTTCAACGGTTAGCATCTCATGTTTTTACGAAAAAAAAATAATAAAAACCTGGATTTTTATTACAAACATACCGCTATATTTACAGGATATACAGCTATATATGAGAAACACATTTTCCAACAGCATATTCGTAAGGTACCATCTACTTTTAGCGCAGCATTCAGTGCCATAGATCCAGCATTGGATATCATCTCGAAAAGTAAAAGGAAAAATGGCATCATTTTCTAGACTTATTTTCGGTTTTTACAACATTGGAAAATGCCAACTTTAAAAACCCATTAATCATTAAATTATTATGCAGATTAATACTATTGTCATGCACCAAGTTACGTGGTAATCTGAGGAATGATAAGGCCTGCACAGCAGCTAAAACGTCCTTCAATAACAAATTCAAGATGTTATACACTGACGTTCTAAACATGCAGAGATATATTCGCGATGACTGCAGTTTTGCTGGAGTAATATCGCATCCACTAATTACTGAGAATGCAACCCGATCTTCGGGAATGGAACCAGGCTATTGGAAATCACAAGGTAAGGATGAGGTCCTCTTCCGACTCCGTATTCGAAGAAGGAGTAACCATGGTGCGCGATTTGTCATATCGCATATACGCTGAGACACTACATGATAGAATGTGTTAGTTTTACCCTCATGCGACGAAGATACTACCATGTTCGCACCATAAACGTATTGTATGATGACGTAATAATGAAACTTATGATCTCCTTAATACAGTGCGTTTATACTAAAATATCGAATATCTATGAACAAAACAAACTAAACCAACTTCTCTATTTTATCGACTGCGAACTGTTTATTTACAAAATATATGAATGCTAAAGAGATTCATCTATAAATGATTGATATACAAAATAGAATCTATTAAATATTTGAAAATATTAAGAATCATAAATACAAACATGTTTTACCAGAATAAATGGAGTCGTCATTAAATAACCCCAAAGGGTTGATATGCCGTAAAATAAATCTGTAAATCACATCATCTCACTGTATGTTGTATGAACCTCGGCTGTCTTTATTTTATATGTTGTCTGTTACTCTCGGTTCTATCACACTTTCTCTCTCTCTCTCTCTCTCTCATATATATATATGTATATATATATATATATACATATATATACATATATATACATATATATATATGTATATATATACATATATATATATATATATACATATATATATATATATATATATATATATATATATATATATATATATCTTTATTTACTCAAAGGTAATAAAAAGGGAGGAATATCATGGTTGGAATAGTCCATTATAAACCAAAGACAGAAAAAAACAGACAGGGAGAGCGAGCAAAAGAGAGAGAGGGAGATAAAGAGAGAGAGAGAGATTGAGAGAGCGGAAGATAGAGAGAGTGAGAGAAAGCAAGCGAGCGAGCGAGTGTGAGAGAGAGATAGAGAGAGACGAAATAGCTAATTTTTAATCAATCGAGAGCAAGATGAGAGAATCGTGGCTCAGAGGTTTTGGACAAGTACTGAGCGTTAACGACGATATCACCGCGAAACTTGTTTCTAGATTAGAACTCGCTGTGAAGCGACGGAGATGATGAGATAGGCATATGCTCTGCACAATGATTGCTATAAAGCCGACCTTCACTCGACCCAGGCCTGTGATCGTGCCAAGTGAAAACAAAAATTCATCATTGCACACCCCGATGTAGCTTGGAATTAACGCGAAAGAAAAAGAACACTTTTCTATTTTTAACTGGCTTTATCAAACTCATTTTAAAAAACTCAATAAATTATATATTTTTTTAGTATTCTCACGAAGTTATTTGATTTTTAAATTAGTTACATTGTTTTACTGAAATAATTAGGCAGTGAGTCTTTTACAATTGTTCATTGCACTAACAGACAAATGTGTTAGCCAGGTATCGTCATGATCTCTCCTGTGGCTTATTACTGTTTACTCAAGATGGCTTGTCTGTGTGTTCTCCAAATTAATTCGAGATAAGAGTTGTTTTTTTTAGAGTAAATGTTGTTACGTAGCTTGTTTTATCCGGACTACTGACTAGTTCATTCACCAGTTGCTCAACAAGCCGAGGTTCGTTTTGGTATTATACTTACAACTTAAATGCAAACTAGAAGTATCATATCATCCGTTGCCTTTGTGATAGGAAATGTACTTTCTCTAGTATCCTCTTCTTCATTCGGAAGGTAGTGTACTGCTGATCACCTGAAGCGTCCCGCACGGGAATGCCAACTAGCAGACGTTTGGGTATAATTGCACTCGAGTAGATTTTAACCCTTGGTGAAGCTGGTGTTCCCCATCGTCCAGCCTTTTACTACATCTTTATGCAGTAGGAATCAAGTAAATTCAAATTGATTTTAATGTGGTCGAAGTGTTCTATGGCAGTAGTATGAAAAAGTTTAATCTAGGAGGTTTCCCTCTTATAACCTACTTGTCATAACAAGTCTTGTCATCTGTCGATGTGGCCCCACTTTTCGCGCACGTCGCAACGACAGAAAAGAATACCCATGCTGGAAAGAACATTTTTACTATAAGGGACCAGGATTTTCAGCACGACTCTCTGTCGACCACAATTGCCATCATTTATTCAACTCTCATCTACAACCTATTCAGCGGTCACCTTTTGTTAACGCCGCTTTTATCATTAAGGTAACCACCTATTTGGATGTAGCAATGCTAAACTAAATGTTATCAATTTCCTTAACTAGATGTTTCCATTGTATTGTACCAACCTCAGAAATTTCTTGAAGATGTCAAAAATTAAATCACTTACTCCGGTATACATTTTAAAATCATTAATGGTAGCATCTATAGGAGCTAAGCTTGACATAAACTGTAAGATAAACTCTCATAACATTTTTTAACAAAAAAGACCTCAACTGAAAGTAAAACAAAATACGTTAATAAATAAACGAAATAACGATATGCCTTTATTTAAATGGCCTATACCGTTGGGTCTGGTTTGCCAGAAGTATAGACAGTCAAGATAGGAATTAAAGTAATGAAGTAAGTTTGACTGCCAAAAGTATTTTCTTAAAAGTATATATCTTCAAGTGAAGATAGCCTCGCTTAGCTGTCAAGTAGAGAAACGCGGGATAGAAGACGTATTTCTGGAAACTCTCTGTTGCTGTACACATCCCTTCAGCGCTCAATGTAGTCATTCAAAGGTTCGGTCGAAATTAATACCCCAAGAGGCTGATTAGTAAACATGTGACTCGCAGTGGCTGCTCTCCGCAAGAGGAAATAAACGTCAGTGTATATGACTGTTACACATTCATATAGTGAGTGAACTTAGTTGCGATGTCACGGTGGCTAAGTGGTTATCACCGCGGAATAAGGACCTGGGTGTACTAGGTTTGGATCCAGTTCGTTCCACAGAAACACTTTCATCAAAACCCAAACCTGACATTGTGGCTGACCTCCCGGAGAAGAGGTGAATACATAACTAAACGAGGCATGCATAATCTATTTTTATAAAATTATGAGACAACTTCACGTATGTGTGATTTTATCGTTCTAATGTAGCCTTGATTTTTACATGTTGAATTATTATTTATTTATTTATATTTATCGAATATTAATTAGAATCAGATTGCACGATAATAAACTAAAAGGAACTTAAAGCTTCATTTACCCTCGCTTTAAGGCTAACACTACGTAGTTCACTTTCTTCCTCACTGCATTCTCCACTTAAGCGTCAATACTATCATAATGTTGTCTTTTTGCTGATTTTGCTTCATGTTATTAAAAAATAGTTTCAATTAAAAAACAAAATCGAAATTATTTATGCGATTTCAAGGATAATAAACGAAACGAAAATTAAAATAAAAAGTCCCGTCTAAAACTGAGTAGGTACAACTAATTAAGTGATATTATCAGGAAATGTCCTGCAAAATGAGAGTTCCCATCTGAAACCGAACACGAAAGTAAACAAAGGCAACATAGAAATCGATCGGCTAAAACACCTTTTTTCTAATCAAGACAAAAGATATATTTCGACAGAAGTCAAACATGTATACAGATAAGTGAACTTTTAAACGGTTGACAAACATGAAGGTGTTTTAAGTTTTATGGACGATGTTTGATATCCATGGGAGAAAAATATTTTTCATTATTATTTGCATTTAATTATAATACTTGTTGCGTTATAGTATTACATTTGCTTGTTCATATTAACTACTGTATTTCCTTTGCCAATTATCTCATCACGTGTGTTCCACTGTAGACATCAGTACTGCATTCAGCGAAGTTCCCCGCGAGCCGAATTCCGACAAAATATACATGTTAATGTGATTGGACGGGTATTAATACGGCACGACACATAATTGAGGTGGTCATCCAGTGACTAACGATAATCGGTCGACTTATATTTTGGTTTAGAAACTAAATCAGTCCCGCAGATTATCAAAGTCTGAAATTGTAAATGCAGAAATTCGCACAATAAATAATTTATTGATTCAGTAAAATGTCTTTTTCAACATACCCGTAACAAACCGACCAATGGAAAATTAAACCTGTGCGTATTTTTATTATAAACTTTGATGATTTATCATAAACTACGCATGACAGACCGAAGAACATTTTATAATAAGTATAAGAGGGAGAGAATTGTCCTGTTGACGCTATAGTTCTTGTTTGATAATCGAAGTACAACATAAGAGACCATTATGGGAATATCAAGCGTTGTATGTGGGATAACGGTGACATATATCTGCAAAGACTAAGGTCGTCAACAGCGTAACCGTAATGTACATACGGCTTATGTAAACTGTTTTAAATACAATATCCCCTATAACCGTCGTCAACAACGTGCCGTAATGTACATACGGCTTATGTAAACTGTTTTAAATACAATATCCCCTATAACTGTCGTCAACAACGTACCGTAATGTACATACGGCTTATGTAAACTGTTTTAAATACAATATCCCCTATAACCGTCGTCAACAACGTGCCGTAATGTACATACGGCTTATGTAAACTGTTTTAAATACAATAACCCCTATAACTGTCGTCAACAACGTACCGTAATGTACATACGGCTTATGTAAACTGTTTTAAATACAATATCCCCTATAACCGTCGTCAACAACGTACCGTAATGTACATACGGCTTATGTAAACTGTTTTAAATACAATATCCCCTATAACCGTCGTCAACAACGTGCCATAATGTACATACGGCTTATGTAAACTGTTTTACATACAATATCCCCTATAACCGTCGTCAACAACGTAACCGTAATGTACATACGGCTTATGTAAACTGTTTTAAATACAATATCCCCTATAAGCGTCGTCCTTAACTCAGTTGCGAACAAGGAAAAAAAGTTGGTTATATCCGCCATAAGTGATTATTACAGTAGACTACAGAAATACTTTTATACAAATGGTCGATTGCTTTTAAAATCAGCTGTCTCAGGTCAACCCACGAATTTGTTATCACCATCTAAAGCCCAACAGGCGAACAACCGGACTGACCGACCTACCTATTGACGGACAGAACTTCTTATAAAAGTGCGTTTACGAATCTAAAAAAAAAAACCGAAAGGGACAGGGGGTGAATTGTGGGTGTTCTGTTGGTCAGCGGCCAAACTCTTTGTGGCCAATAATGAGGCTAACTTGTTTTGAGCAGCTCTTCGGGGGATAAGCGGACGCCATCGGAATCAGTACATTACGATTGCGATGGGCATGAGTCACTTTGCGTCCACTTTGATGATATTACTCATAAATTATTGAATTAATAACAGCTCTAATGAGAAACAGTCTATTCGAAATGCCACAGTTAGCGGTCAGACGGAATAAATATGAAGTTTAGCGATTGGAGAGTCAAAAAATATTTATTGCCATGTTTCTTAAACGATAAATATTTGTAAAACAGACCTTGAACATGTCTGGACTAATTTCTACAAACAAATTGATATTATATGTCCTTGAAAGTTCCACCAACAATATATATATATATATATATATATATATATATATATATTTGGTGGAACTTAATAAGTCCCATCAATATATATATATGTAAAGTTACATAAAAAAATAGTATAGCCTACGTCAATCAACCAACGTTTCAATGCGTATTACCGGATCTTTTCAAAGGCAGATTTTTTTAAAACTCTGCCCTTGAAAAGAGGCGGGGATACGCATTGAAACGTGGGTTGATTGACGTAAGGCTATACTATTGTTTATGTAATTTTACAAATGCTCTACTTGGTATTGACCACTCTTGAAAAACACGGTTTTATGTTCACTTTATTAACATATTTGAACTTGATAAAATAACATATATATATATATATATATATATATATATATATATATATATATATATATATATATATACATATATATATAGATTATCATATATATATATATATATATATATATATATATATATATATATATATATATATTGATGGGCACTAGAAAGTTCCACCAAATCTATAAATGTTTATTCCTTTTGTGATCCAATCTTTCTATTCGCGAACGATAGATCTTGTATTATTAACCAAGGAGTGTAGGAAATCTCCATATTTGACGCAAACGTGTTCGACAATCATTGGTCGTAATCAGGCGGATGATTGATCAATGCAAAATAAAATTTGTGAATTTATTTAAGAAGACGTTTCCATGTGATTAAAAACATTAAAAACATTCAACTGCATTTCAACACGCCTTCGCACCCCTTATAACGAGCATTCACAACTTTTTAATAATATATATATATATATATATATGTGTATGTATATATATATATGTTTTTATATATTTATGCATATATATATATATATATGTTTACATATGTATGTGTGTATATATATATATATATATATATGTATATATATGTATACATATGTATGTATGAATATATGTATGTATATATGTAAATATGAATATGTGTGTTTATGTATATTTGTATATATGTATATATATATATGTATATATATATATATATATGTGTGTATATATATATATATATATATATATATATATATATATATATATATATATATATATATATATATATATATATATATACGCACAAGCATTATTTAAAATATTTAAAATATATAATCTGTGAGATAATCTCACGGATAAATATCTAAAGGTTTATTGTCTAGTCAGTGTTAATCAGATTCGGGATTACACCTATAATGGATGTTACGCTAACCAAAATGTCTCTGCATGTTACGAAACGGTGATATCATACATACTGTTGGACATTGATGACTAACAGTTGGTGGCCAAGTCAGACTTTAACTAGTTCATTCCACCAAATGTGGTTGCATTGAAGAACATAACATTCTCATGACGATTTTAAGGAATATCATTCGACGTCAACCTCGCAAGAACAACTTTTACTTATTATTTGTTAACCCCGATATTCTACCACGCGATGTTTAAATTTTAATCGATCTCTGATTACACCCGGCCGTTTATCAAGTCATTTCTTTCAGCAACTTTTAAATGAAGATTAAGAATGTGTAGCCGATAAGATCAACCGGTTTGGCATAATTGCATCTTTATTCATGCTTACACTGGAGAGAATTGATACAATCAAATATTAACTGGTGTCAATATCTTTTTGAAGATTATGGACACACGTACACTGCAGAAACGTGGAGAAATCAATTATTTATAATTGGATAAGACAACAATCAGCATATATATATATACATATATATATAGATATGCTATATATATATATATATACATATATATAGATATGCTATACATATATATATATATATATATATATATATATATATATATATATATAGATAGATATGCTATATATATATATATATATATATATATACATACATATATATAGATATGCTATATATATATATATATATATATATATATATATATAGATATATACATATATATAGATATGCTATATATATATATATATATATATATATATATATATATATATATATATATATATATATATATATTGTAAGATTAGTGGGAGAGAACCCTCACTAGATTTATTGATTGTTAAGAATAATTCAGTGATAAGAGCGTAATATTTATTCATATAGTATAGACGTTGAGAACAATATCGGTACTGTCGGTTTTAAATGTACCCAGGGAGAACGGTACGTGACTTCACTTTATGGACTCCTCACAGCATTCGTCGTGGTATGTTGCCTTTGAGACTGAGGAGGGTCGATAGATGTGGGTACCCTCCCACCTCCTTGTAAGATTTCAAACCGATGATATCGATGGTGTTCTCATATATATATATATATATATATATATATATATATATATATATATATATATAAAAATGTAAAGTTGGTTTGTTCGTTTCCCATGGAAATATACTTCCACTATACCATTACCACTGAAATTTTTTTATAGCAATTCCTTACATCCGAGCTATGTTTTTATGTTATTAACATAATTTTTACTTTACACATAAAAAATCACTTTTTATTACAATTCGTTCCTACTAAGTTGCACTTCCGGTTTACAATCCGTTTCTGCGAACCTGCATGTCCAACTTCACTTCCGGATTGACCTTCCCCCTCCCGCTGGACGTATCTACTTCGTACGTAAAAAGTGTTATTATTATTGTTTTCTTTTTCGTCGGCTGAATTAAATATTTTTCTAGCACCAAACAGTAAACACGAATGTTATTTTATTTTGTGTGAAGTTAAATATTTTATTAAAAATAAACACAAAATTGTTAAACATTTTTTTTGTCTGCGTTTTTTGTTTATTTTTAAATAATCTAACTTCGAGAGACGATCTTTATTTTAAACAACAACAAAACAAAAAAACAGGAAGTTGTGTGAATGTCAATTTTTCTGTTAAAAATGTGTTAATTCGTTTTTGATTGTTAATATTTGTCTTTTTTTTCCTTCACCGCACAAGAAATAATGAAATATGTAATAAAGACCTCTTCAGTCTCGAAAGACAATGGATACCTCCTGTAAGGGTGTCTGTCTACAGTTAAGCAAGTGTTGCGCAATCTCAACCTGCTCATCACGTGAATGAGTATATAATATAGTACACCCTTTTTATGATTGTAATGAGATTGTAATGTTTCTTGATAAAAACGAAACGGAATTTCTTTTCTGTTTGTGTGTTTACTACAGTTACAGGCTGTAACTTACAGCTGTTATGGATTTTTTGACATTTCGGTGGCAAAAGGGAAATTATTTTTTTTTTCTTTTTCGTCGGCTGAATTAAATATTTTTCTAGCACCAAACAGTAAACACGAATGTTATTTTGTTTTGTGTGAAGTTAAATATTTTATTAAAAATAAACACAAAATTGTTAAACATTTTTTTGTCTGCGTTTTTTGTTTATTTTTGTTTAAATTTATTAATCAGTTTTTATGACAAAAGGGGTTTCTTATAAAGAATGAGTATCCAGAGTATTTATATACTTTGACGGAGAATTCCGAGGCAATTACAAAAATGGTCGAAGCAGTTTACGATTTGAAATATATATATATATATATATATATTTTTTTTTCATAAATTAAAAAAGAAAATTGGTCATATGTCCCTTCTTACCACAAACTGGTCTGAAAGGTGTGATCATTTTACGTTAAATTGATACAGGAAAGTGATGCCCTACTCTAAAGTCGGTACTTATCCAGATTAGGACCCAAGCTAAAATCGACTTGGCGTCGGTTAGGGTTAGCTTGGGTCCTAATCTGGATAAGTACCCTAAGGTCTAATATTTTTTAAATTCTTTTATTGCGGATATTTTTTTCAAGCTGTTTACATGTAATCGCCTTAAATCTCTATATATAAAAATGTAAAGTTGGTTTGTTCGTTTCCCATGGAAATATACTTCCACTATACCACTGAAATTTTTTTATAGCAAATCCTTACATCTGAGCTATGTTTTTATGTTATTAACATAATTTTTACTTTACACATTAGAAAACACTTTTTATTACAATTCGTTCCTACTAAGTTGCACTTCCGGTTTACAATCCGTTTCTGCGAACCTGCATGTCCAACTTCACTTCCGGATTGACCTTCCTCCTCCCGCTGTCACGTATCTACTTCATACGTAAAAAGTGTTTTCCTTATTCGTTGTTTGTTTCCCTAAATAAACGTTTACACTAATACTTACCTAACAAACGTGCGTTAATTTCATTTCCTCTTTACTTCGATGTTTTTAAAACCTGCTTCCTTCCTCATTTTCTTCCATTTAATCATGCTTCATCTCTAAAAAAAAAAAACAACACTACTTGCATTTCTTACACAACTCTTACTCGCGCGTTATAATTGATTGTTTATTTTAAAACCAGTTATCTTTATAAAATTATTCATTCCTACTGTTTTATTTTTACAGGTAAGATTTAATACATAAACCACGTGCTTTAAGTTCATTTCGCATCTACTCATTTTTTTTACTTTAACCATGCTTTCTCTCTAAAAAAAAAAAAACTCAACGTGCGTTAATTTCATTTCCTCTTTACTTCAATGTTTTTAAAACCTGCTTCCTTCATCATTTTCTTCCCTTTAATCATGCTTCATCTCTAAAAAAAACAAACAGCACTACTTGCATTTCTTACGCAACCCTTACTCGCGCGTTATAATTGATTGTTTATTTTAAAACCAGTTATCTTTATGAAATTATTCATTCCTACTGTTTCATTTTTACAGGTAGGATTTAAATTGCTTTAATTTCATTTCGCATTTACTCATTTTTTAGACTTTAACCATCCTTCAGGTACGATTTAATACTTAACAGACGTGCTTTAATTTCATTTCGTATCTACTTCGTTGTTTTTTAAACCTGCCTTCTTCCGCATTTTCTTACTTTTAACATGTTTCATCTATAAAAAAAAACATACTTGCATTTCTTCGACAACCCTGAAGCGGGTTATAATTGATTGTTTTTTTTAATCCATTTACCTTTATACAATTATTCTTTCCTACTGTTACATTTATACAGGTAAACATGCCCCCCCCGAAGATCAAACTTAGGTCGTCATACTCGCCATGCAGAAACAAGGCGTCGATTACTTACAAATCAAACTCATGAACAACTGGCATCTGCAGACCAACAAGTTAGACAAAGGATGATTCAAGTACGTGCGAATGAATCAGCACAGCGACGTGCAGCCAGACTTGAAGAGGAACGGTTGCGGGTACAACAATCCCGTCAGGCATCTTCAGATCTGCTTCGTTCACAACGTAACGAACGCGAGAGGCTGAGACTAGCAGATCGGCATCAAACAAGGCTCCATGCTCAACAATCCCTGGATTGGGATCGCCTAGCATTTCATTACAACCCTCATGAGGATTATAGTTTAAGCCACCATGTTCACATAGGCACTATAACTGAAGTGTGTCCCTATTGCAAAGCTCTGAAATTTAAGAGAGAAACTAAAGGATTGTGTTGTGCCGCAGGGAAAATTAAACTACCTCAACTGGCAGATCCACCAGAACCATTAAAAACCGGACAATCTCTTCATCTACACTGAAACGGGAACCACTAAGAATATTGTGTATCCACAAGTATTGGAAAATTAAACCATTCATATTAAATGGCAACTTAAGGAACTGGATCAAAATGAACTCCAAAAGGCCACCTCTTCATTTCAACTAACAGCCACAGCAACGCGTGGCCGGGTACAGCTAGTATATATATATATATATATATATATATATATATATATATATATATATATATATATATATATATATATATGCATTACAACATTTCAGAACAACTTCAGTATCGTTAGTTTTAAATCCTACAAGGAGGAGGGGAAATTGTATCTATTATGTACGAAGTAAAACCAGCGATACTAGAATAAATAAACAATTGATCTAAATGAAAACACGATACGTAAAGTTATTATTACTGTATCGGATACGTGAGTATTATTAACATTTATAAAAAATATAATTAAATAAACAATGTGATGAATATCATATCTTTATTCAGAAAAAAAGGTTTTAGGAAAAAAACACGTGAGAGCTTTTTTTGTTTCCGATTAAAATAGGAAGACTACGTGTTAAATATATTAATATTAAATTTAAATAGCTACTTAATTAATTATAGAAAAAATATTTATAAAAATAGATAATTTTCTAGATAATATTAATGTGGTTTATTATAGATGGGTGAGAAATTGATAAGGCAATGTACTTCCGATTGTCGCTAAAACGGAAGTATTATGACATCGAAAGCGAGTCTTATTTATGTAGGAAGTTAAATCTGAGGCTAGTAAATTATATAAATACTCGAGATGAATGAAAATTTATGCGTAAAATGTATATATTTTTATCGGATAAAATATATATATATATATATGAAATAAAAAAAATAGAATTAAATAAAGAATTGCATAAATCTTATATTTTTATTAACTTATAAAAAGAGATTTAGCGATAATGATGTGGGCGCCATTTTTAATTACTGATAGCGATAAGAAGATTAAATATGAAAGGCATTAGTGTTGAAATAGAGAATTAATTAATTATAGAAAAAGAGTTATGATAAACTATGAAAATATTTTAGTGAAAATATTTTGAATATATAGATAATTTTGTAGATAGTATTAATAACGTTAGCAATAGAAGGGTAGAAATTGATAAGGCCGTGTACTTCCGGTTACTCGTAACAACAGGTTATCCAGTTGACAAATATGAATCCCAAATGTAAAATAAAGTAAATATATAATAGAAACTCGATTACAATTACCCGAAAACAAATGAAAAATTGGACAAAACAAGAGAAAGATGTTAGTGGGGAAATATATATTTTAATTTAGTAGATTCTGAATAAAAATATTAGAGGATGAGGAACAATTTAATAATTAACAGTGAAAAATATTAGATGTCTATATATGATGATTAGTTCCATTCGTAGTCTAGCGCTTTACTCCTTATACCAGAATGACCCGTCACATTTTGTGCTCGACCCTTTATAGCCTACTATCAGTGTAACATTTTAGGCGATAAAATACGAGCCCACAATATGGCAGGTTATTCTAGTCTAGGGGTAAAGTGTCACACTACGAATATTTACATCCAGTGTTCGATACCTACCCGGATAGTCATGCTGATGGCGGCTCATAACCAGACAAACGTGCCCATGTCTTCATTTTGTGCACGCAAAAAATAATTCATACATTAATTAATTAAAAATTCTATATGTACAAAAATGAATACATGAATTAATTAAAAAATGTATACATACCAAAATTTATGACACGTAGATTAATGGCGAAAATTAAAAAAATGCAGTCTTCTGTATATTCTTTAAAATGAACTGCTCAGGGTGAGGACAAATAATAAAAAACACACACTGGTAAACACCGGTCGACTATCGTCAATACAAACAATACAAACAAATATAACAATATATATATATATATATATATATATAGATATATATATTTATTTATTCTGGTACAGAAAAATTAGTACAACATTCGTACCGTCGGTTTCAAGCACGGAAGGTCTTACCCATCCGGCTCTCTTCAGCTTCTGTTGTCATCTCTTAATTAATCGAGCACTCTGCTGGGATTTTTCCTACCATTTTACAAAGAAGTTATATATATATATATATATATATATATATATATATATATATATATATATATATATACATCATGTATCAAAAGTTAGTTAAAAATAAGTGTAGGTTCTCCAAAAACTAATATTAAGTATTTTATGTAAAAACTATACATTGAAGTCTATTTAGATTTTAGCAGCGCACGCTCTAGCTGACGCATGACAAAACTTCAGTTGTCATAAAAAAGTTGGCAATCGATAATTTTTGTTTAGGAGAGGAATTTTAATAATATTCTTTTAATATTTTATTCATTCTATTTGTGTTTATACTATACTGTTCGCGTAGAAGAGATTTTTATATGTGTTTTATTTTCACCTGTTTAAGTTTGGAGAAGAGTTGTTCATTTTGCAGTACTGACGGAGTTATATTCAAATTTGCGAGCAAGTATTTCACATATTTGTTCATGTGTGCATCTTCAAAGTTCAGTGTCGCTCAGTATACGCAATGTACAGTCCCAGAGGGGTGTCGCTCCACACTAAGAGACGTGGGGTGATGGGTTTTCTCTTTATCTCACGATTTCCGTTATCTATGGGTCAGCTCGATTAAGTGATGTATAAATCGGTGCTTTCTGTTATTGCTACCTTTGTTTTTACGAACACGGATTATCTGTTAAGAGAAAGAAAAGATGAGCACTGTGGTTTATGCTAAATCTTTTTCCTCTCTTTGAGTCTTCACTTTGATAAGATCAATGTAACTCACGTACACACAACATACCCTATACGTATATATTTTAAATAAAATACTATCACACACACACACACACACACACACACACACACATATATATATATATATATATATATATATATATATATGTACCTATTTCTGTTTTCTTATCAAATTAAAATTTAATCATATCCAGTATCTATTTCAAGAAGATTTCTCAATGCATATTAGGAATAATAATCATCCGTGTTATAATACGTGTGTACCGTTGTTTGTACGTACTTTGTCACTGTTTACACCATATTAATACAATTATATCGCAAAAAGTAATTGCTAATCATCTGGTATTGTTGGGTTCAAAAATGTAGCTTTTAAACTTTTTGAAATGAATTGTTCGCAAAATCTTATTCGACGGCATGAATAGAATTTTGTCGTAGTTGTCAATGTTTTTTTTAATATGTTGGATATTTAACTGATAATTATTCATAAGAATGATAGACGTTAAATAAGAAGTCGTTTTCTTAATCCAATGCAATACTACTACTACTACTACTACTACTACTACTACTACTGCTACTACTGCTACTACTACTACTACTAATAATATTAGTACAATAATAATTATAATAATAATAAAAATCTATTAATAAAGTAGATCATGTATCTGTCAGGATGAAGCTGAAACTCTACTATCTAAAACTATTGTACTATTATATTTAGTAGGAAATACTATAGGAGGATGTTATGTAGTATAGTTTGAAATCGTATTGGGAAGGATTACAGGTTTATAGCCGAATAGAACATATTAAACTATTTTTGGAGTGAGTTAGTATAGCATATTTTCTGTGTCATGATGCCATTCTCCCAAGCGTTATCTTCTCATTGTCAGTCTTATATGCGAGAAGAGAGTAGATATTAATGAAGGTCTGAATAAGACTTTTTAACATTTTGTTTCATGTTACGCTAGCGCGCTTGGAATTTCAATAAATATTTGATTAATAGTAAATGGCAAATATAACAGAATTGTCTATTACATTAAGTTAAAGCAAACACACTTTCTCTTTCTAAATCAAAGGTTGTTTCGACGCTATAGGAAGAAGTCTCCAGTATTTTCAGATAATAAAGCGAGTGGCTAAGTGGTTCGTGACGCTGACTGAAGACCTGGGTGGGCAGGTTCGAATCCAGTTTGTTCCACAGAAACACTTTCGTCAAAACCCACACCCGACCTTGTGTCTAACCTCCTGCAAATGAGGTAAATTAAATAAAGCGAGTGAGACTTTTTTAGTCTTTGGTAAATTCTTCTTTGAATTTCTTGACGCACTTACTGTTATTCTAAAGGTCTTTACGAATCGAAGCTTCTTATATGTTGTTCAAAATGGATGTATACCATTATTTACTCTTACATATATTTATGGCAATATGCTCTTTGATCTTAACATCTAATCTTTGATGTGCACTTAATGTACTCTAGGCTCAGCGACTACACTTGAATAAATAAATAAAACAATTATAATTAAGGCGAAGTCTTTTCGAATATATGACAGAATCGAGATGGCGAAAATGCAACTCATATATTGGCAGAATTATAACAATGTTTTACTTTTGATCAACAATTTGGAAACATATAAATTACTCCATCAAACCAGGAAAGACGACAGGACATATTTGTACAGATGTTGGCGTGATGTTATTGCTATTATGATGTTATGGTAGTAAGTAAACTGTAACCCTTTTAGGATAAAAGAGTCGCTACGAGTATATGCTGCAGTAAAGAAGTACGGTATTATCACAATGTCACACTGGTTACCGTTAGATCACCGAAGTTAAACGACGTTCAGTCTTGCCAGTACCAGAGTGGTTACCATTTGGGAATATCGGGTGTTATATGTTTCATAACGAATGAGACCTACACCTAGCTACGAGCAAATAGCGTCGCCAATTGGCAGTGCCTAGTGTGGCGACTATGGCACAACCACTGAGAGATAGACACCAATAAGATTGAAGAAAACCGGGAAGGACTTCATTTTCCAGGAATGACCAAAACACATAATGCTGATGCTGATGCTGAAGCTGCTGATGCTGATGCTGAAGCTGCTGCTGCTGCTGATGATGATGATGAAGATGATTATGATGATGATGATGATGATGATGATGATGATGATGATGATGATGGAAAGATTCAACGAGACCTGTGTGGATAATATGAGAACTGCCAGAGTGAGACGAAAAGCTAGAGGGAGTGCTCCCCACCTGGCATCCGATTATTGACACTCTTGCACTGTCTGCGACTGTCCTTGCAGGTCTCTTGCCGGACTCAGGTGTCATGAACGATCTAAACACAAATGAAAGTTGTTGGAACCTCATAAATCGTAATCGACGGGAGAGTCCATCATATATATATATATATATATATATATATATATATATATATATATATATATATATATATATATATATTAGAAATTGGTTTATTCATATTCTTTTAACACCTCTTTTAAGAAATTAAGCATAACATATTGGTAGGTTTATGCTAAATTTATTAAAAGATGGTTTAAAAGAATATGAACAAACCAATTTCTAACATTTCCACGCTGCACGGTGTTTCCCATATGCAAAAATAAAACAAGAGACCAGTATATAAATAAAGAAAATGCAATATTCGCCCTTTTCCATTCGGACGGAACACAAATTATTACTACTGCTTATAATATATCTCTGCTTGACAAGGCTATGTTTTAAGCGAAATGATTACAAAACTTAAATACAAATTCATAATATTCAAAAAGAGAAAAAAATATGTCTTGATCTTTATTCCATCATTGTATTGCGCATCCTCTGCGCTTTAAGCGTACACCTATATGTTATGCTATATATATACATATATATATATATATATATATATATATATATATATATATATATATATATATATATATTCTAGACACCACGGTGAGTTATATCGGTACATTATTTTTTTTAATAAATGTCAGGATTTAGAGCGTCCTTATATATAAAGCTTTTTTTAAAATATTATTTTTAAATGTGTGTTATTAACATATCAACATTATTCGGAATATTTATTCCTTCGAAAGCCGGCAAGTTACAAGGGTACATAATCTGTTTTCTAAACTTTACCATTTACAAGCTTTTAAAATAAGTTGGATACAAAAAATTTAAGAGAGAAAATAATATATATATATATATATATATATATATATATATATATATATATATATATATATTCTCCCAAATTCGTAATGATTCGTTCTATTAGCTTAGGAGATCACCCTGTCCATAAATGTATGTCTGTGTTTAGAAACAGAAAAGTACACATTTATGCATTTTCCGGGTTATGCTTTGACAGAAAATTAATTGAAAATATATTAAAAGTCACATCGATTAAGCTATATTATAATAAACATCCAAGAAGAGACACAACATCATCACTTCTTAACCCTGTTACCACCTCCCAGGATGTGGACCAGAGATTGGGTTCTCCGAGGCATGAAAACTGTGTCAGTTTCGGTGTCTAACCCGACCAACTCCTCATTTCTCAATTAAGCTTAATTGAATATGTTATAGTTTGATCATTGTAGACATAAACATATTTCCTACAACTCGCAACAAAGGGAACGACGCAGACGTCAGATTAAAGTATCATGTTGTATAACATGGATAACTTTTTACGAAACACGTGGAGCAATCTGTGATCGTGTCAAGTGGAGACAGAGAACTCCATTATTGCGGACCACGCCGTACCTTAAGATCAACGCAAGACAAGAACATATTTCCACTTAAAGGAAACTCAGGAAATCGGCAATAAACAACCAACCCCTTTCGAAGGAGTAGGTAATGCATGAGATCAGGCACCGCATACAACAGAGTCGCGACATACTTCATCCTGGAAATATATAGCATCGATCGTTGAAGACGGACCCTAGATTACCAGAATGAGTTCATGATGTACCTCGTCTGGTATGACAAATGGCCGCAACTAATTTCTAGGGTCAAAGCAAGGAACTATGCATTCGATAGCATGTTATTCTTTGTAAATGTCAATAATTTTCTGCATTTGTGAGTAAATAAGCACACTATTCAATAAGTTCTTGGCCTAACATATAGATGGCGTAACAAATAACGAAATCCATATGATTTTTTTAAAAGTAAAAACCTTCAAATGACACCTGTGATATCTGAGCCTATTATAAGTGTTACACCGGCCGTTCTTACACAGGAGAAACTACACCGGTTGTCACTATAAATAGTGCAAGTCACCAGAGACACTGAAGACAAAGCACAGTCTTGTAACTGTCTAGCCAAGAGCTAGTCAGTTTCTTACTTTGTTAATACACTTGTTAAACCAACCCTCGACTTGACTTCCTTTATTTATTATTTACTGTGAGACAACTTCACAACAATAAGTTTACACATTACTGTGATTAAAGTAAATCTCCGGTTTGAAAAGAATCAAAACAATAGTTAAGTCTGTATTTCGTGTGTTTCCTTCTTGATAGGAAAATACTGTTCAATGAGAGAAATGGCTCGGTAAGACTTATTCCAACTCTGTTCAGTGGATGATAACGGTGCAAACGTGGTATGCTCACTGTAAACGCGGGCGTACAACCGTGAATGATGCTAAATGGTCACGTCGTCCAAATTCGGAAACAATAAAAAGTCCGCAAACTTATTTGCACCAATCGTAAGTTGAAAGTGCGTGTATTAGAAACTGAGGTGAATACATCATAAACAAGTGTATTCACTATTTTGCATTAATATTTGTCAATGAGAACGATGAGTCTAAAGTGGGTGCCGCGTTTGCTCCAATCAATTAATTAATAAATATAATATAGGTTGTTAAATACGCAGTATATTCTCAAATCTTCTCCTTGTTAAAGATGTCACTTCTCTAGTTTGATTCAATTGGTAATTAAAGAGAGTGTATCTACGATTTTTAGAACTTTTTGTTACCTCCCTTTTAAACTTCTACCGAATGAAGCTTGTTACGAAATTTTCAATTGAATATATATATATATATGTATACATATATATATGTATATATACCTATATATATATACATATGTATATACTATATATAATATACACATATGTATATAATATATATATATATATATATATATATATATATATATATATATATATATATATATCCACCATTGAATAAATAATAAGAACCACTAAATAATTAATTAGTAAAATAAAAAGATGGATCAAATTTAGTAATTTAAATAAAATTAAAAAGTGTATGATATATTCAATTCGTTTTTAATTTAAAAATCAAAATTTACAAAAAATAATTAAAAATAAACAAATAAAATAATAATATCTAGATAATATCAATTAACTATTAATGTTTATTTAAAAGGCATAATCATAAAAACACATTTATAAATAATAATTCATCACAAGTATAATATTTTCATATATTTATATATATATATATATATTGAAAATGAAAAAAAGGAAAACCCAAAAATATTATTTATTTATTCATCAACATTTAGTCTTTATTATAAGAATTACTCGGGATGATTCCTTTAAAGAAATAAAATACAAGTACATTATTTGAACGTATGTAGAAGAGGGTTAAATTTGGTTTGTGGTAGGGGCTAAAGTATTCGGGGTTAAGGTATGATGTTAGGTCAAGGAAGTTAGATATTTTTTCTCAGGTTCTATAGTGATGGTTAATCCGAGGTTTTTAAAGAAGTTGTTTAGATTTTTAATGGTGTTGTTGTATTGCCTCGATCTCTCCCTAGCCCACCGTGTATAATGTCCGAAGTCACATTTCAATTCTCTTAATAAGTACCATCCTACAAGTTCAGTAACCTGGGCAGAGGCCGAAGCTCCCATACTGGTATCGAAATTATTGGGAGTATCCTTCCTAGTCGATAATTTATTGTAAATTTCTAATAGGGATCTCCTGGCCAAAATTATTTGTTTGATCCCTAAGTCTGTGATGTCTGAGTTATTCTAAGCGAATATTAAATCTTTGTTTAGTAGGATAGGAGAAATGGACTGATGATAATTGTTTATGTCGAAAGCGCTGAAATTCAAGTTTAAGTTAGACTTGTGAAACCCTGTACCGAAGCGACACCCTAAATAACACCTCTCACATTTACAAACAACCCCGCTAACTAACAATAACCTTGATCTCACCCCTCAAATTATCTCATCTTCTCAACCTAACAATTCCTACTCAACTATGGCCTAGAACTTGAACATACAAACCCAAAACATTCCCGATACTATAACTAACACAAATACTATAAGAACAACCCCATACAAAATACACGCTTACATTGGGACAGGTGCACCCCCCATCAAGACCCGAATCTCAAACCATATCTACTCTTTCAAACACAATAATAATAATGTCACTGGCACCTCTCTACCCAATCTAATAAAACACCTTAACAGTAAACACACTTCCTACTCCCTACATTGGGCAATATTAAAAATGTCTAATTCCTACACTCCAGGATTCGCTTTCTGCCAACTATGCACACTAGAAACATTTATAATAGCTACAGCAGCTTAAAGCAAACATATTATTAACTCTAAAAATGAACATATCTCAAATTGCAGACACAAGCGAAAATTTAAATACATACATTACATCACTCCATCTGACACCCCTCCTCCCAGCCAACAACCCCCCTCTCTAACATTATACTAATTATAATAGTCTATAATTTGTTAATTTTTTAATTGCTTAATTCTGAATTTTCCAACCTTAAAAATAACCATCCCAATACCATAGCATATCCTCCCCTGTACACCTAATAACTATATTAACACATAACACTTAATGTAAATTGAGAACTAATATTATTCTCCTCCACTCCACTAATCCTTACTTCAACATTATAATTCCTATTCCCTTGTTTTTCAATCTTTGGCCAACCCTCGTACACACTCATCCATTGCTTTCTTGTCTCCCTTTATATCGTCTCTGTATTCGCTTCGCTCTATAAACAATATTTTTCTCATAGATTCTATTTCTCTCACCTTTAAACTACGCTCCCTGGTTACTCCTAAAAGTGTCCATTTGTCCCCCTTAAAATCTATTTCTAATTTCAACACACTAGTGCTTCACTTGAGTTTACAAAACTCAACCAGACCCTACCCTATAATTCTTGCACTAGAAATCAATTATCGCAAGCAGACTAACGCTGTCTCTAATCCTAAATTAAGTTATACATTAAGGTTTCTTATTTAGTCATGCATTTAATATTTAACTAACTGGGAATTCTTTGAGGTCTTGTACATCTAACTCTGAAATACTAGTTTTTGTCCGAATTATTACATATTAAACACGTAAATTCCAGATTCCCATTAACTTGAACCCTAATTTCGCAATTGGAACCCTTTTAAACTTTCGAAATTATATATAAGTTCGTTCAAAAATCCGTTTTAATTACGGCCCCCCCCCTTCAGAAATATTTACTCACTGACCTAAGTTTCACTTTTTTTTGCTTATGATAGCCCCACCACAACTCGCACCAGTTTTATTGCTTACTAGCAATAATTAGTAACCAAACAATCTCTTCCCCTTCTATTTTCTCAGCATCAGCCATAGTTCATTTAACTAACCCTATCACCCATTTTCTTTATGTTTTATCTTTATCTCCATAGTTGAGCGTAACAATTAAATAAACAGAAGTTACCGTAGAAACATAATGTAACTTGTAATAATAGCAGCGTACGGGTCCTAAAACTATATAGATACCTTGTGTTCTCGAATAGAATAGAATGCGGCAATGTTTATTTTTGTCATAATCGTAAGTGCAGGTGTTTGTGGGTTGATGAATTTTTCCCAACCCATGTTTAACAAATTTTTTTTTAATATAGTTCACCACAAACAAGGCAGGGCGCCACTGTAGACGTAAGGGGCTACTGAGAAAAAAGAAGAGGGGAGAAGGTAGGGGGCAGTCAACCTAGATTGGGATCTGTGCAGCGAGATGTCTGTTTAAATTAGTTTTAAACTTCTGTATGTCTGTACTGTCGGGGAAACAGGGGGCAGGAAGGGAGTTCCAGAGGCCAGCAACACGAGGAAATAAGCTATTTGAGTATAAGGCTCTCCGACATCTGGGGACCTCCACAGTGAATGAATGCGATTTAGTTGATTGTCGAGTTAGTCTAGTGAATTTACGTCGAGGGGGCACGAGAATAGCCAGTTCTATCGGAGCATAATCCATTGAAGTATTTGTAAAACAAGCACAAGGATGCTACATTGCGGCGATGGGCAGAGGCTGAAGCTTGGTTGACAGTGTAGGACCTATTAGGTTGCCGATTCTTTTTTGGACCTTGCCAAGGAGGGAGAGACTAGTAGATGATGCACCAGCACAGATGTGACAACAGTACTCATTGCATGGGCGGATGGTGGCTTTGTAGAGATACAGGATAATGTCAGGTGTGAGGAGTTTACTAGCACGGTAAAGGGAGCCAACCTTCTTTAGGGCAGCCTTGACAATGTCTTCGATGTATGTGTTCCAATTCATGTTACCTGTGAAGGTTAGGCCGAGGAGTTTGAATGATTAACTCTCAGGTAGGATCACAATCGGTGGTTGGAGAGGTTCTTTGTAGTTATTGAAGGAAAGGAGCTTTGTCTTAGCGGCATTAAAAGTTACCAACCATTTGTGACCCCAATCCACTACAGCCTGGAGGTCATTTTCCAAGGATTCAGCCAATGCCTCGGATATGATTGTGTCGGTTTTGCCAACATGGCGAGAGTAAAGCGTGGTGTCGTCAGCAAATAAACCAATCTCAGACTCTATGTCACCAGGTAGATCGTTTATATAGATCAGGAACAACAGATGTCCAAGGATAGATCCCTGGGGTACACCAGCATTTATGTCATGATGCTTAGATGAACGGCCATCAAGGACAACCTGGATTTTTTTTTTGTCTAGGAAGGATCTGATTATATTAAGTAATTGCCCAGTAATACCGTATGAGCGTATTTTCAGGAGAAGCCCTTTATGCCATACCTTGTCAAAGGCCTTGGATATATCAAGCGCTACTGCCCTAGCTTCTCCTGCCTTGTCAAGTGTATGATACATGCGTTCAGAGATGACCGTTAGGATGTCCGCAGTAGATCGTGCTTTTCTAAATCCATACTGGCGGTCAGATAGAAGTTTCGCATTATCTAAGTGCCTTACTATCGGTAGATTGATTAAGGATTCGAAGATTTTAGCAAAGATCAGCAGCAGACTGATTGGGCGATAGTTCTGAGGATCGGTTCTATTCCCAGAACTCTTGTAGACTGGTACATCAGAGGCAATTTTTCAACTATCATGGAAGCAAGATTCAGCTAGGCATTTATTGTAGAGTTTGGAGAGGACAGGGGCCATTTCAGCAGAGCATTTCTTTATTACTCATACTGGTATAAGATCAGACCCACAAGCTTTGGAGGTGTCATGGTTTTTATGATGTCTCTGACATGAGATGGGGTGATGACCAGGTTATCAAGTGTGGCTTCGGTCCGCAATGGGAATTTGGGGAGGGGGTGGTTATCTGAGTCTAAAGTAGAGTTAGAAGCGAAGCGCTGGGCAATTAGTTCAGCCTTATCAGTGGCCGTGCATACGACATCATTGTGGTTTGATAGTGGAGGAATCGTTGATTTACCATTATTCACTACACTATTGTAGATTTTCCAGAAATAACGAGTACCTGGATGCGTTTTTTTGTAAACTCATTATACCTTCTCTTCGCTTCACCTATCACAGCCTTGCAATTATTTCTTGACTCTATAAATGTATGTCTATTAGTAGCTGACTTATGGCGGCCGAATTTACGGAATGCTTGTTGCCTCTTAGAAATGGCAGCTGCACATTCCGATGTGAACCATTGGGGAGAGTGAGGCTTGATAAAGAATTTTCGCATGGGGACATAGGCTTCGATGCTTGTTTTGACCCATTCAGTTAATTCGTTTGCACACTGGTCGGCAGGGAGTGAGAAGGTTTCCATCTATGCGGCGTCACTAATGTGATCTCTGATTGACTCAAAATCAGCCTGCTTGTAGAATCTTGTTGTTTTGAGCAACGGTTCATCAGCTTTTGGACGACTTTTCAGGGTGATATGTATCATTAACATAATGTGATCAGCATTCCCGAGTGGGCTATGAGCTTTCGTCACACAAGCCTCGGGCATTGAGGTCAAGAAAAGGTCTAGAAGTGAGGCTTGTTGGTCTACTCGATCGGAAATGCGGGTCGGAAAATCAACAGTCTGAGAGAGGGAGTGAGCTAAAAAGGAATTATACGTAGAGTGGCCGGCTGCGTCAGTAAGGCTGGAGAATCCCAACCAGTCGCGATAGTGGGCATTAAAATCCCCAAATACATGTGTCTGGGCATTCGAGTCAATTAAGTGTGCTCTATCTATGCTTTCAGAGACAGAGTTTAGCAGAGTACAGTCCTGGGTCGACGGGGAACGGTATAAGAAATATAAGTAACTGACGCTGTGATGTATAGTCAATCTAAAGCACATGTAGTCTTGGTCATCTGATTCTAACCTATGTTCTCTAGTCAGGGGGAGGGTGTTCCGAACAAAAACTCCTAACCCGTGCATATGTTTGTCAGAGTCTTTACGGAAGAGTGGGAGGTAGTCAGTCATGTCAAAGTGGTGAGAGGAGATTGAGGATTGAAGGTTAGTTTCACTTAGAGCTAGGATATCCGGGGAGTTTGTCAGGAGGAAGGTTTCTACGTCGTTGATGTTGGTTCTAAGTCCCCGGATATTACTGAAGGAGAGCCTCAAGGGCGGAGGTGAGAGTGTTTTTGCTGGGTGTTTGGTTTAGGTTTGCTTTTATATTTTTGTAATGACATGTTTGTTTTGATTATAGAGTGGGTTGGCCAAGGTGGGTACTTGTTTGGTGCCAATGAGCTCACAACACCCGTCCATTAGTCACGACCTGGTCCATGGGGGTTGTGACCTCGGGAAAGCCCATCGAAGATAATTGCACGGGCCCTTTCCATGCGCGACATGGCACATACAACTACCCACGGTATTATGCAACTGATGATGGAGCAGCCGTTCTTGGCGCTACCCAAGAGTTTGTCTAACCTGTACCCTCAACCTGTTGGAACAGGAGAAACCCAGACTGGTCATGTAAGACTTAGTGACGAGAAAATTTTCACAAGTGGCCCAAATAGAAAGAAGGACGTTCATTGTCCTAGTAAGGAAACAAGGCTAGGCACTGGGTGTTTAGAGGGGTCCCTGTGCTATTACTTTTGCGCCTGACTAATAAACAAAGAAGGAATGCAAGGGCCGGCGATAGGCAGAACCTATCTACTCCTTAAGCAATTGTAGGTTTGCAAACCGGATATTTTGTTAGAGATTCCAACTCTAGGAAGGTTGTCGATCAAAACTAAGGAGGCCTCCCTCCCCAACGGTTTACTGCCACGGCGTAAATAGCTTGTAGCAAGGTTTTTTGTTAGCGATTTGCTTCTCTTAGATGGATAGCCTTACAAGGTCTTACGGGTCCAACACTCCGAGAGGGGGTAAAAATAGCCAGCGCCTGTTTACTAGTCGGGTATTTCCTGGCCCCCGCAGGTTAATAAAAAAAAATAGAAATAAAAAAATAGAAATTATACTTCCAATATAACGTATATATATACATATACACACACATACACAATCATACGCATACATATATATAAACATATGAATATATATATATATATATGTACATATGTAGATAGAATAACTTCAATGTAATACTAAAAAGGGAACAGAAAGTTAAAGATAGGTTTCTATCTCGCAAGTAAGTATAAATAAGAGAAATGAGAAAATGAGAAAAAACCCCCAAAATCTACAGTTATTCCCATCTGAATTCAATTTTCAAATGTACAGACCTAGAAATATAGAGATATATACAGAGACTTAGGTAGAGATATAAATAGATATATAAATGTACAGAATTATAGACAGCTATAAATAAAAAAAATAGATAGATAGATAGATAGATAGATAGATAGATAGATAGATAGGCAGACAGCTACAGTACACAATGTAATGTAGCCGTTAGCAAAAAAATGACATTATGGGTCACCGTAACCTACATATAAACAAAGAAATAAAAGGACCTTTGATGACGATACGATCGAAGTTATGTGTTCTAAGATGATGATGTAACCTCGAATGTGTATTGAATGTTATTATTTGATGTTATACAGTATGAAAGTTTTAAATATATATTAGCAGTAGAAGAGAACTAACAATGTCACCTATAGTCTTCGAATCGTGGTGGCCGTGTTGATTAGGTTTTGCTTGAAAGTGAAAGCGTTTGTTTATTTATTTTGTAATTATGTAACGTGCGTAAATGTACGTCAATCATTGAAGAGTGTTTATGCTTAAACTCGTTGTAAAGTCGAACAGAATGAAGGAAGAAAGCGACCACGTGTTTGCGCGTGTTGTCTTACCTGCCGGGATGATCACGGGGAGGGCGGAAATTAGATTAATGGCGGCTGTGGTTTTTTGTACGATTATTGAGCAATGACGTCAGGCCTCACGTGACTGTTTTTCTGACCACCGATTGGCTGATTATGAACACTTGGACAATAAAAGGAGTATGTTCAGAAGATCAAGTGAGTGTGTCTCAACTGCATCAGTGTGATTAGACGTCCGACGTGTGTGTGTTAATCAACTGCCGTAGTTGCGTAGTTGCGAAACGAATACAAGCTATTTCGGCGAAATGGGGGAAAAATTGACCTCAAATTAATACCAGAGTTTGATGGATCGAACCCGGTAATTGACTGGGTGGAAAAGGTGGAATTACATTGCCTTTTGTCTGGCGTAAAAAACCTCGAACATGTTGTTCCTCTGCGCTTGTCCGGCGGCGCCTTTGCGGTGTATCAACAGCTCAGCCATGAGGGCAAACAGGACTACGAGAAAATCAAGGTGGCACTGTTCAAGGCGTTTGCGATTGACCCCACCACTGCTTGGGAGCAACTTGAGGCAAGGACCTTACGTCCGGGCGAAACGGTCGACGTGTACTTGGCAGAGCTGACGAAGTTGACAGTGTTGTTTGGTGGACTGCCTGAGCGGGCCTTAGCATGCAAATTCCTAGCGGGACTCCCGACAGGAGCGAAGCAACTACTACGAGCTAGCTCAAGTGCAGATTCGCTGCTCCTTAATGACCTAGTAGATCGGGCCAGGACTGTAATGAAGAATTACTCCGAAATGAGGGAACCAGTGAGTGCTGCGGCTCAGTCCACACCGAATGATAAGAAACCGTATCAAGGACCCGGTCCACGTGGTGGAATCGTATGCTACAGATGCAATGGACAGGGCCACATCGCAAGGAACTGCCGTCAACAAGCAATGGCTGTTCGCTGCTACCGGTGTAGGGAAGCTGGCCATATAGCTCAAGACTGTCCGGGAAACGGAACCGGGGACAAGGTGTCAGCGTCGACCTCTTCCCCACGCAGAAATTAAATGAGACGCTGCCGATCATCCCGATATATATCAACGAAACACTGTGCTCAGCACTCCTCGATTTCGGGTGCTCCCGCACTATCGTATGTGCAGATCTCTGCCACATTTGGAGAAAGAAGAACGTCAGAGTGACTACCATCAGTGGAGAGACGCGCACATGTTGCGGCGTAGGCAATGTAACTATACGGACGAAAAATGGAAGCTCCGCTAACCTAGAGGCGCTGGTAGTGCTCGAAAACCCCCTGAGTTTTGACCTGCTCCTAGGATATGATGCCATCAGAGCCCTTGGTGGTGTCCATATAACGGTGACAGGGGCGGTACATTTTCAGGAGAAAGCCCCAGTGTGTGCTGCGCTAAGGATCGACCAACCAGACTTCAGCGTCGAATTTGACGAGCAAAAGAGGGTTTGGACTGCCTCATGGAAGTGGTCGAAAAACAGTGAACCAGCCAAACTGCAGAATGGAATAACTGAATACCATGTGCCCGACCACATGAGGCCCGCGTACGAAGAGGAACTTCGCAAATGGATCGAGGATGGCTGGCTGATTCCCTACCCATACAAAAAACTTGGACCTCCTAAGGGTCTGATCCCATTAATGGCGGTCGCTCAGCACAACAAAGCCAAAGTCAGGCCGGTAATGGACTACCGAGAACTGAACTCGCATGTCGATGCGTTTACAGCTGATGCTGACGTGTGTGCTAGCAAACTACGAGAGTGGCGCCAGCTGGGTTCTAATGTGTCCCTGTTGGATCTGAGAAGGGCATATCTGCAGGTCCGAGTTAACGAGACAATGTGGCCGTTTCAGACGGTAGTGTTTACCGGTAGGATGTATTGCCTCACAAGACTGGGCTTTGGGCTGAACGTTGCGCCCCAAATAATGAAGACGATTGTCAATGCTGCATTGTCACAGGATAAGACCGTAAAAGAAGGGACATCAGCATACCTTGACGACATATACGTGGATGAAGACATTGTGCCGTCATCACGTGTGAGGACCAAGCTAGCCGAACTTGGACTGATGTGTAAGGATCCAGAACGCTTGGAGGATGGTGCTCGTGTCTTAGGGTTGAGCGTTCAACAGGAGCGAGGGACCTTGAAGTGGGGGCGCGGAACTGCATTTCCTGAAGTGCCCCATGTCCTTACGAGGCGGGCTATATTTTCCCTGTGTGGAAAACTGGTGGGACGCCTACCAGTAGGTGGATGGACTCGGGCCGCGACAGCCATCATGAAGAGGAGGGCGAGTGCAGTTACCAAAGGTTGGGATGACGAAACGGTGGACAATTTGTTGCGGCGCATGGTGAAGGAGACCATCACAAGAGTCGAGCAGGAGGACCCCGCTAAAGGAGATTGGTGCGTCCAGGGAGACAGGCTAAATGTGTGGGTGGATGCGAGCTCCCTCGCGATCGGGGCGCTATTGGAGATGAACGGGTCCGTGATTGAGGACGCCTGCTAGTTGCGACCAATGGATGATGCTGCTCACATCAACCTGGCGGAGTTGGGTGCGGTAACAAAAGGAATTAACTTGGCACTCCAGTGGAAAGTCAAAGAATTATGCATACACACAGATTCGCTGTGCGTATACCACTAGATACTTGACACACTAACAGGCAAAGCGAGAGTGCGCACCAAGGCGGCTACCGAAATGCTAATCAGACGAAGGTTGGAGACAATAAGGAAGTTGGTGGAAGAGTACGACCTATCGGTGAATGCGGTGCTTGTCACTTCAACCTGCAATCTTGCCGATAGACTTACCCGTGTGCCCCAGAGATGGTTCGACGCAATGAAGAAAGAAGCCGAACCAGGGTCTTTATGTGCTGCCTCTGTTGAGGAGACGGATAAAATCAAGAAGGTACACCATGACAGTGGACACCCCGGAGTGAGATTGACGTATTATTTCGTACGCTTAACCAACCCGTCAGTGTCCAAAAGCAAAGTAGAAGCAGTGGTCAAGGAATGCCAAATATGCCAGTCAATCGACCCTGCTCCCACCAAATGGCAGAAAGGTCGGCTGGAAGTCGACGAGAATTGGAGCCGACTGGGCATGGACATAACCCATTATGGTGGTCAGCACTTCCTCACACCGATCGATTGCGGACCAACGAGGTTTGCGATCTGGCGATTATTAACAAGACAGGACTCGGCTAGTGTCATCCGTCAATTAGAGTCCATATTTTACGAGCGGGGTCCACCTGAAGAGATTCTCACTGACAACGACACAGCCTTTTGCGGCGGAGAATTCAGGCGTTTCGTAGACGAGTGGGGGATCCGGCTTAGACACAGGTGTGCATATGTACCGAGTGGCAACGGTATAGCGGAGCGGTGCCACCGAAGTGTGAAGAGGATAGCAGCAAGGAAGCAATGTACGATTGCAGAGGCAGTATATAGGTACAATACGACACCGAAGGATGACGCGACTGCTGAAAGTGCACCTGCTAATGCGATACATTGATATCGAGTGCGTGTTAAGGGCATTGACGCCTGCCTACCTAATCAGAAGAGGACGCAAGGACGGTACAAGTTGGGGGACACCGTTTGGGTAAGGCCTCCCAGTAACCGATGTACGACCAGTTTCAGAAGAGGACGGATCACCGGCATAATTAGTGAGCAGGCTGTGCTGGTTGATGGTACTCCACGGCATGTGAAGGATGTCCGGCCCGCCCTTGATACAAACCTAATATCGAACAGCGAAAGTGATGAATCATCCAATGATGAAATGTGGATCCGACCTATGCCCCATTGCCGTGATGACATGGCTGAGACCCTCAGCAGAGATGGCGATAGTTCCAGCGCCACTTCTGAAAGCCCCAATGACGATGGAGCCCAGCTTGATGGAAGGACTGCTGGCAACGTTAATGGCGACAGATCTGTTACCCCTCCTGAGAGCTCTGATGAAGATGAAGAAGTCCAGCTAATCCCCCTCCGTAGGAGTGCCCGTAACAAACGACCGCGGCCGCAATGCTGCATGTGTGATCTTGAGACCAGAGGGGAGTGTAAAGTCGAACAGAATGAAGGAAGAAAGCGACCACGTGTTTGCGCGTGTTGTCTTACCTGCCGGGATGATCACGGGGAGGGCGGAAATTAGATTAATGGCGGCTGTGGTTTTTTGTACGATTATTGAGCAATGACGTCAGGCCTCACGTGACTGTTTTTCTGACCATCGATTGGCTGATGATGAACACATGGACAATAAAAGGAGTATGTTCAGAAGATCAAGTGAGTGTGTATCAACTGCATCAGTGTGATTAGACGTCCGACGTGTGTGTGTTAATCAACTGCCGTAGTTGCGTAGTTGCGAAACGAATACACTCGTATTCCGTTATTCGTTAAATCTGAATGAGGGAGCGGTTCGTGATTAGTTTTGTCATAACAAGAAGAGTGTGTGTTTTATAAAGAAAATAATAAGCAGCGTAAAATGTAATATTATTGCTGGAAATAATTTCACCGATAGAATGAGTCGTGTCACCTGATCGGGAAAAAAATAAGTTTGCTACCCTCTCAGTCGAATATGTTTTGGGGAGAGTAAGACTTGGGATTCTCAAAGTAGTTTTTAATGTATAATTATTGCATTTATTGAACAGTTCTGTAAACATGCTCGGGTAAAATTTATGAAGACAAAGTGTGAGTTTTCTTAAAATAATACTGCATGTATTATTTAACGTGTACAACTCAAGAAGTATTTTCTCTCTTAATTTCTCTCTCCATCATTCACTCTCTCCATCTCGATCTCTGAGTTCATCCTGTTCAATACCCCTCAATCTCCTTGCCATCTCTCATTCCATATTTCTCTCTCGCTCTTTTTCTCTAAATCTGTCTCTCCATACCTCTTATTCTCTCCCTATCAACCTCCATGCATCTCAGCACCACTCTTTCCGTCTCTCTTTATCTCTGATTCCATCAATCTCAATCTCTTTTGCCGATTATCATTTCATCGTTCCCTTTCCATCATCGTCTCTCCATAACTCTAGTTGTATCTCTTTCTTTCTCTATTTTCTGCCTGTTAGGAAGTATGTGTGCGTCATTTTCTTTCTCTCTCTTAGTATCCCTCTCTCTCACTCTCTCCATATTTCACTCTCTCTCTCACTCTCTCCCTCTCTCTTTTCATCTCTCAGTTCATCTCATTCAATCACACTCAATCTCTCCTTCGGCATTTCTCATTTAATCTTTCTTACTCTATCTATCTCATACTGGTTCTCACTCTCTCCATATCTCTCATTCTCTCTCTTCATCTATCTCCATGGCGTTCTCCATCTTTACTTTTCTCTCTTTCTATCTCTAATTCCACGTACTCAATATCTCTCACCGTCTCTCATTCTATCTTTCTCTCTCTATCATCCTATCTCCATATCTCCTATTTTCTCTCTTTTTCTCTCTCGCTCTCCATTCGTCGATCACACACACACACAAACGCACACCCCCTCACACACACACACACACTCACACACACACACACACACACACACACATACACACACACTGTCGCTTACACATGTATCTCAATTGAAGTGCAGATCCCGTTTCAGCGTTTGCTAGAAATGTGAGTCGTCCTTGCAATTAACGTTTCTCGTTGAGGCCTCCGTGTCACTTTTGTTGACGAAGTCTTTTCGGTTCTAATCTCTGGTGACCGAACCTTTGAATATAGAGGACAGAATTTCAATTTTACTTCCGTCCGCTGTGTCCTTTGTCCGGTCCAGAAACGCCCCATCCACTGCGTGGCCTACCGCACATCATCTTAGATTCACGTTGTCGAGGAGCGGATCCAAAATGGCTGGCGTCGCCCATCCAAATAAATTACGTCATCTGAAATCTACATCGAAATAATATCGTATCAATACGCAATCATTGGCTTCACTTGAAAGGATCATTTCTTTCTGCCCCTTCTTGAAGAATATTGCTAGGAAAGACAGAATGGTTATTATTGTAGATGTCCTCTAGCTGTCTCTAAGGTCGTCCACGCATGGTTATCGGTCAGAGGCTACTTTTAAAATTGATTCCGTCTTGGAATAACGGTTCCATTTCAGTATTATATTAGACAGGTCTTCATTAAAATTATTTGAACTTTCTCGGATTTACAATTCGAGTTTACATCTTATAATCATATTGTCGTTATTTACCAGCTCCCCAATATTTACTAGCTCACCACTATTTACCTGCTCCCCACTATTTTCTTGCTCCCCACTGTAACACGGTTATATATGAAATCTGTTTAATGCGGTTAATCCAACTCTCCCAAGAAGGCACACCTGGGAAGGTCACACAATAGCCTTGATCGGACCCGTCATCATTCACCTGTAACGGCGCCTCATGCGATCAGCAATAAATAACATTCCCAAAGATGAAATAATGCCTGGGATATTGACCTTTACCCTTATTTCCTTTCTAAACATAAGCACAAAGATACATATTCGTACATGTATTCATCTTTATAAAGTGAAGTATGTTCATACATTTATATATTTGTGTGTACGTTATTCACTCTTCAACTAATTTACCGATATTATTACTATTTGGAACAACGTTGCTAAGTGTAAAGTGCCCGAATGTTGGCTATTTTAGTTCAATTTATATTAGACAAAGAATATAAAAAGGAAAATGAACCCCATCGCAAAATATTCAGATACTTCAGATTTAAAAAAAAAATAAACAATCGTTCTTAGAAATAAATCAATAAATATTCCCCGTAATTCAATTTTTGAGTATATAAAAAGTTTTTAAGAGGGGTAATATAAGAACAACCATCCATTAAAATTTTAAATATTTCAAATTAGCATGTAAATTGGTCCATAGTGATCAGACACTAATTAAGCAAGATTTCCTGAATTTCCATTTTTTCTTAAGGCCCCTTATACTCAACCCTGACAGTTTAGACATTTTTAGAATCAAACACATATAAATGATTTTGGTCACCACTGAAATCAAAATTATTGACATAAGTTTTAATATCGTTATATTTAAATTTTAATCCCTGTAAGCGGCTATAAAAGTGATTCAAAACTGTTCTGTTTGGGGAATTTATTTTAACCTGCCATTCAACAAGTATTTTTCTAGTATATTAATATGAAGCTACACGACAGTTAATACAATTAATAAAGACAGCTGCATTTCGGAGAAATGTCGGTCAGTGAAAACAGACAGTCGAAGTTACGCTTAAAGATTCACATATGTATAATGAGTGTTAATTTGTTTAGAATTAAATCCTGAACTTACACATATATACAAATATGCACATACCTCAATTTATATTAATTAACTTCCTAAATGTAAATATTCACAAAATAATAATATTCCCAAGTTACTCACTGTTTTTTTTAATGGAAATCGCTCCAGACAAGACATGAAGCCCCTTGATGTAAGGAGCTAACAAGAAAAAACATGATTATCGCAAAGACAGGATATGCCTATTGACCTTAGTCTTTGAAATACCAATATTATAGGTAGGAGGAAAACAGTCAGTAGGAAGAGAGTTCCACAAACCTGCGGTTCTTGGAAAGAAGCTACTGGAATAGGAAGCTGTATTACAATGAGGTATCAAATCAGCGAATTGATGGAGACCACTAGACCAACGAGTCAAACGAGCTGGAACAAAAGAAGCGATGAATACATCACATCAGAGGACATCACTGTGTTGGTATATAGCATTATACGTTAGTGTACGATGGAGAATATGCAATCCACGATAAATAAACAGAGTAACATGATTATGAATTATAAAAACGATATATTATGAGTTTCAATCCACTTTACGATGTTAAATAACAAAGAGGTACGTTTGCTAGTATTCATCTGGTGATTTGGATTCGTGGCCCAACGCCAGAGTGTATACAGGAAACAAGGGTCATCAAGTTAGCGAGTGCTGTCATAAGGCATTTCGACCTGTATTGTAAACGAACCTTACATGGCTATAAGAGATGGTCAGTAACGACGGCGTCACTTCCATTCTAATCGTCATCTGTTGACTCTCTCTTTCTTTCTCTGACAATTGTTTCAAGCATTAACAAATTAAACTTTAAAAAAATAAAAAAAAATAAAAAAAAATAATTAAAAAAAACAAATAAAAAAAAAGAGAGATAGTGGGAAGGAAAGTGTAATGATTTTGTTGGAAGCTTCGTGGCGAACGCCACGTGTAAATAACTTCAGATCGACGATAAACGAAGGGCCAAATGATCTTAAATATCAGTAGCCCAGAACGTTGTCCGCCGAAAGGAAAAGGTCGCACAGAGATTGAAACATTGAACAATCGTCTAGTACAGATTCCACATTTTTATCATGTCAATCAAAAGGAAAAAAATCACATTTGTTACAATTTTCGTTTCAAAAACTTTCTGTTTATTTTCTATTTTTATAAATACAAAAAAGATTATTTCTATTTTTGTAAATATATTTATTCAATTTTGACACTCAAGAGGAGTAAAAATCAGATTTGTAAAATTCTTCGTTTCAAAACACTTTCTATTTACTTTCTTTAATAAATTACTTGCTTTTTGATAATCATTTGTAGCCGGTATGTTTTTAGTCGGAACATAAAAACGGTGCTACTAATATCATGTGATATTTGCCTTGCAGACGAAGATTTAGGGTACTAAACTTCTACACATTCACCGACTTTTTTGTAAAACTTTGAAAATGTTCTTCGTGCTGTTGTGAAACATAAAATTACGGCGCCCCAGTCACGGAAGGAGTGGATAACATGAGTTGGGATTGAGATGTGATGTTTTAATTGTGATCTGCATTCGAAGAAGGTATGTTAATGATTTATAATGCATTTACATTTCTTGTGAGTTACGAGATATTAGAAGACTTTGAAGAGGGGAGTTAAAAATATTGAACTAACAACAGAGATTGGTCAAATATCCTCAGGAATAATAGATACATATCCCTAGAAATAATAAGGTAAGAAAAATAAGAATAGCAGTGAACTTAAATATTGTTTATTGGAAAGTGTGCATATAATCACAATTAAAATAATTACCATTAATAACATGTATAAATACACGTTGAAACAAGAAAATAATTTTAATATCAATTAGGAAATTTTAAAATTTGTTTCTACTTAAAACATAAAAAGTAGAAAGTCGAAATTAAATAAAGAGGAAAAATACCAAATTATGAATTGCCAATTGCAGAATACACTATTGAATATAAAATCAGAATGTATAGTTTAAAGCATATTAGAAACATTATTACGCCATGATTAAGTAAAACACTTCTATGTTCAGTCTAACTCGTTGCATTACTTTCCGTAAAATTGTATTTGTAGAATAAAAAAAATAATTGCCCATGAATAAACAACTGTTTAACGGCTAACGGTTTATTGAAACTAACATTACATATTAATATTAACGGAAAACAATTATGCATGCCGACTAAACGGAAAAAGAGAACTATGAAATATTTGCAATTATATACATGAATAAAATAACTACGCACGAAATGCTGGAAATGTGTATGAATACGGTTTATTTTTCGGATTAGGCTTTTGGATTAATACCAATCTCAGGTGATCGGTATTGTCTTATTTGTAAAACTCTCTGAATATAAAAGTTCAGGATGAGGATTAGTACACACACACACACACACACACATATATATATATATATATATATATATATATATATATATGCATACAATTATTTTGATAAAAATATCTTCACATGCACACATTGATCTTATACCATAAGTTCAGTAAAAAAATGTCTTTGCCAAAATTCATTAGAAATAATCAATATTTAAACATGTTAAAATTCATGGAAACAGTCAGTACATGTTTACTTCTTTTTATTCTCTTATTTATATTTTAAAATCCATTGATATTTTTTTTTATATTCCTTGTTTGAATATTTGATGTACTGATAAATAGTGTAATTTATCCAATTATTAATTTTCATCATTAATTTTCTTTATATATATATATATATATATATATGTATATATATATATATATATATATATATATATAGAAAAGAGGGTAGGGCAGTATTAGTGCAGTTCCAACGAGAGAAAAGTATATATGCAAAGGAGTAAGGCTACCAACATTTGTAGAATGTTTTTTTCAACATTTATTTATTATTTTGTTGTTTTACCATTTTATAATTTTATATAACGCGTTTCAAGCGGTGGTCCGCTTTCATCAGATATGAAAATCCATTTGAAGAAATGTCTTTCGATTTGAGCAAATGTTGTTTCATTTGAGGAATTTGTTATTGTTTTTGCGCATGCAAAGGTTCGCTATCTAGATGTCACGTTAAACTTTAATAAACATACTTACGAACCATACTTAAAAGATAACGCCAATCCAATATACGTACACCTAAAGTGTAATCACTCCCCATCAATCATCAAAACATATTCAGAATTCTATCGAACGTAGGTTTATCAACACTTCTAGCAACCAAAGTGTTTTTTTAAAAATCAAGCAACATTTACAATACAGCTCTAAAAATAGTGGTTACTATAATACTGAAATTAAATATAAGAAACAGGACACTAATAATTACAATAAAATTTAAAATAAAAGAAGAAGTAATATAATTTACTATACACCACCCTATAACTAGATGCTAAAAACACAAACTGGGCAAAAAATGCCTAAATCTTATTGAGGAACACGTCACCATCACCAATCCCCTGCATGAAATATTCAATAAGAATAACGTAAAACTATCCTACAGCTGCTGCGAAAACTAAGAAATGATAATTAAGGCACACAATAACAAAATATTAAAAGAGAACAGCAGAGAGGAAAAATAACAAATCAATAAACAAGTGACAAATATAGAAAAAAATATAAACACTACAACTAGAAATAAACAAAACATTAATAGTAATTACCCGAATAGAAATGAAACAGTTAGCAATGAAGAGAAAAGATATAACTGCATAAATCGTACACTTTGTCCACTACAAAATAAATGCCTCACCAAAAGTATTCTAAACCAAGCTACAATACTTGCCAAGGAAAGACCGAATAACAAGAAGTGCTACGTGGGTGTGACCACCCTCCAGATATTATGACTACAAAAGCACATTTAAAAACAGAAAACGTCGAATTAAAACAGAACTAGTAAACCACTATTGGGAGCTCAAAGAAAATGGACGCTCACCAATAATTGAATGGAAAACAATACGACAGGCCAGCACATGTCGAACATTAGAAAACCCGTGTAGATTATGTCTGAATGAAAAATTCAAAATCCTAAACTTTAAAGCCCCCAGAATCAATCAAACTGTAGAAGTGAGATAGCAAAAAGCTGCCTGCACAGAAATTAATTGACCTTAGGTTAATAAATAAACAAACAAACAAATAAGTAAAAAAACTAAACTAAACTAAAACCTAACAATTTAAAAACTAAAACCTGAACTAGAAATACAATGAACCACGTGTTAAAATAAGTTCACCCATTATATTGACACCACAAAGAAACAGGATATAGGCTACTCTATAGAAAACGGAACAATAGAACAGTATATAGGAAGTAAAACTAACCGGATCTTTGTTCATAGGAAGCCCAACGATTGGCTAAGAGAACAACAAAGAATCTGATTGGTTAACAGGCTAACCGTGTGTATAAAAACACCCGGCAAAACTAACCACATGAATTTTAGCCTGAGGATTCCCCCGGAGATAAGACGCGGGAACGTCTCTGTAGCTTAATTGTCATAAATATAATTTCATAACTTACTATATATATATATATATATATATATATATAATTATTTTAAATTATATAGGCATGTACAATATATTTATATGTATATATATATATATATGTATATATATATATATATATATATATATATATATATTGTACATGCCTACATAATTTAACATAATTATATATATATATATAATTATTTAAAATTATATAGGCATGTACAATGTATGTATATGTATATATATATATATATATATATATATATACATATTGTAAATGTCTATATAATTTAAAATAATTATATATACACATATATATATATATAATATTATTTTAAATTATATAGGAATGTACAATATATATATATATATATATATATATATATAATTATTTTAAATTATACAGACACGTACAAAAAGACGCTACACTGGCATGTCGATGTTATCGATACAATAGTTATTGACAACTAGATTTCATCAGGGGAAAAATCCTGATTTTTACTTAAATGTTCATATTCGGATATATATATATATATATATATATATATATATATATATATATATATATATATATATATATATAGGGCTTCGTTGAATCATAACACCTTCATACTTTACAAGTATATAATAACTATCAAATGTTTTTTTCAAAAACATCCATTTTCAAAGAATTTACTCTTATCCTCAGAAAATAAATCACATAATTTACTAATGATCGATAAGTATTCATTTGAAAAACTCTACAAAACAATGCTGTGTAATACTTAAAGCAAATTAGTCAACATATATTTTAATAATGAGACTAGAGAGTAATTGTAGTAATTCTTTGAAGACTTTCCCATCTTTTATTCATTGTTTAAATATTTGATGATTATAATAAACTTGTAAAGTATGTAACTTTTCTTTTGTTTTATTATTTTACTGTTTCCTATAACAAAGCACTTTTCCTAGCATCGAGCATGCTCCTTCACCGATAGTATTTACTATAAAATAATTATTTGTTCATATTTAAATATATATATATATATGTGTGTGTGTGTGTGTGTGTGAGGATGAACAAGCATGTATTTGTGGATAATAATAATTCAACAATACTATTCGCAATATTGCTTATATCCTTCTTTATTCAGATTGGGATCTTTAAGTGAAGTAAAAATAGGCTACCTAGTTAATGCTGAAACTGCGATGTGCCGTCCAATTAGATGGTTTAACACTGTAATGACAGCTTTGTAAATATGTTCGCTCGTAAAGACATGAATAACCTTTTATTTTATTTTCCCCCATAGCTGATAGGTTGGCTGCATCTATTAGGAAGTTTAAACTTGGACTTTAAAAGTTGACTTGTGCGTGCGATTCGAATCGTGCGATCAACACTGATGATTCCACGGATAAAACACATGTGTATGTAGATGAGAATTTAAAAATAAATATGTATCATGATATTGTATACATATATATATATATATATATATATATATATATATATATATATATATATATAGATATATATATATATAGTAAAAAAAACTACCATCAAAGCATGTAATAGATGCGATATTTATTTTATTTTAAAAGTAAAGAAAAATCGAAACCGATTAAAAAAATTTTTTTTATAAACTTTCATCTTTTTCTTTAGTTTATAGTTATACAGATACTTTCGACAATAAAATTACCTTCATCAGTGTGTGTGAAGATCCGATGTTATTGGAAAGCCAGCCTCCGTTGGTGTGAGCCGGCGAAAGATTTTTTTCCCTCGTATGAAATCACGCATGCATGTGGGACGGTTATAATTTCAAAAGTTCATACTTTTTCTTATAAGTATCTGAATGAAATTTAGTAAAAATGAAGTGTGGTAAATAAACTACCATCAAAGCATGTAATAGATGGGATATTTATTTTATTTTAAAAGAAAAGAAAAATCGAAACCGATTCTTTTTCTTTTTTATAAACTTTCATTTTTTTTTACTTTATAGTTATATATATATATATGGAAAATGTATTAGGAAAAAACAAAATTATGTATATATTGCCATTTTACTTCACTGGAAATTCTCAGAAATCTGGGGCTAACACTTGATAAGTATATGATATATATATATAAAAAAAAGTTTTTAAAAAGGTTGAAAGCAATGCGAAGTTCCGGATCGCTGGAAACTATGTAGAACGAAAACAAAACAAAACCGAAATAAGTCGGATATAGATTGAAAACGTTTGTTTATTTTTCTAGACAGCAAGGGTGTTAGTTTGTAATATCCGGATTATCAAGAATCAATTTGATATATTTCGAGATATTTTTTTTTTCTTTCTTTTTCCTCTCCTTGTCAAAAATAAAGAAAAGAAAAATCCCAGATTCCGAGAAAATGCCAGGAGCGCTCCTCAACCTTTTTAAAAACTGTTATTATTACTCCCAGCAATGCTTCCAGCAAACTACCAATTTCTATTATATATATATATATATATATATATATATATATATATATATATATATATATATATAGATATTCGAATATCCTATTAAAGTTCTCCTTCATCCGTCAAACGTTCAGTTAGTAAAGAAGTAAAGAACAATAGTGTTCCTCTCCCCAATTGACCAGTTAACTATGTGATAGTGTATATTTATTGTAGTCTCTTGGTCTTACCTTTTCCCGTATGAGTCAGTGCATAGCCGTGTTAGACGGGATCTCATTTCAGCTTGGAAAAATATGTTATTTTGAATACTTAGTCTGGGTTTACTTGTATGGTGGAGTATCCTGACACACCCTTGTACAGAGGGACCTAAGACACTCGAGTATGCGTAAGTTTTACGCAAAATAGTTAGAGTACCGCATTGAGAATTAAGAAAATACACTGTTTCTTTTCTTTAACAACTTGCATCTACTCATCTATTTATGTATCCGTGTTTGGCTAAGATCAAAATGTAGTATCTGTTCCGATTGCCACTGCACCCCATAGACTGGTATTGTCTTGTCCTTCGGGCTTGATTTACGCTGGTCAATGGGTCTGTCCTGTGCAGTTCTAGGAGGTCCACCCTCCCAGGCTTCGTCTCCCCTCTTTGGGGAGGAGTAAGTTTATTGCTTACTGCCTGAGGCGCCCCTACCGGGGAATGCCGACGGGGCTGCCCAGACAATGTTTAATGTCCAGAGTGCTCACCTCTCGGGCGCTGGTTTTTCAAACCTCACTTTCCCGACCCGACCTTGGGTCACATCTTACTTGTGGGAGTAACATAAAACTGGGCTTGTGCCTAACTCTTGGAGAGGAGTAAATAAATACTCGTGTATCTAACTATACATATGTGTATATTAACACATGCACTAACTCGTGTGCGTTATTAGTAATCGTCTGTTATAGTATTATTCGAATACACAACTGGGCACCTATACTCATCTAGGTGAATAATTCTTTATATTAGATCTCGCAAAAACATATTTCATTTTCGTACCCTCAAGTGCTTTCCATCTAATAAAGAATATTGGACAATGATCGCTTCTCCCAATAATAACCAAATTCGAGTCGTCTTCTCTTTTCCTACTTTTTATTTGTACCTTTCTTGCTGCATTACCTACTTATGTTTTTATTACTCTTCTGATCCTAGAATGTTAGAATCTCTACGGACCACCGAAAAAAGAAAGACAAAGTCCCCAAAAAAAAGGCAATAAAATGAAACAATAAAAAGAATCGGGGTCCAATGCACAAGTAAGGTGCTAAATCGAAAAACAAAAGATAAGTAAGAGAATATATTTTGTTATTCAAGAAAGCGACAACCAAGGGACAATCAGTGATTTAAATAAACGTCTGGGAAAAAAAATAAAACCTCTAATGTATTAGAGTTGTGGTCCAACATTCTATCGCTCTGAGATAATATCATATAACAAAAGACAGTATGATTTCCCTGGTGAAATTCATTACTGCTCGCTTAAAACACGGCTAGCGATCCCATGTCTCGTCTTAACAATGTGACAAGTTAATACGACGCGACCCTCAGAGTCCAATTCTGATGATATTGCTAACATTTCTGGAGACTTTTTTGTAAGTTTCTGTTTAGTTAAGCCAGAGACGAACACAGAACAGAGTTAATGACATACGTGTATTCGGGTAAATGTGCTAATTATTTTTCTAATTATTTCTCATTTTTTATAATCACGAAAAGAAAGTAAATTCCATGCAAAAGGCCGTGTCGGAGCATTGCACTGAGGCTTAGAAGTCAATGCCTATTTTTGATCTCTAATAATGCTCTGCTTTTGATGTTACTTGAAAAAGTTTCTAATGATATTATATATCAAGGTAGGCGTGATAGCGCTCTATCCCTTAATAGACACCACGAATGGCCTATGCTAGAAATCTCATTTCTTTGATCAGTCATAACTCAAAAACCAATGAACCAAATTATTTAAAACTCTGCACAAAATTTTCATTTGATAGGTTCTATAAGTGTGTAAAATTTCAGCATCATTAGTAAAGGCAACCCAGAGATCCAGAAAGGTCAGGAGTGATTTTGTGTTATCCGTGTGTACGTACGTACGTGTGTGCCACCCTGTATCTACTCAACTATTTGATAGATTCAGCTGCATTTTTGGCAGAGATAGAGGTTCAAGGGTCTAGTTAATGACATTTTAATTTCGGTTTACCATATCCATTAGTTTTCCAGAAAATTACAAAAAACCTTAAAAATTACCATTATCTTGAGGCATAGCCTTTACAAAAGTAGTGACATTCCATGATAAATGCCAGTGAAAATCCATATACACTAAATGTACAAAAGCAAGGATATTCCCAAATTTTTACACTTTTATTGTCATTAAGAGTATGACTACATATCAACCAAACCATTTCATTATCACACCACTACAATGTAAATCTCTATGCATGAGTGGATGAAGTGTGTGAGGGGCGCTGAAGAAAAATTCCTACCAGTAAAATACATAACTCTGTTGTGCTCGCATACCCTTAATGACAATAAAAGTGTAAACATTTGGGAATATCCTTGCTTTTGTACACTTAGTGTGTATGAATTTTCATCTAAACCCTATTAAGGGCATATGATTTCAGTATACTGGCCTTTATCATGGAATATATATATATATATATATATATACATATATATATATATATATATATATAATATATAATTATATATATATATATATATATACATATGTACACAGTATATTTTATTCATACAAAATATTTTGCTATATATATATATAATATATAATTATATATATATATATATATATATACATATGTACACAGTATATTTTATTCATACAAAATATTTTGCTACATATGTGCTTAAATTTTTCGGCTGCAGCCTTATTCAAGGCTCTCCAATTTAATCTATATACATTTCTCTCTGTATATATAGCCGTATATATGTATATGTATATATATATGAATATATATACATATATATATTCATATATATATACACATATATATACACATATATATGTATATGTATATGTATACGAATATTTATTTATATATGTAAGCATATGAATATGTATACATATATATAGAGACAGACATACATATAGATTGATAGATAGATAGATAGATAGATAGATAGATCTAGGGTGAGACAGAGATACTTATCCATAGAGAGAGTGTCTGCAGGTATCATCACCTATTTGTACGGCTTGACAATCAAGTCTTTTTGAGCCGTAATCGAAAAAAATTTTAGTTGAGAATCGGCGATTCTCACTATTCGGTTTTAGGCATACGCCACGAATACGCACAATCTCAATCGTTTTATAAACACTGTCCAATACTAAACAATACTCTCTTCAGTGATTTTAATTTTTTTATGATGGTTGTCGATATCACTTACCAACGAAGCAGGGCGTATGTACTCATCATAAAAATAAACTGCGGAACTGCAAGTCTTAAAACGCAACGTTTGTTTATGTAATGGACGCAATAACATTTGACTCAAAAAAGACTAATAACATCATGCGGGTGTATCTGAATATAATACGTGTATAGTGTGTCTAGATGCCAAATTGTTTCATATATATATATATATATATATATATCAGAATTTAGTCTGTCGATGGTCTGATGAAAGTTCACTTAAACACGTATGCCCATATGTAGCCCCATAATTTTGTGATATATAAGTATTTTTACGTAAATACAGCTCTACTTGTTATTTATCATTATCTTATAAAATTGTTGCTTAGTTGAACTTACCCCTATGTACTAACAACCATACAAACACACACACAGTAACATACAGCCACACACACGCACACACACATATATATATATATATATATATATATATATACATATTGCATATGCATTTACTCATATGCTCTTAAAAAATTATTTTATATTGACCAATTACTGATACATAAATAATTAAATAAATAGGAATAAATAAATACATTCTCACATAAATAAATTAACTAATAGATATCATTTCTTTATTCTATCTATTTTACCACATTTTCAGTTTTCATCAAAATTTGAATTTCTAAAATCGTTCACGCAATTATATTCACATAGAAATGTGTGTTTCCTTCCTCTTTCTTTTTTAATTCAAAACTACCGCCCCCCCATCTACCACTGGACCCTACGCTCGTTATAACACGATGATCCAGACAATAACTTTCTTTCAAAGCTAAAGATAATAAAATCATATTCAACCAACTCATATTATCCCACTCCTAACATCTCCATGTAACTGCTTCTGACACGAAGCCATATTGCCTTTCTCAATTTGTTATTTTTTCACTCATACTCCGGCCGAAACTCGCCTCTCTCGAGCAGATCAAAATTGATGGTTGTATAATTATTATTTCTTCATTATTTCTCATCGTGCACAAGTTATAGAATAAAGACAATACGTTGATGAATACATCAATAATATAGTTTTTAACTTTCGTTTTTTATTTTATATATATATATATATATATATATATATATATATATATATATATATATATTGATCCTTCTTATAAAAATTAGCCTGGTTTTATTAGAAAAGTATGGATCATAAAATGTTTCAGATTAATTGATTCCAGCATGTATTGTAGATTTGGCTTTTTATTAATATTACGTATTTTGCCTGTCATTAAACAGAATATGTGTAACCATTTGAATTCTTCCATACCGTTTGCTGCTTTTTTCTGAACTTATTGCGAATGTTTCCATTGCAAGTTGTTCTAATTAGTGTTAATAAAGAATTTGTGCTGATGAGGTGAGTCATTTAATATTCAAGTTTTTAACCTGTCTAAAAGTCAAAATAAAATAAAATTTTCTGAAATGTGTGAACACATGAATAATATTGTTTAGTGTAGACATCTGTAGAGCATGATTACAAAGTACAAATGTCATACATTTTGTATTCTACTGAATTAATATACAGGGTGTTTCAAAAGTCTTGGGAACATAGCGATTTTTAATAACTCAAAATCTATTAGGAGTTGAAAAATGAAATTGGTACCGTTGGAAAGGGTAAAGTTTCAAGTTTTGTGGGGAATCTTCAAAGTTGCTCAATATGAGCACCATTCGTCACACGGCAGACATCTAGTCGATAGTCCATTTCCTGCCAAACGCGTTCCAGCATCTTGACGTCAATGGTTCCCATAACTGCCGTTACTCGAGCCTTTAGTTCGTCAATATCTCTTGGAAGGGGCGGCACATAGACTTGTTGCTTGACAAAGCCCCAAAGGAAAAAGTCACACGGGGTAAGATCTGGAGACCTAGGAGGCCAGGGCATGAGAACGTCATCACCTCGCCCAGATCTCCCAATCCATCTACCAGGCAGCCTTGTGTTAAGAAACTGCCTTACTCTAAGACTCCAGTGTGGTGGTGCACCATCTTGTTGAAAAATGAAGTCATCAGATTCTGCTTGTTCCAACTGAGCCATTAACCAGTCTTCCAGTATGTTGAGATAGGATTCACCAGTGATAGTTGCCTCTTCAAAGAAGAACGGTCCATAGACACCTTTCTTGGAAATTGCACAAAACACGTTCACTTTTGGTGAATCTCGCTCGTGCTCAAGAAGTTCATGAGGATTCTCAGTACCCCATATGCGAGTGTTATGCGTGTTAACTTTGCCATTCAGATGGAAGGTCGCCTCATCGCTAAAAACAAGCCGGTCATCAAAGCCGTTATCTGCCAACTTCTCTTGCATTGCAATGCAAAAGTCACGGCGAAGTGGCTTATCAGTGTCCTTCAACTTTTGGACCAACTTGAGCTTGTAAGGTACCATTTGCAGTCGTTTCCTTAAGACACGCCAGACAGTTGCTGGAGCAAGCTGAAGTTCCCTGCTGGCTCTTCTCACTGATTTACGGGGGCTCCGCTGAAAGGCTGTCCGAACTTGCTCAACTGCATCTTCTGAAGTTGAAGGGCGACCTGTTCGCTTACTTAGGCACAAACACCCATCTTTCACAAATTTAGCATGCCATCTGACAATGGATTTCCTTTCAGGGGCTTCTTTTTTAAATTTCCTGCGAAATGCACGCTGAACACATGTCCACGATTCAGTCTTTGCAAATTGGAGGACGCAAAATGCCTTGTCTTGTTTAGAGAACGCCATTACTGCACCGTGAAAGATCACACGAAAATCATTAGTATGACCAAAAACTTGATTAAGCAAGCTTTAAAATGGCACCAGTTTCATTTTTCTACCTGGAATAGTTCATGAGATATACGCATTTGTAATGTTCCCAAGACTTTTGAAACACCCTGTATATATATATATATAAATATATATATAAATATATATATATATAAATATATATATATATATATATATATATATATATATATATATATATATATATATATATATATATATATATATATATATATATGAAAAAGAAAGGATGAAGGTAATCCGACGTAATGGGAAATGAAAAAGGAAACACCAAAATGGATGTTTTTTTGTGGTTTTAATTTAAACATTTTTATATTTTTTTAAATTTTTATTTTAATATATTCATTAACGAAACGTTGATGAATATATAACAAAAACATCATTTTTGGTTTTTGCTTTTTCATTTCCCATATATATAGATATATACACACACACACATATATATATATATATATATATATATATATATATATATATATATATATATATATATATATATATTATTTATCACTTGACGATGATATATTTAAAAGGGTATGAATGCTACTGAAAAGTCATATGAATTATGAATTATTATTTATTAAACCCGGTTATAAATAGATAGTTTTGTAATTTTTATCATATCATATCTATTGATATATGTAAATATATTTTTATTGTCAGTGCATTTCTGTATTATTTAATAGTGTGAATGTATGGTGTTTTTCATAGCATATTTGAATATATATATATATATATATATATATATATATATATGTATATATATATGATTTATCACTTGACGATGACTTATTTAAAAGGGTATAAATGCTACTGAAACGTCATATGAATTTAATGAACCCGATTATCACTAGATAGTTTTCTAGTTATGATCATATCACATCTATTGATATATGTACACATATTTGTATTTTCAGTGCATTTCTGTATCATTTAATAGTGTAAATGCATGGTGTTTTCCATAGCATATTTCAATATATATATATATATATATATATATATATATATATATATATATATATATATATATATATATATATATATGTGTGTGTGTGTGTAAAAATAAACATGGAATAAAGGATAAGCAATTCAACAACTAGCAAAGATAAAGTCAAAAACTCATGTTGTATTGTTCTACTGAAATATTTCAGTTGTTTAAAATACGACCATTATCAATCGGTTGGTGAACTTTAATTAAAAACGTTAATTTTATATAGAATCGATCTAGCAAAAGAGGTAGCAATGTTATAAAACCTGGTCTTTGAACAATCGTGTTATTATGATATGGGATTAAAGCTGATTCTATGAGACGTCGAAGTTTAGTATCGTGAATATGTTTTATAGAAATTGCCCTCTATGTATTGAAGTGATGACTAAAAGAAATTATGTGGGTGCATCACGCATTTGAGGCATCACAGTGTTTCATAGCACAATTGTGTTTATAGATTCGTTTATTTAACGGACGTTGTTTCTCGCCAAAATATATTTTTCCACAATCAGCGCAAGGTATAGTGTAAATTCCAGCTGGCGTGGGAGATGAAAGTACTTTATTTTTGTTTTTATGCTTTTGTAAAATGTTTTTGATGGTGAGTGAGGTAGCTTGGATAATTCTGAAACTATGTTGGGAAAGCGAAGAAAACAGATGTGTGTTACGAGAGTTAGTAGGAAAGAAAAAATTCCTTTATATGGGTTGTGTAGTATTAGGAGTTGTATTAGTATTTTTGATATATATATATATATATATATATATATATATATATATATATATATATATATATATGATGTATCACTTGACGATAACATATTTAAAAGGGTATACATGCTACTGAAACGTCATATGAATTTAATAAACTCGATTGTAACTAGATAGTTTTCTAGTTATTATCATATTATATCTATTGATATATGTAAATATATTGCGATTGTCAGTGCATTTCTGTATCATTTAATAATGTAAATGCATGGTGCTTTTCATAAGATATTTCAATATGCATATATATATATATATTTATATATATATATATATATATATATATATATATATATATATGGGAAAATGAAAAAGGAAAACCAAAAAATGGATGTTTTTTATGTGTACATCAACGTTTCGTCTTTATTTATAAGACTTCATCAGGATGATAAAAAGAGAAAGAATGTCATGCAAGCACAGATACATGTAGGGTAGACATATTGGGAAAAATAGAATGAAATAGTGGCCAACTACTGGGTTGACGTCCGTATTTGTTGGAGAAATAGAAATGAATGTAGAAAAGAATGAGTGGGGAAAAAAATGGAAGGATGGGGTGAGCCAGGACTACTGTAGCTGGTGGTAAGAGAAAGAGGTGGGGGATGAGCAGGGGTAAAGTGGATGGCAGAGAGGGAGGTGAGGAAGAGGGGGAGGGGAGTGTTTGACCAGATGGCTCACCCCATCCTTCCATTTTTTCCCCCACTCATTCTTTTCTACATTCATTTCTATTTCTCCAACAAATACGGACGTCAACCCAGTAGTTGGCCACTATTTCATTCTATTTTTCCCAATATGTCTACCCTACATGTATCTGTGCTTGCATGACATTCTTTCTCTTTTTATCATCCTGATGAAGTCTTATAAATAAAGACGAAACGTTGATGTACACATAAAAAACATCCATTTTTTGGTTTTCCTTTTTCATTTTCCCATCACGTCGGATTACTTTCATCCTTCTCTTCCCATATATATATATATATGATTTATCACTTGACGATAACATATTTAAAAGGGTATAAATGCTACTGAAACGTCATATGAATTTAATAAACTCGATTATAACTAGATAGTTTTCTAGTTATGATAATATCATATCTATTGATATATGTAAATATATTTTTATTGTCAGTGCATTTCTGTATCATTTAATAGTGTTAATGCATGGTGTTTTCCATAACATATTGCAATATATTGCTTGGAGAGAAGATATGCTTAATTATTCTCATATGTATAAATAGATAGCGTTTCGAAAGAGAGAGAATTACTTTTTTATCTAAAATTGTCTTCTTTTTTTACTTATGTAAATGTGCTCTTTTTATTTATCCAAATATTTTACTTATCTAAATATATTTCGTTTTTGTTTGTGTTATTATATAATATATAAGACATCGAATGTTTTCTGTTTGTGCACATGTGCGCATGCGCTTTTGATTGTCGTCTGTTCCCGGGAGAGCCGATATTATACGAACATTAACGAATAGAGCCGAAGGGATAAGTCGTCATATTATTTCAGAAATATATGAAACCAAACAAAGAAAAAGTAATTATCAAACAATAAAAAGGCGCATTGTTCAACCTCTTAGTTAACAGAATTCCGCCTATGAGAATGATATGTAAATTTAGTTAGATATGAAATAACCAAAAATG
>OY744523.1:50047758-50052758 GCA_963556195.1 Sepiola atlantica | reverse complement strand
AAATATTCGGAATTTCGTCGAAAAACACTTTATTATATGACAATTTTTATTGCCTATTTCGAAAATAAATATTTTCTTTATATACAAACTATACACAACATGTAAGAAAAAGGCTTCATCAAATCACATTCGCCACAAACAGGCCGAAGAAAAACTAAAAATGAAACCGTATTCATTTAATGTATACACCCCTTTTTCTTTTCTTTTATTCACTCGAAGATTGAGTAGAATAGACGAGTGGGAACCCGATTGTGAAAGGATAAACAAAAAATAAATAAAAATAAAAAGAGAAATGGTGAAGAAAAGGTCGAAAAATAGGAGAAAATAGATAAATGTAGACCGTTGTTGTAAGGATTAATTAGTTATTTATTTATATGTGCCTTTTGATGTATTGTTTGTACTGGTTGAGCATAGTGATTGAATTGTAAAGTGAAACAAGAATAGATTGTCTTAATATATTTTGAACTATAAACTATAAGTGAATAGGGTTAAATTATGAAGTCGCTTTTGCTTCAATACTTGTAAGAGCTACCTACTATCAACTAGATGGTTAAAAGTTTGATTCCTGGCCTGGGATTGGTGCTATTCTAACCGCAATGAAGAGCTATGATACAGCGAAACTGTCAGTCTGTTGATGCCAATATATTGCTCTCTTTCGTAAAAAGATATCGCCACCTGGTACTTAGCATGAAACAAAGCTGTGTGTAAATAAGCAAACAGAGAATTGCAAATGTGGCGGCCAACTTTTATGTGAAAATAGTGTAGATATCAAAACCCCCAGTGCTAGCCTATGGCTTAGTGGTGAGAGTTGCTGGTTATCAACAAGATGGTTGAGTGCTGCTAGTTTAGCCGCACCGAAGAGCTGTGATACAGGAAAACAGTCTCCCTGTTGATGACTATATAAACCCCTCCTTCTTTAAAAAGAAAACAAATCAAAGCTTAGAAATTAGAAAAATAACTGAACAAAAATATTGAGAACTGACTGCATCATAGTAAGGCAACGTCGTGTTTTGATGCTTCGAAAAAGAATATTTAAAAAAATTAATTAATATTTAAATAAAATGTAATAGCAGAATGGAGAAACATGCTGTTTCTAATCTTATTTTCAAATATTAAATTTCCTTTTCGCTTCTGCTGAGACCATTCCTCTGACAAAATGTCTTAACAGAATATATACTTATCGAAATGTGTACCGGATGTGTATTGATTTACTCCTCTCCAGGAGTTAGGCACAAGGCCAGTTTTTATCTTATCCCACAAGTAAGATGTGACCCAAGGTCGGGTCGGGAAAGTGGGGTTTAAAAATTGCCTGGGCAGTCCCGTCGGCATTCCCCGGTAGGGGCGCCTCAGGCAGTAAGCAATAAACTTACTCCTCCCCAAAGAGGGGAGGCAAAGCCTGGGAAGGTGGACCTCCCAGAACTGCACAGGACAGACCCATTGACCAGCGTAAATCAAGACCCGAAGGCCAAGACAACACCAGTATGGGGTGCAGTATCCATCGGAACAGATACTACACTTCGATCTTAGCCAAAAGGCCAGGTGAACAGAAAATGAAATATACTTTTATTTAAAAATGTCGCTGCGTTTTTCGTTTTAAAAACTGTTATGTTTTGTTATTAGTGTTGAAATTTGATGATGCGTTTATTTTATTATTTCAGGCATTACATGGAAAGTTTTAAACGAATGCATCATTACTGATATTATATATCGTGGTGAAACAACTTCTCACACCAGACAGTTTCATATATCTCTACAAACCCACGATCCGCACATGCCAGGAGTATTGATATCACATCTTTTAGAATCGGGTCGTGTTCCCGACTATGAGCGAGTTCATAATATCAAGCAATTGTTGCATGCAAAAACAGAGTAATAATTAACAAACAAAAGGAGGTAATTCAAATAAGGTTTATTGAACGTGTGTGTATGTAGGAAGATGACGTGTGTGGTGTATGTATGTGTGTCGATAGAAAACAGTAATAGAAAAGAGTATGTGAAAAAATGAGTCCGGCGTGGGAAATCCTTGAAACCCGTATACAAAGAAAATGAGAACTCTTACCCTTGTTGAACACGTGTTGACGGAGTGCTAGTGTCTTAGCGTTGTTCAGCGAGGCCAATTAAATAGAGAAGACAGTGATTTTCCGTTTACACCGGTTTTTATAATCAGAAGGGCAGATAACTCTGGCATCGCTTTTCAGCACCACCTGTCGGTAAAAAGCGACGCCTAACGGCCAACCGGTGCAGTTATGTTTGAAAGGAGGAGGTAACTGCTACACATCTGAGCTGGTGCACCATCTACTAGTCTCTCTCTCTCTTAGACAAAGTAAAAAAAAACAGTCGCTTATCTGATAGGTGCCTCACTATCCACCAAGCTCCAACCCCTGTTCCATTATTGTGCTTGTTTTACATGTACTTCAATTGAATGTGCTCTGATGAACTTGCTGCTCAGGTGCTCCTCTCGGCGTTAATACACTCGACAGATTCGACAATCAGCTAAATCCCATTCATTCACAGAAGAGTTCTCCAGATCCCGGAGAGACGTCTACAGCAATAACTTCTTTCCTCGAGCTGCCGGACTTCCGAACTCCCTCTCTGCTCCCTGTTTCCCCGATGCTTGTCACACGCAAATATTTCAAACTAATGTAAACAGGAATAGAACTCACAATTTAAGATGCCCCCCTAAACTTTTACTCTAGATCTCAGTAGCCTTTACGTCTACAGTGGAAAATTGCTTTGTTTGGGTGAACTAAGTTTTAAAAAAACAAAAGAAACCTAAATAATGGAACAATAGAAAAGCTAAAAAGGGCACAACACAAAATGGAACACATAAGTGTACCTGAAAGTTTATGTGAAAGAAACAGAAACACCTGTATCCGACAGCAAACTGTGGTGAGCGGCATAAACGCCACCATACGAACGAGTAAACCTAAATATCCAGACGACAGTTTGACATCTGGAGCGAGACAACGGACCTCAAGGTAATGGAAAAGACCAAGAGGAACGACAAACACACGAAGAAGAAACGACTTAGACAACGAACTGGGTCCTATGTATTCACGCCTAGCCAGGAAAAAAAAGATGGAAGGAAAACAGGGAGTGGTACCATCCTACATGGGTGATCTAAACCACTGCTGCTACTGATGACGACACACTGCTTCATACCTATAATCCAATAGTCATAAATTGATACAAAACAATCTTAATATTCATCTATTATCGTCAAAAACGCCAATTAATTGATTCGTTTTCTCCCGGTAATTTTATTTTTGTGCAAATAGTAATGAAGTAATAACATATACGAATGATCAATAGATCGAAGTTCGAAGATATTAGTAGATAAAGAACAATAGAAATATTTGCTAAATTTATCGTACTCATAAACAAAGTATCATTTGAAGAATACGATTTCAAATCGAACATTGCGAATAGTTAAATACTTCCAATGAAATCAAATATTGGGTCATAAGATTTCTGTTAGCTGATAAGATAGAATTAATCAATTACTTGATGAGATAGTATTAATCAATATAACGACAAAACCTCTCTATTGAACACTTTCACATCTAATTTATAAATATCCCAGAATTATATATATATATATATATATATATATATATATATATATATATATATATATATATATATGTTGAATTAAATTAACGATAATTGGATTATCGTTTAGTAATAATCTATCGTGATAATATAAAGCTCAATATATTGAATAGAGCAATCAATTTTATAGATGACAGATGAGAATAAAAAATTGTAAAGAAACAATATTTATTAGAACATTAAAGTTCAGAGCAAGGAGCTTCATATCCTTAATCCATGATCCTTGCATTACAAGGAGAAAACGAATAAATTAATTGGGTTTTTTGCCGATAATAGATAAATATTTTTGAATAATTTATGACCACACGAGCTCCTTGCTCTGAACTTTTGATGTTCAAATAAATATTCTTTCTTTACAATTTTTTGTTCTCATCTTTCATCTCTAATATATATATATATATATATATATATATATATATATATATATATATATATATATATATATATATATATATGAGACAGTTTATATTATATTCCAATAACCATGGTGTATTTTATTAATTTATTTTTGTTTTTTCACATTTCCATAAAAATTTTAATTTGTGTGAGATATATGTTTACGGTCCGTTTCAGTTACCTTGTGCCAAACAACATTTGTATGTCAATATCGTCTCTGCGACAACTAGAAAATTATCAGAAAAAAATCACAAAGAGTAAAAAGTTCTTGGATTAGAGTGTCTTGAAAACACCTACACTATACATCAGTTTCATTTTAGGGTGAAAACAGGCAAAAAAAAATTGAGAGCAAACACTCACACGTGCGAGATCCAACTATTCCGCCATTTATATATACATATATATATATATATATATATATATATAAATATATATATATATATATATATTATATATATATATATATATATTATATATATATATTATATATATATATATATATATATATATATATATAAATGAAAGAAGAGAGATAAATATGTACGAATGAATATGTACTGAGTACACCTTGCATTGAACAATCGAAGTGGAAATAGATTTGTCATTCGTACATATTAATCTCTCTTCTTTCATTTATCTTCATAATGGCTCTATTTCACTATAGGTACTATCCTTTAAAAGTATACTTTTATTTTCATATTTTATATATATATATATATATATATATATATATATATATATATATATATAGTATCAGTCATGCCCTGTCTTTTATCCAAGAGTATTTTTAATTATGTTTTCCTCTTGCAAAGATTTGTTTTATTTACTTATATATATTTATATATATTTATATATATATATATATATATATATATATATATATATATATATATATATATTAATCTGCACAAAGTTGTTAAACACGTAAGTCTACTTACGAAAGTTACTGAAAAAGAGAACAGGGTCTGTATTGGACGTTAGAAATGGGAGAT
>OY744523.1:50012758-50042758 GCA_963556195.1 Sepiola atlantica | reverse complement strand
TGATATAATCACTAAACCTTCCATTTATGCTAGCTACGTTGATGATATTCTTATTTTAGTAAATAGTATAGATGAAATAAAACACTACAAGATACTTTTCAAAATAATTCAGTTTTTAGATGTTCTCATTGACTCCAACAGTGATGAATTGATCACCTCTCCCTATAAAAAACCTACATCTATTAACACCGATATTTTAAGTTTTAAAAGTGAATGCCCATATAGATATAAAATTGCTATGGTCAAACATCTATTAAACCGTGCAAAATTAATCTCCTCATCCAAAAATTTTTTTTTAATGAATTAAGAATTATAAAGCAAGTCCTAATTAATAATCAATTTCCCAATTATATGGTTGATGAACAAATAAAATTAATGATTAGAAATTAGATAATCCTACTAATAATAAGCTAAATAATTCCCACTACATAAATCTATTCTATTGTAACCAAATGCATCCAAACTTTAAATTGGATGAAAAAGCTCTTAAAAATATAATACATCGCTATATATCCCCCACCAATTCTGATGATAAAATACGATTTATCATTTATTATAAAAAAATGAAAACATCCAACTATGTTGTTTAAAATAACACTTCTCAAACCAAAAATACATTAGGAAAACCAATGTAATATATCAGTTCCAATGCCCTATGGGAGAATGTATCTCCGACAACAATAAAAAAAAAACTAATTCTTACATAGGTGTCACTTCCCAACACTATCCCGAAGACTCATCCTACATCTCTCCGACACTAGCTCTATATGGCAACACCTAAAAAAACATAATTGCACCCCTCCCAATATAAGAAACATCCTTGTTAACAATACCAAAATAATACACCACGATAACAATATCAAAAAATTAAAAATACTCGAAGCCCTCTACATAAAAACTAAACATCCCACAATTAATATCGTAAATTATGAAACTAGTGGCAACATTTTAAAGTGTCTAGCATAATAATTAACATTACGAAATGCTTAGCCATTAGGTAGTTATGCGTTTGAATTATATGCACTTTCTTTAATGTCATCAATTTCGTAACGGTTTAAACAGTCAAACTTTTAAATCTCTCATATGTGTAGAACGCCATCACGCTCTCATGTACATTTCAACTTTACAGACGCTTTTTCAAGTTATAAACTACTTGCCGTTATAATTCAAAAATGAGCACAACAGTAAAGTCATAATTTGTAAAGACACTAAAACTAATGCCGCCTGAAGATGATTTGACGATTCAAATCGAAAGTACTTGAAAAAAAGAAAAAAAGAATGAAACAAGAAACCCATGGATCATATTTACATCAATTTGACCGAAACATTAGATGGACAATTCGGAAAATTGAAAAAATAAAAAAAAGTCGCATCAAAGAAAACCACTCTGTGTTATTTAATAATGTTTGCCTAATTTAAAATATGCTCCCTAAATACACACAATATATATATATATATATATATATATATATATATATATATATATATATATGAATATATATATATATATGAATATATACAAATATGAATATGAATATATATATATATATATATATATATATATATATGAATATAAACATATATTAATATATATATATATATATATATATATTGTGTGTGTGTATTAAGGCAGCATTTTTTAATTCATACAAAAAATGTTAAAAGCAACCAAATTCGTCTGTTTTAAATTAGTTTTAGAATGAATTATTTCAGTGTTATCAACAAGTCGCTGTCTTAACTCAGAACGAGGGCAGTTATGTTTTTTCAGATGTTAGTAATTTACGCTAGAGTTTTGGGTTAGATAAGAGTTGTTTTTTACTACAGGATTTCCAGTTTTAAATTTCTTATAGTAAATAATCAGTCTAATCTTATTATTATTATTATTATTATTATTATTATTATTATTATTATTATTATTATTATTATTATTATGATTATTATTATTATTATCAATTGAGGATATGTATCTGTGTACAATATTTTTTCATGGCTTTTACTTCGAATCTGAAGTTTGGTTGCATTTCATTCAACACCTTTACCTCAACCCAAAATCAATAGAAAGAACCCATGTAATTTACAAGTGTAAATACCCTTTGGGAGAATGAAACTTTCATAATGATAATATAGCTAATAGCTACATTGGTTTTACAACAACTACAATATCCCGCCGCCTCACTATGCATCTTGTAAATTCTTGCTCAATTCACCAACATCTGCAAAAACACATCTGCCCTTCTTCTGATTAAAGACAAATTCTAGTTAATAACACTTAAATAATATATTCTGAAACCAATTTAAAAAATAAAAAATAATGGAAGCTATCTACATAAAGACACAACCACCTACAATTAACTCCATCACGTATGAAACGGCAATGAAATGGCACATTTTAAAATGCTTAACATAATGCGATTTTTGTTCGTGATTCCACTCCAGTGTCGCTGACTTTTTAAAGTCAATGTTTTTCCTTCAACCATGCGAAAACGTTCTCTGCGCGTTTTTCCACTCTCGTTTTAAAAATGATCTTCTTTTTCCAGCTTTTTGCTTCATTTGCTTTTGACACCTGACGATGATTCGACGAAGAATCGAAAGCATTCGTTATACCTATGGGACATTTATTAATATTTTTTATTTTAATACAATAAGGACTATTAGAAAAAAATATAATATAAAAAAGTTATAATTTAACAGACGAATTCTGTTAATTTTTACAATGTCAGTATATATATATATATATGTATATATATATATATATATATATATATATATATATATATATATATATATATATATATATATATATATATATATATATATATATATATATATTAAAATAATTAATATTTATTTATAAATATTAATATTCGCTCCCTTCACCAAAGGCCGGGCACTCTTGAGTGACTTTAATAACAAGCAGTACTAATAGCTGCATGCACGATCCGAATACATTCGTTGAGCACTCTAGCTGCTTGTGTAAATCTAGCCGCCGATTCGCTATTTACAAAGTTAAATTCCTCACTAATTATTAACTAATTGTCTATGGCCGAGGGGTTAAGACTTTTGACTGCGAATCAGTAGCGATTTGTGATCAGGGTTTGCCGACCGTTGAGAATTATCTTCCTGCACTGAAGATTGCGTTAGCATGAAACATCGATGTCTGTATGTATTAAAATAATTGATATATATATATATATATATATATATATATATATATATATTCATGACTTTTTGGGGAGTACAGCATTTTATTATCGCAAGCATCAAGGGAAGACACATTTCATCCTTCCTGATTAAAAGTTAATCTTGCAAAAAAGAAGAAACAAAAACAGCCGACCGGTTTCGCCCTCTTTTAACAAAGGCTGTATCGCGGGATTTAAAAAAAAAAGAGGGATTTAAAAAAGGGCTGAAAAGAGAGAGTACAGAATATAAAATAGCGTTATGGTATATGTACAATGGAGGGGGAATTTTAGAGACTGATCACATCTAGTCCCAATAGACATTCCCTTTGTTTACAAATGGAGGGACGTTTAAGACGAACGTGGATCGTCTCCAATAATTTTAAATAGTATAATGAGTGAGCATGACTGAAAAAGGTGAAAGAGACCATACTAAAATTCATGGCGCAATAATATATATATATATATTTATATATATATATGTATATATATATATATATATATATATATATATATATATATATATATATATATATATATATATATATATATATATATACTGCGACAAATTGTCTTAGAAGAGAAAGAGAGAGTGAGAATCTATGGGTAAAATAGAATGTGTACTGCGTATATTAGGAGTATTCGAAAACGTGGAATAATTACTCTGCCACTAAACAGTAGTACCTCTTAGTGTCTCATCTATGATGGCAATTGAAGTTATTCTACGTATGATATGTAACTGTATTCTGCATAAAAGTGCCAATTTAGCGGCATTGGAGAAAGTAGAATCATCAATTAGTTGTCGTTACGTCCAGAGCGATTCTGACCAAGAAGTGATAACACTCCTCATGGTCGCATCTCTGGTTAACCTAACTTGCAGTTTACAAGTATTTAACAGAATATACGCCAGGAAATAACTTACTAAATAAGTGAAGTGTTTGAGTGCAAAACGCGATAAACGCCATTTAAAAAATCGTGATGCTATCGTTTCAAGAAGTGTTGCATTGCAACACTCGACCACACACTCAAATCAGATTTTACATAATGTAGTATCGGAATAAATTTCCCGTTGCTTTCAATTAAAATAAAGTTTTGTTCGAGTCTTTGTTTGATATGTTTGTTCTTTTATTTTTTAATCTTTCAATTTAAACACATTGGATTTATCGCGTTTTGCATTCGAGCTCTTCAAGTTTATAATAAATACGAGTTTATATACAAACATTATTTTCTTGAAACAAAGTTAACAGAAATGTACGCAATGAATAAATATTTGAAAATATTAAGAACAGGTAACATAAATATTTTATCAAAATAGCTGGATTCGTTTTGCAAAAATCTGAAAATAGACGATATTCTGTAAAGACAACTGAAACATATTTGAATATTTGTGATTGTTTAAAGTATTTAACAGGGTTAGATTTTTTATTCTTGTAAATGTACACAACTTACCAATAACAGATGCAACTGGAAGAAAGTGTTAATAAGATGGAATGATTTATAGAACAAAGTTTCAATATTTGTGGGGACTGTTCTATATAGAGATTTATTGACATGGGCTTTAAATAAGATCCAGTTTTAATCTCCGATGAAGAAGTACCGTGCCAATGTGTTCCGCCGAGGGCAAGTCCTTTAGACGAAGCTCTGTTGGTGTACATTTAGGCTGACAGTAGACTAACTGAGAAAGGGGGAGTTTTTCTTCGTTCTGTTAATAAGACGAATCGAAAGACGAGTCTCTTCAAAAAATGTTTAGTTGCAAGTTTCTCTGATCCTTTAGGACGTGTTCTATTTCGGATATGCTAGGAAGTAATTACTAAATTTGAAACGATGTGAAAACGGTGTACATACAGTAGAGCTCCTAAATGGCGGACGACAATATCTACGGAACATAAAATATTCAGAATACAAAATATCCGATATTCTTCTTATTTGTTTAAAATCCTTTCTTGATTAAATTCTCAACTAAGTATTCAATAAAAGGTTGTCTATAACACAACATTTAATTTTTCTTTCTCCCAGCTGATATTATTTGTGAAACCTTTATTAACATTACGTTAGAAATATGTAATACTCGTAAAGCAAAAATATATAAGCATTTCCCCCTACCAAAAACGGTATGATGTTTATTTACTCCTCGCGGAGTTAGGCACAAGGCCAGTTTTATCTTACTCCCACAAGTAAGATGTGACCCAAGATCGGGTCGAGCAAGTGGGGTTAAAAGCCAGCGCTCGAGAGGTGAGCACTCTGGCCATTTAAAAATTGCCTGGGCAGCCCCGTCGGCATTCCCCGGTAGGAGCGCCTCAGACAGTAAGCAATAAACTTACTCCTCCCCAAAGAGGGGAGGCGAAGCCTGGGAGAGTGGACCTCCTAGACCTGCATAGGACAGGCGTGCAGTATCCATCGGAACAGATACTACACTTTGATCTTAGCCAAAAGGCGTTATTTAACACCCACCCACAATGGGAGTATGTGACACAAGGTCGGAAAGTGGGATTTGAAAAGCCAGCGCCCGAGAAGGTGAGCGCTATGGCCATTAAAAATTGCCTGGGCAGCCCCGTCGGCATTCCCCGGTAGGGGCGCCTCAGACAGTAAGCAATAAACTTACTCCTCCCCAAAGAGGGGAGGCGAAGTCTGGGAGGGTGGACCTCCTAGAACTGCACAGGACAGACCCATAGACCGGCGTAAATCAAGCCCCGAAGGGCAAGACAATACCGATCTATGAAGTGCAGTATCCATCGGAACAGATACTACACTTTGATCTTAGCCAAAAGGCCGAGATGCAGGACAAACGGTATGATGTGTATTTCTTTCAGATACCAGATTGTTTTAACGTAATTCTGTAGATACTGATATTTTTCACATCCGGCTCTATTGAGGCCATGGTTATTCGAGAGAGTTACATCAATAATAAGAGCAATGACAATGTCTCGTTTGATGGTCTTGTTTTTCATGTATCTGCCCGTCTGTGTGTCTGTGTGGTAGAACACTGTCACCTTTCCGTCCCAGATGTGATGGATGAAGTTTCAGGCACCCAAATGTTCGGCGATTTACCACGTTACATCTCTGAGCAGATTTACTCATGGACATATCTACATACTTCTCCAGTATTTGTACTAAGATAATTAACTACGTGAGATGAGGTCTTAGTCGGTGGCTAAATCAACTCGTTTCTTGTCGAATTAAAATAAAAGACCGCCATTTACGACTGTGCTAAGTTGATATATGACACGCAGTCTTTATTAAAAATCAAAATGGTTTCTGGTAAATCCCCTGGCTTCTACTTTAGCACGCAGTCGCAATAAAAAGACATAAAATGTTTTCTGTGCAAAGCTTTTCGAAGTAGACGCGCACATCTGTAAAGATTAAGGTATCATAATATGCCAGTTAATCCGATTATGAATAAAAGAGACAGCGTTTTGAAACGACATTGGCTTTTATTGTTGAATAAAATAAAACAGTTGAGTAATTACTTCTGGAATCCGTATCTTTAATTATATCAAATTTTGTTTTATTTCGACGTTCTTTATTCTTTTAATGTAAGCGGTTCATTGCTTTTCTTAATGATTACGATTTGTGAATTCTTTCTTTTCTGTTGTTTTTCTTTAATTTCTTATAATTTTTCTTTATTTTAAATCCATTTCTTGTTCTTTCTTCTTTCTTTTTTCTTTTTTTCTTTGTTTTTATTGCGTTGACTTTCTTTTTTTTCTATTATTTTTTTCTATTTTTCATGTTCGTTTTTCAACGAATTCTCATCGTCTTCAGCTCTGCCGCATATGAAATGGAACTTCTATGAACAGACTTTATTTTAAAATTATTTTCTTCTGTGCAACGCGTTGTCAAAAAGTTAGCTTTCCTGGGGACTACAATATAGTCATCTTCGAATATAATGTCAATCAATAAAATGTACTCATAAATTATCAGAGCTAATTCATTGCATTCATCATTATCAATCCTCTTATAATATTCGTAATCACTGAACTAAAAAGCTGATTATATCATTATCCGCAAGTGGAAAGCTTAGATAAATGCTCACTCATTAATAACAACAAACATAGTGTATGTCTTTTATTTCTACATTTTTAAATTTTGAATTTTAAATTTTCAATTTTCAATTTTTCAATTTTTAATTTTTAATTTTTTATATTTAATTTTTATTTTTTATTTTTATTTTTAATTTTTCCTTTTTTTATTTTTATTCTTTTATTTAAAAAAAAAATAATTTCATTTTTTAAATTTTTTATTTTTGTTTGTGTCGCTTTTTACTGTCATCTACAATGACAACATATCTGCACCGGGTGCTACTTTAGCTTTATATCAACAACATACACGATCTACACTGTACGCCGCTCGTTAATTTTCAGAATACTAATCTACACGTCAAGCCATGATATTTCAATTCCTTGTGTACGTGCTCCGGTGTTGGGATCGCCCAAATCATTCTGAGCATTTACGGAAAAATGATGAAAATAGAGTTGGTTTAAATTTACGTAAATTGTCCATTTGTCGGAAGAGATTACTGAGTCTTCAGTGACTTGTTATTGAATGATTGCCTGAAGTATCACACGTCTCTTCTTTAGAACATTAAGTCAACGATTAGGAGTTAGAGTTAGGCTTAAGGGAGAGAGCTGAAGATCTAGGGCTAGGGTTAGGGTTAGGTATAAGGGGTATGGCTAGGCTTGGGGATAGCGCTATGGTTAGGGTTAGGATTAGGGTTAGGCTTAAGGGCTAGGATTAGGCTTAACGGAAAGGGCTAGGGTAAGGTTAGGGTTCCAGGCTCGGTAAGCACACACTATTTCAAAACCAATTAGGGAAATTCTGTTGCTTGCTTTTGTACCGTGTTGATTGCTATATGAGGTGCAAATCACATAACAAAGTGTAGATATTATACCAAAGTAGATTCATGACACGTTTATAACAAACCAAAGCGGCACAATTTTTTTCTTATTTATTAAATATATGTGCTCGTCAGCATTCCCTGATAAGGATGCCCGAGGTGACCGCTGATAGATAAATAACTTGGGCAGGTGTCGATCAGAGCACCGTTTCTGGCCTTGACAGTATACAAAAGCGACTCTGACATCTAGTGAAAGTCGTCCCCTTCTTTTCTCTACAACTTCTTTCTAACAAAAAAGAGGTTACTAGTCTTTGTATATTCAAAGTTGCGATTTTGATGGCAGGTGCTCGACTGAGTTCCAAAATATAGTTTCCCCCTATGAAACCTTCACAACAAAAACTCGTCTCTCTACAACCACTGTAAATAATGTTCCTTTCTATCTTTGTGTACCTAAACTTACCCAGAACTTCCATGACCAAAGTTACTTTCCGAGAGCTACCTGTCCGTGAAACACAATATCACGGGGGTGATTCCCAGTTAACTACAACATGGCCGTTTTCAAGTCCAATGTTAACAAATTCTTTTTTGACCGTCTTTTTTAATTATTAAATGTGTCCCAGTTTCAACCATCGTTACCAATCACTACGTTGTTGTCTCACTCACCTCTCCCGACACACTGATTAACCTTTCTACATTGAGCAAGTTTTACGCAATCTGTAGCTGTGGAAAATTATGTTGAAAACGGTAGAAAGAGGGAGCGAGAGAAAGAGAGAGAAAGGAGATAGAGCTAGAAAAGGGGGGTCATGCTGTGGAGAAATCCAATTTTTTTGGGCCAGCCTACCATTTTTGCCTTTAATATTTTACCTATCAACAACTACAATTATGTCTACCCCTACCCGGTCATAGATATTACAACAGTTGATTTTAAGGCCATAATTTACGGTGTTTGTGTTGCAATACCCGTTACTTCGGGGACTCGGTACCATCAAACAAAACAACACGATAGAGACAAGGGCGTGCTCGAAAAACTCTGTTTCTTTATTCTTCACCGCCAGCTGGTGTAAGTTGGGTATACACATATATATATATAATTAAATATTCCTTTGTTATCAAACGTCCTTTGGCATTATTGTTCTTTCCCTTGTCTTACGAAAGAAAAATATCTTTCTTTACTTTGACGGCGATTGATTTTCGACTCTACCCAACGTGGGTTATTTTCACGAAAACCAGGCAGAGTGATTTACCTTGCAGCTTAGAGGGAAACACGACAATACGTTCTGTAGAAGTCTGCTTTCGCAATCTAGAGAGGCTTGTGATCCCACGCTAGTTGTTTATGACAGTTCGGCTGTGGTGGGGGTACCTGTCTTCGGAGGTGACCCACAAGTTTTTCTCTATATCCTCCCAACTCGATCTCTGCTACATAAGCGCCCCTTCCTTCGTTTAAAACGACCGTTTTAATTTCTGACTTTGCACTCCGGGTGCTTTCTTCTTCTCGCCTCGTGCACCTGGCTCTTTTAAAGGTTACTAAGTCGGGTTTTTTTACGACGTCATACTCCGAAATGAACTCGTCGACCTCACACACCTGGGCTCGTTCAAAGGTCACTGATTGATTTCCGTTGTTCTTTTAGTCTAATTGACTATCTATCTAGTCTTCGGCTTTTCTTCATTATTGCGGGGCTCTGCCCTTAGCCTCCACGTGACGTCTTATGCGTTATTACTCAACATGTCTGCATCATTATTGTACATGTGGAGATACCAATTACTTTCCATTACTACTCTTGACCTGCTGGTCATAACTGCCGCGGTCTCATCTATGGTAAATAACGTCTGTAATTTGCAAACTAGTTTTTAAATATATATGCAAAAGGCAGATATGTATAAAATACGCTTATTCACGTTAGTACGTTATCACATTTTGTATGTATTACAACAAATGAGATCCACCAGTCATCAAAGATGAAACGCAATCCACCCCTACCAGAAAAAAAATAAGTGAAAATAAATAGTTTCAAAATCTAAATATAACGTCCGATATACTTAACGAGTTTTAAAAACTACTCTTTGTATTTTGTTTACTAAATATAATCTTTATATAATAATATATTTTATATAATAATATATATTATATAATAATACATTTTATATAATAATATACTATTCAAAGGTAGCTATACTTTACAATTTTAATAGGAAAACTATTATTTGTACAAACATTTTTACAATAAATTTTTAAAAATCTGTAAGAAACGATCTAGTTTGTACTTATAAAAATAATGTATTATATTATGTTTTGAAAATAGTTTATGTAATGATAGTTTACAAAATAAAACTGTATTAAATTATAGTACATTATTTTATTTTTATTATTATTGTCATTTTATTTATAAATTCCTAATTCATCTTTCTTACTAATGTATTACATATTTTTTTAATAATTTAATTTTCATTATTATTTTCATTTTATTAATAATTTAATAATTCATCATTTTTAAGAATGTATTTAATATTTATTTATAATATTATTTTTATTATTATTGTCTATTTATTAATTAATTTATAATTCATCTTTTTAACGAATGTATTAAATATTTATTTATAATAATATTTTAATTATTATTGTCATTTTATGAATTAATTCATAATTCATCTTTTTTAGAATTATTTTAACATGTAACTATCATTTGGTTTTATTATTATTGTCATTTTATTAATGAATTTTTAATTCATCTGTTTTACGAATATATTTACTATTTATTCATAATTTTATTTTTATTATTATTGTAATTTTATTAATTCATTTATAATTCATCTATTTTTGAAGGTATTTAATATTCATATATAATTTTATTTTTATCATTATTATCATTTTATTACTTAATTTATGATTCAGCTTTTTTACGAATTTACTTAATATTTATTAATAATTTAATTCTTATTATTATTGTAATTTTATTGATTAATTTATATTTTATGTTTTTACGAATCTATTTAATATTTATTTATAATTTTATTTTAATTATAATTGTCATGTTATTCATTAATTTATAATTAATATTTTTACGAATGTATTTAAAATTTTTATTATTATTGACATATTATTAATTAATTAATAATTCATCTTTTTTACCAATGTATGCAATATTTATTCATAATTTTATTTGTATTATTATTGTCATTTTATTAATTAATTAATAATTATTCTGTTTTACGAATGTATTTCATATTTATTTATAATTTCCTTTGTTATATTATTGTCATTTTATTAATTAATTCATAATTCATCTTTTTTACGAATGTATATAACATTTATTTATAATAATATTTTCATCATAATTGTCAATTTATTAATTAGATATACTTTGTTTTTACGAATGTGTCCAATATTTATTTGAAATTTAATTTTTATTATAGTTGTCATTTGATTAATTAATTTATTTTTCATCTTTATTACGAATGTATTTAATAGTTATTCATAATTTGATGTTTATTAGTATTGTCATTTTACTAATTAATTCATAATTGATCAATTTTACGAATGTATTCAATATTTATTGATAATTTTATTTCATTATTATTGTCATTTAATTAATTAATTTATAATTCATCTGTTTTACGAATGTATTTAATATTTATTTATATTTATTTTTAAATTATTATTGTAATTTTATTAATTAATTGATGATTCCGCTTTTTTACGAATGTGTTTAATATTTATTTATAATTTTATTTTGATTATAATTGTAATTTTATTAATAAATTGATAATTAATCTTTTTACGAATGTGTTTAATATTTATTGATAATATTATTTTTATTATAATTGATATCTTATTCATACATTTAAAATTCATCTTTGTTAAGAATGTTTATCATATTTAATAATACTTTTATTTTTATTATTATTGCAATTTTATTAATGAATTCATAATTAACTTTTTTACGAATGTATTTAATATATTTCTATAATTTTAGTTTCATTATTATTATTGTCATTCTATTTATTTGTTTATAATTTCCTTTTTTACGAATGTATTAAATATTTATTTATAATTTTATTTTTATTATTATCGTCATTTTATTAAGTTACTCAAAATTCATCTTTTTTACGAATGTATTTAATATTTATTTATAATTTTATTTTTAATATTATTCTCATTTTTAATTAATTAATAACTTACATTTTTAAGAATGTATTTGATATTTATTTATCATTTTATTTTTATTATCATTGTAATTTTATTAATTAATATATAATCCATATTTTTCCGAATGTATTTAATAATTATTTATAATTTTATTTTAATTATTATTGTTATTTTATTAATGTGTTTATAATTCATCTTTCTTACGAATGTATTTTATATTTTTTCATAATTTTATTTTTATTATTATTGTCATTTAATTAATTAATTCATAATTCATCTTTTTAAAAAATGTATTTGATATTTATTTATAATCTTATTTTTAATATAATTGTCATTGTATTAATTAATTTATAATTCATCTTTTTTACAAATGTATTTAATATTTGTTAATAATTTTATTTTTATTATTATTGTCATTTTATTAATTAATTGATAATTCATCCTTTTTACGAATGTATTTTATATTTATTCATAATTTTATTTTAATTATTATTGCCATTTTATTAATTAATTAATAATTCATCTTTTTTACGAATGTATTAAATATTTGTTTATAATTTTATTTTTATTTTTATTTTGTATACTCGTAAGAAGGAAACAATAATTGGTGTAAAAAACATTAAAATGGTTATAGTTTTAACTAAAAAAATAAGATATATATTTATTTAATTTATTAAATTAAGGATTTTTTTGTACATTAGCAAATATTTTATGGAAGCAAACAGATACAATTTTCTTATTTTTATAAAAAAAAATACGTATATTTATTATTTTTATAGAAATAATAGCATTAACATGAAATTATGTAAATAGTTGAAAAACATAACCGTCGAATTTTCTAGTTAATCTTTAAATACAGGGTGTTTCAAAAGTCTTGGGAACATTACAAGTTATTAAAAATTAAAATGTTCCCAAGACTTTTGAAACACCCTGTATGTTAAGATAATAATACTTTGAAGCATAACAACTTTTACTAATATGACAGGACCTGCGTATAAACATAAAAGTGCATCCGGTAGACAAGGCCAAAGTTAGTGAGCTTAGTAAGCGTGGAGTCCTATCTACTATCTTCCCAACGAGAGCAGAGTTAAATACAAGTTCGATGTTTAATGTAGGGAAACTCTTGACGATTTGACTTAGAATTCGCGTCCTGGGTGTATTCTTACCACGTTTCAGTCGATATCACCTCAGACCCTATTCACGCGCATTTTGTTGAGCTCTCGGTTAGTTATGCCGAATTCGAGAATCATTAAGACATTTCTAAGCGAATCTGTTATATCATGCCCGAGGTTGACCTCTATCGTTCTGTCAGCCATGAATGGGTTGATGTTTTGAGAAAGTCTTAAAATAAAGACGAAACGTTGATGAATATATAGAAACATTTCGTTTATTGTTTTATTTTTCATTACGTCGGATTATAATTTCATAATAATCATATATATACACATATATATATATATATATATATATATATATATATATATATATATATATATATATATATATGTGTGTGTGTGTATGTGTGTGTGGGGGTGTATGTATGTGTATGTGTGTGATTGAATCTGGCCTAAAATATTATGAAAATAGTTTATATGCAGTAAAACAAAACAAACTAACCAATCCAAAACGATATGACAGAAGTTTGCATTAAACTTTGGAATTAAGTTTTGGAATTCTCTCCCTGCTCCCTGTTTCCCCGTCTCTATGACATGAAGAAATGTAAATGTAAGGTAAGTAGACATCTCGCTGCACAACTCCCCACTTAGGATGTCCCTATAAATATGGCCCCTAATTCACAGTAGCTCCTTACGTCTCAGTGACAATTTTTCTTGTTTGCCGAAAAAATGAGTAAATACATGTCTAATTTGGATTATACAGGCTAATATTGGATGTTAATCTCACAAAGTAACGGATAATTTGTTCAAAGTGACATACTTCTGAAGCCCGAAGGTTCAATCCTCAGTGAGGGCGATACTACGAATACAATTACAAATTAGTTAAAACTTCTACACAGTCATGGCTGACGGAACGAGAACAAGCTACTCCCGGTGATTAAAGAAATGGTTCCGTTCGAAATTCCGTACAGATTCCCGAGTTTGACAGAAATATCACAGAGTTCGATAAAATATACCTGAAGAAAGTCCGGCAAAATCTTATGAGAATAACATCCAAGATGAGAACAGTAGTTCCAATAATCAAAATAATACAAATTATCAATCCCCTATCTAAAAAATTCCCAAACCATAATCTCTGTTTCGCCCCTCAACTCTTTCATTTCTCTCGCCCATTTATTCGATTTAAACCTGTTTTCTTCTGTGACTGCTTCGTACTCGCTTTTTTCTCTTTTATTTTGTTATTTTTATGTGTTATTTTGAAAACTGAATATGATATGGAGGGACGGGTTGCTTAAAATGGTATAAAAACTGATAGGCATGCGTCGAGGCCGTTCCCTGAAGATTAATCAATCGCTACGAACAAGGAAAGGGTGTGGATATCTCTGTGGAAACCAAATTTCACTATCAGTTAATTCACTTTCATCTTTTACTCGCCCAGCATCGAGTATAGGGACGGGAGCGAAAGGTGGGAGATCTCAACTTTAATGTATCCTCATCCCTCTACCCGTTTGCAGTAATACACCTCCCGCAACCACCACTACTAGCGAGTTGCCCTGCCATTCGCCTCCACGCAATTAAAGACCCGGTTGCGGCTATCCTCGGCACCTCTTCCAATCCATGTGAACGTCCCAATAAATCAGTGAGCTAAACGCATTATCTGCCAGCGTAACATACGGCCGAATCTTCCTCCGCTGATCCCCCGGTTGCTCAAGTTGTACTCTAATTCCGATCGACTCACAGCCACGGGGAGACTGGGGCTCATCATGCGAACCCCACGGGTGACATCGCGAAGTGTGATAGGCTCTATGTTTACGGCGGTTGCTCGCAGCCGCCCCTCTCGTAGCGTTGGTCTTTCCACACCGACACACGTGTACATGGACATCAAAACGAACAGTGAGCTCACCAACAAAATTACCATTCGTTAATGTTATTCCAATATACATACACGGCAAAAACTAAGACATTCTTCCAAATACATATACACAAAAATATATACACACATATATGTGAACACACATACACACACGTACACACACGTTAGATGTGGAAAATTTGAATTACCTACTGGAGAGGTTGAATTACCTACAGAAGAGTTTGAATTACCTACTGGAGACTATAACTTACTTACTATGCACCATCCCGACTGTCTTCGGTCTCTCTGTACAAGGGTTTGTCAGAACCACCTGCCCTGAGTGTACTTCTGCCTATGAGTACACCCTGACAAAATATACAAAAGAACATAGTATTCAAAGCCCAAATCAGATCATCCCGACAAGGCTATACACTGGCTTATAGGAAGAATGGTGCACATTGTTCTAGTGATGATACCTCAAGTAACATCACTCAGCTAGATACTCCATCAGACCAGATGAATTATTGTTCTGGAATACGGTAAAACTAAGAGACCATAATAAAGATATACTATGACAGAGTTAACTGGCCATATGGGGAGGGAACAATTAATGTTATTAACTCCTGTACTGGTTCAGTGTCTAAGAGATAGAGAAACACTTTCATGGAACACTCACATATATATGTGTGTCTCTTATGGAGATTAAGTGTTAACCCTAAAAAGGGACCCTTTGTTTTCTGAGAATTTCTACTGAAGTAAAATGAAACAATTTTTATATATATATATATATATATATATGTATATATATATATACATATACACATATATATATATATATATACATATACACATATATATATATACATATATATATATATGTATATATATATATATATATATATATATATATATATATATATGTAAACATACATATATATAATAAAGATATTTCTTTTATAAAATATTTAGAAAACCTTACACAACGCAGATTATTTGCTTTTAAAATAAATTATTTATTCATCTCAAAAACATTTTTTTATAAAAATATATCTCCTTATAAAATATTAGGTGGATACAGGAAATAGTAATATACATTATATATATATATATATATATATATATATATATATATATATATATATATAGTCATCCACATACAGACTGTTTCGCTGTATCACATCTCTTCAGTGCGGCTAGACCAGTCAAATGCCGCAGCTCGAATTAGTTGTACCCCATGAGGTATGCCTTAAAACTAATTACAGTTTGCGATATCCTTACAAATAAGCTCCACCCAGGAAGGGAGCTTTAAATAGTCATCCACATACATACTGTTTCGCTGTATCACAACTCTTCAGTGCGGCTATACCAGTTAATGCATCAAGCCGGGATTGAAAGTCAACCGTCGAGCTGACAGTCGCCGCTCGTACCCCTGCGCTATTATATGACACTGACTGAATTTAAGTGATATCCAAATGTAAACATTGTCAAGTGCCGGAGATCGAATTACTTTGATAAATTTTTAAAATTGAGTAAGCAGACAACTTGACGCGAGATTTTGTCAAATAAATAAAATATTTATTAAATCATTTCCTTTTTAACTCCGAAGTTTCGGTTTCATAAACTTTAATCATGGTAATACAGACGATTTTTTCCTTCTTTTCCTTTCTTTTTTTCGTCATCGTCGAGGTGTTACAACATAGCCGAAGATCTGCGATTACTTCTGGTGTTGTAGAGTGATTGTTTTTTTCATAATGCCGGATATCTGTAGTTACATACGCTTACGCGCGTGTGTACAATATTGATGTGTACCAAATTTTCAAAGTTTATTATTTCAACGGCGTTTCAAACTGTAGTAACACCCATCTCATTACATATATATATATATATATAGATTTAGATTTTTCACTTATAAAATAGATCATTCAGTGAAGACCGGGGTTGTTCCAATAAAAAACAAGCTCGATGATACTCGATTACAGAGTACAGAGCATTTATATGTGATTTTATGAAGGCTTACCAAAGCATTCCTTTCAAGACACCAATGATCACCATTAAAGATATTTTTTCTTACAAATACTATTTATTCAAATTAAATGTTTTTTCCTACACGTGTTTCACTACCAAGCAGTTACTTGCTTGGCAGATCATCAGGGAAATTAAATGTCTGGAATACTGGTTTCAACTGCCGACAAAACACAATGTGACCTCAACTATTACAACGCCACATTGTGTTTTGTCGGCAGTTGAAACCAGTATTCCAGACATTTAATTTCCCTGATGATCTGCCAAGCAAGTAACTGCTTGGTAGTGAAACACGTGTAGGAAAAAACATTTAATTTGAATAAATAGTATTTGTAAGAAAAAATATCTTTAATGGTGATCATTGGTGTCTTGAAAGGAATGCTTTGGTAAGCCTTCATAAAATCACACATATATATATATATATATATATATATATATATATATATATATATTGATATATTATATATACAGGGTCCGCTATAAGTAGATATATAGCTTTATTTTTACACAATACATGTAACATGAGATAAATATGCTTCTGGGATATAGAAAGTAACAAATGGCATAATTTAGTTTATGCAATAAAATGTTATTAAAGCTGTGGGTGCTCTTCTTAGAGCTCACTGCACTCTATTTATCTTCAGAGATCCAGCGGCATACATTGGCGCACAGCAATTGCAGTTCTGATGTGTTCTTTTAATTCAAAGATGGTATGGCGGTTTACTTTTTATTTTTATTTTTTTAACATAGTCCACCCCAAATAAGGCAGACCGCCACTGTAGACGTAAGGGGCTACTGAGAAAAAGGTTGAGAGTTGTTTTTTGTTTTTTTAGGGGAGAGGGATCAACCTAAATTGGGAGCTGTGCAACGAGATGTCTGTTTACATTAGTTTTAAATTTCTGCATGTCAGTACCGTCAGGAAAACAGGGAGAAGGAAGGGATTTCCAGAGTTCAGCAGCACGAGCAAAGAAGCTTTTGGAGTAGAAAGCTCTTCGGCATCTGGGGGCCTCCACAATGAATGGATGGGATTTGGCAGATTGTCGGGTTGGTCTAGTGACTTTGCGTCGTGGGGGCACCAGAGCAGCAAGTTCATCGGGGCACAGTCCATGTAAGCACTTGTAAAACAGGCACAACGAAGCAACATTGTGGCGGTGGGATAGGGGCTGGAGCTTGGTAAATAGTGAGGGACTTTTTAAGTTGGCGACTCTTTTTTGGACCTTGTCTAAGAGGGAGAGACTAGCGGATGATGCATCAGCCCATATGTGGCAACACTACTCCATGCATGGGCGGATGGTGGCTTTGTAGATATATAGGATAATATCAGGTGTGAGATGTTTACTAGCATGGTAAAGGGAGCCCACCTTCTTTGCAGCAGTCCTGGCAATGTCTTCAATGTATTTGTTCAATGTATTTATTAAGTAGACTCTCTTTTTGAGAACGTCCTATAAGAAAGAAATCTGTAGGGGCAAAATATAGCGAACTAATATAAAGTTAGATATATATTTTTCCAAACATTTATTATATACTTTTCACCCTAGAAACATATGTAAATTCAAGTTATTTGGATATTTCTGATGCCGAAAAAACAAACGATGCCGAGTGTAGTAGATGTGTGAGGGGGACGTAGGTGTAGGAGAAAGAAAAGTAGTGCATATGTGAGATGAGGCAAAAGGGAAGAGGGGGCGCGTGGTAGGTAAAGAGGGGCACACGTGGTGAAAGAAACTTCAATTTATTTTCACCACGTGTTTCCTATTTATTCTATTCTCTATTTTTCTCCCACGTGCTGCCAATTCTTCTCTTTTCTTTGCTCATTCTTCTTGGCTACTTCACAGCAAGATCTCGTCTAGTTACAACCACAGCAAAGAACTTTACTCTCTCTCCTCCTTACCAAAAAAACAAACGAAACTTCCCCGAACAAACTTTCTTTCCATGAACTTTTCTGGAACAATGTACAACGAGTTTACTTCCTAACTGACTACAACATACTCATCTTCAAGTCTAATGTGAATAAATACTTGTTGACCCATCTTTAAGCTCCTCCTTCATTACCCACGACTCTTCCCACCACCACCTTTTTCGCCTCGTCTCACACATACTACTCTTCTTACTCTTCCTCCTTCACCCTTTTCACACATCAAAGGCACGTCAGTGTAGCTAGATATGGTGACTGTTTCAAGTGAGGTTCGAAACCTGACTCCCTGCACCATATATTGTATTATTTACAGATCCACCCTGTATCTATGAGGGGATTGGTAACACTTACGTTTGAAATAGCGTTAACGTCTGTGTGACGCGTTTACATTTTGAATAGCGTTTTACTTGCTGAGCGCACGGGCCGGACGGATTCTTCATTACAATATCCGCTCCTGTTTTTTTTCTTCTCTATTATTCTCCTGGGATATCCAAAGAACAACTACAGGATCTGCAGGCGACCTCCAAGGGAGAGCACATTATCAAATAAAAATCAGAGATAAGATATTTCAAAGACGGTTTGCGAGATATGTGAGATAAGGTTGGGGTACGATTACTACTCTCCGTGAACGTATGTATATTAGCCCCTTTGTGTAAATCTGTGATAGAAAGTATATGCGTCTGACTATATATATATATATATATATATATATATATATATATATATATATATATATATATATATATATATATATTATATGTGCGTGTGTGAATTTGTGTGTGTGTATGAAGACATGTATGTGTATGTGTATATATGTGTGTGGTAAGAGGAAGTCGTTTATTTTTATCCATTGCCTTCTTTGAAGAAATTCATTTTTCATGTTCCTTTTTACTTCTTCTAAATGGTCAAGACATCAAAGGGAAGATAACTCCATCAGCATTGAATATCTTTTCCAGATTGTCAAACATGATCGCATTTTTATAATTCAAAACCACTTAACGGTTTCTTAATATCTTTAGTTGCAATCAATAATCAAATCCATAACTACATTTCATGTTTTATTGCATATAGATTGCGGCACTTTAGTGTATATAGATCGGTTATAAAAGACCCATAATCAAGATAGGTTTATGATATTAATATCGAAATAATAACATGCCTACGAAAAACAAATCGAATAACTAACTTTCAAAGTTTTTTTTAGCGTTGCCCGGGAAGATTCCGAAAACCAAGAATCGCAGCATCCCAAAAAGTAATTTAACGGAAACAGCCAGAAAGGCTATTTTCCATCGAAAATACTCAGCCTTTATCAACGATATAAAAAAAATCCTAAATATGTTATTTGAAAAAAAAAAACAATCATTAAAATGAAAACAGTAGACCCGACTATTTAATTAATTAGATGGCCTTTTGTAACGCAATATGCAAATTAGTGAATCTTACGATGTCGATTGCATACACATGATTTGTATATTAAAAGCTATTTTTCCTCTTTAGTGAATATACAGTTGACATGTTTTTATTTCACTGTGCGATAATAACCCCAAAGTAATTATAATGCAAATAGTAATGTATGTCACGTTTACACATATCATGTGGCAATTGTAACGTAACGTGATGGTTAAGATTGGTTAAAACTTTTAAATGAGCGTTACAAAGGAATTTGAAGTTGTGTAAATGTTACCAGCTGTATTACAAACTTAGCATTATTGGTTCAAGTTCTGTAAAATCTTTTTCTCTAAATTCCTTAGAAAATATATAAATGAATTTCTTTTTTCACAATCTATAGCTGGAATTCAGGGATAATCACAATCTAACATCTTGGAAGGCAACTAGTTTCAGGTCCACTCTTACCTGGGCTTATAGTACCTGTCATGGTCTCAACTATGGTTGAAGTAAAATGTGTCTGGAGTACAACGCGAAACGGCGAGGCTCCTATTAGAAAGCTTTGCATAGTCAACCCTTATTTACCGTTATTCGCAAATACATACTTATCCGGAGCGTAATGTCTGCAAGAATCATATCTATAAATTTTAGATAATCTACTGTTTAAATACTATCAATTGAAAAATATATGCTTAGCAAAAAAAAAATGTATCAATAACTGTTTTAAGATATAAACGTCATTCTCTGAGCTCGAATTAGATTGTGTGAGCAGGAAAGAGTCAGTTTGCAAAGTCAGTTAAAAATTTAATAAAATAAAATAACAAACATCCAAAATTAGTCTCCTCTTACTCATTAAATCTCCCTCGTTCTTTTTATCCTTTTTCGTTGCATAACTACGGCTTAAATAGCATTACTGCTTATGGTGATATTTAATGTTATTTATAATAGACTATTCCATTTATTGTATTCTTACATTTATTTTGTATTTATTATTAAGAGATGAATGGTTTGTCTGTTAATAAACAGAAGAAGAGGGACGGACGCGAGAGCTATAGATAACGTGTGAAATACAAGTGGGTGTATAATAATATACAGTGGGAGTAATAGATATAAGCTCAGTATGAGATAGATCATTTAGTTAATTAGTTGCAAATGGTATCTAATTACAACTATTAATACATAATCTTTTTCAAACATTACTTAATCTCAGAACTAAAATATATATTTTCACGTATCTTTCACGTGCTTTAAATATATAGTAACAGCCTTATAGAAACACACCTTGATTAAATCAGCTTTAGTATCATATATTACATCATTGTACGTTCAACCAAACGGATATACTGGTGATACCAGATCAGGCTGCCCTGTGGCTCCCTGAGACGAAATTCACCTATATTGACGTTTTTTTTTTTTTTTTTTTTTTGTAAAACTTAATTATGTTCTACAAAACCAAAAACAAAAACAACAGCCCCTCTCCCTTTCTCCCTCCCCTTTTTGTATTTTATTGTTAGAACTTGAAGCATAAATCTTTTACAATAATGACCAGATTCGGCATTAAATAACCCAAAAAGGGTTGATATGCCGTAAAACAAAACTACCAAACCAAAAACGATGATTAAACATTTGAAGATATAAAGAACTTGAAGCATAAAAACTTTTACTATAATGACCAGATTCGGCATTAAATAACCCAAAAAGGGTTGATATGCCGTAAAACAAAACTTCCAAACCAAAAACGATGATTAAACATTTGAAGATATAAAGAACTTGAAGCATAAAAACTTTTACTATAATGACCAGATTCGGCATTAAATAACCCAAAAAGGGTTGATATGCCGTAAAACAAAACTTCCAAACCAAAAACGATGATTAAACATTTGAAGATATAAAGAACTTGAAGCATAAAAACTTTTACTATAATGACCAGATTCGGCATTAAATAACCCAAAAAGGGTTGATATGCCGTAAAACAAAACTACCAAACCAAACCAAACGGATATAATCTGGCATAAAATAAACATAACACCGTTGATAATCCATGGAACATAATGATAGCATCTGATACAACTAATTAAAATATGGTATCCAAACAGAAATTACAGCATAAATAAATATCAAAATATATTAAAGAAATTAAATAATAAAACCTTATTTTCTAAATGCTGTTATTCGACATTCAATAACTGAAAGGGTCGATATACCGTAACACCCAACAAGCAAACAAAGGCGTCTATCCTCTTTCTATATATAACTTAAATATTAAATTAGCTGAGCTCTCAAGCCGTGGTAGGCATTTCGCTAAGGTGAAAAAAATACTCCGAATTAATATCAGTTTTTGTCTGCTCGTTCAAGCGTAACTTCCGGTAAATACCGGTTATTATTCGAAGCGGAAATAGCATAACCGTTACCAAAACGAACTGTTAGGGTTAAACTCCAGGATAAGTACAATATGTATTAGATTTAACAGGAAAATGTATCCGGTGGTCAGCTCTCTTGGGAAACTTTGACATGTCCACACTTCATTACCGTTACTCACAGTCTCATCCTGACTCGAAGGAGTAATATCTGCCAGGATCCCATCGACTGTATTAGTTAAAAAGAATCTAATGGTTACAGCTTATTAACTAGAACCTAAGTTAGTTGTGAAACTGCATATATCTGTCTGACAACGTAAGGATGGACACAGGTTTTATCTGGACCTTACTTCTACATAGTACATGAGTAATTCCCAAAATAAGGACATAGACACATTGATAACTCAAAAACTAGTTATCTGACCAGGCTGTGATTTTACATGGTAGTTACCGTGACAAATGGAAAATCAGATTAATGAATCAAACTAAAAGTTTACATACATATATATATAGAGAGATGAATAATTATTATTTGTCTGTTTAAATATGTGTAATATTTAATGTTATTTTGTATGACTATTATATTATCTTTTTATGTATTCTTTAACTGTGTGTGTATGTTTTCTACCATTAGTATGTGAATGGAAGTATATTTATTTCAGATTCAAACAATAATGAGTACGTTTGAAAAAAAGTAGTAGATGTAGAGAGAGAGAGAGAGAGACAGAGAGAGAAAGAGAAAGATGGAGAGAGAAGAACGAGAGCGGAAGAAAAGAGAGAGGGGAAAAAGAGAGTGAGGTGAGAGATATAGAGAGATAGACAGATATATAGAGGCAGAAAGAAAAATAGAGAGAGACAAATATAGATGTATTATATATATATGCATATATATATATATATATATATATATATATATATATATATATATATATATATATATATATATATATATAGGCAGCATCTTCTCTTGCAGGAAAGTATTGTTGAATATAAGAAACAACTCATGTCTACATATCCTTTGGTAGATACTTTGAATAGTCCGAATCAGGATCTTAGTTTCGGAAGGGAATTGGCTGATTAATTTGCTATAGTTTAGATTTGTGTCCCAAGTACTTTCAGACACATCCGGATCCATCTTCAGGGGAATGAATGTCTTCTATAATACAAACACATGATCTGTACCTGATTAACCTCACTCCTCTGAAGATGGACCCGGATGGGTCTGAAAGTACTTCGGACACAAATCTAAACTATGGCAAATTAATCAGCCAATCCCCCTCCAGAACTAAGATCTTGATTCGGACTATTGAAAACATCTACCAAAGGATATCTAGACATGAGTTGTCTCTTATTATCAAACATTATATATATATATATATATATATATATATATATATATATATCTTTAATTTGGGATTTAATTCCACTATTTGGACTGCCTTATTTTTGAAAAACTTCTGAACGAAACTTGTGAAAATACATTTGGTGTTTGACGTATATATTTTGACTTCTGATTCTACTTTAATCAATATTATTTCTAGCCGTACCTTGATGGGGTATTTCAACTTAAATATATGTGTTTGGCCGATACAATTTGTGTTGCATATATTTATCTTTATTATTAATTTTGTTTATTATTATATTTTTATATTTTTATTTTCATGTATTCAAAGTAGAGTTTTATTTACTCGCTGTAATTCCACTGCGGTAATGATCCTCTGACGAGAAGAATTTTCTTTGAAAACCCATGGGTTAAGGACTTTCAATTACTTTGCTTGAACTCTTAATTGTAATAAAATTTGATTCGCACCTTATTTTATTCTTTCATTTTATCTAATGCTATATATATATATATATGTATATATATATATATAGAGAGAGAGAGAGAGAGAGAGACAGAGAGAGAGAGAGAGAAAGAAAGAAAGAGAGAGAGCAAAAAAGAGCGGAGGAGACATATGGAGTGGAGGGAGAGGGAAGTTTGAAAGAGAGAGAGACTGAGGAGAGAGTGGAGAGAGAGTGGTCATAGGGAGTGGGTGAGACTAGGAAGGGGGAGGGAGTTGGGAGAGAGAAGTAGAGAGAGAGAGAGAGAGAGAGGGGGGAGAAACAGAGTTGGTGAAAGTGTTGGGGTAAGGAGGTATAAGGTGTGGAAATAGAGCTAAGAGACAGAGGGGTGAGAAGAGAAATAAATACAGTGAGAGTATGGAGAAGGTAATGGTAGGGAAGACACTCAAGGAAAAATGAGTGATCTTCTCCAATTCGATGAACAAAATAAATATAAATAAACGCATATCTTTTTTGTTCTGACAATTAAAATCATTCGTTGTTTCTGTCGTTCACGCTTTCCATTTGCAGTTTCTCCATTTTCTAGTGTTGCTCCGTCTACACATTGAAACGACGGAAAAAAACCCATACAAAACGAAACAATGAAAATACATATGAATCAGGATCAATCCACTTAGGAATTAATTTGTAATTTTCGCGCCGCGTGTTACGCTATCAGATGGCGCTCCATTTTGTTTGGTTTGGTTATTTTGTGATTTGAAAGATGCAATATTTGAGGTTTTAAAAAAATTCATGAGTGCAGTTTTTTATAGACTTACATTGTTGAACGTACGTACAGATACGTCAGATATCCACATACAAAAATACGCCTATATATATATATATATATATATATATATATATATATATATATAGTTTGAAAAGTCACATATAGAAGCGTTGGTGAAATGGCAATAATAAGAAGTATATATATATATGTATATATATATATATATATATATATATATATATATATATATAAACAATATGAATATATATATATATATATATATATAAACAATATGAATATATATATATAAATAATATATATATATATTATAATTATATAAAAATTATATATATATATATATATATATATTATTTATATATTTATTTTGGTTAACACAAACGTTGATGTTATTTTCCAAAAGTGTACGATAAGATCACTTACTTCAACATTACATACACCTGCATTTTTTAGAGAAGAATACTCTATATTTCATCCAATAACACTTTTATTAACCCCATATGTTTATGTCCATTTCAAAGACGTATAGATTTATGATGTCCTCAATATCACCGGTTGAAAAAAATGTAAATGCATCTAAAATTAATTTAATATATGACTATTTTCTTTCAAACACAATTTTTTAAAAGTGTTAAACTTTGAAACATTACGAGTGAAAAAAATATGTATAAGTTTAATAGATGTTGGATTCATTACAATTTTTCAGCCTGAATGTTGAATTCATATACGTTGATGAAGCCCCCTCATTAAGATTGGCTATATTTTGTATATCATTAAAGTATATATTTTGAAATGAGAATAAACCCTTGTTTGTTTACAAAAAAGTTTTTTTTGAGGAGATATGGATATTTTCTTTCATAAACTAATATTTATATGATGTTACATATATATATATATATATATATATATATATATATATATATATATATATATAACTTTAATTCCAGCAATAATGTAATAAAATGTATATAATTCTAAGTATAGTTTCGCAATTAGTATATACTTCCCGCCCAAACTGCTTATAATACGAACACCTGGTATTTACCTGATTCACATCACCCCCCTAAAGATGGACCCGGACGGGCCTGAAAAGACTTGGGGCACAAATGAAAACTTTGGCAAGATTCATCGGCCACTTCTCGTCTGAAATTAAGATTCTGTTTCGGACAATGGAAAGGATCTACGAAATGATATCCAGACATAAGTTGTCAGTTATATTAAACAACACTTGCCTTCAAGAAAAGATGTTGCCTATATATATATATATATATATATATATATATATATATATATATATATATATATATATATATATATATATATATATATATATATATATATATATAAATAATGGCATGAACTAGAAATGATGAATTAAGAATTAAAAAGATAAAGGGCAGCTGGCCGGTCTCGTACCTCGCCCAACAGAGCCAAATATCGAGGTATCGTGTAAAAAATATAATAAAGATGCTATGAGAATTATAGCGAGGGAAAGAGTTAAAAAAAAAGAAGGAAAAAAAAGAAAAAATAGAAGTTCAATCAAATAGAAACTACATTAAGCCCGATGAGATTTTCTCTTTGCTTTCAAAGAGAAGGTCTCACCAAAATATCAATTTTTTACAAAAGCAAATAAACTTTTGTAGATAGATGCCCTATTTACTTTTGTCTACCTTGGCTTGGTAACATTAGCGATAGATTCGCCAAACAAATCTCTTTGTCTGTACAACAATGTTATTTTGCTGCCAATACACGAGTTGTTTTTTCGTCCCGACCGATCTTGACTCCTATTCGAAAATATGTTCTTCCCCCACATCACAATAATTCTATTATTTATTTATCTAAATGTAGTTGCAGTATGCACTACTTTGGGATGACCTTACAAAGACTACACATCCGGGTCAAACAACACGGGTCCACAAAAATTCGCAATGCAAATTATTCACCAACGGACGTTTTACATAATACTTATGGTTCGTCGATCTTATAAATAACCGCGCATCTGTGCTTCTTATTTCAATGTCGACTTATTCTCCATTCTTAGTAAGTCACACTCTCCCTACCATCTCAAGATCCTAGAAACAATCTATATTAAGTCCTTGAAACCTCTTTGCAAGCAAAGAGAAAATATCCTCGAGCTTAATGTTGTTTCTATTTGATTGAACATTTTTCGTTTTTTTTTACCCCTTTCCCTCGCTATAATTCTCATAGGATCTTTATTATATTTTTATATTCTGTTTCTTTTAAATATTTTAAACGGGTCATGGGACAAAGTAGTGCGTGCTATCGGTATACTAAGGAATACATCTTAATTGACACTGGGTGGGTATTCTTCTAGTATATATATATATATATATATATATATATATATATATATATATATATATAGTATATATGTATGTATATATATATATATATATATATATATATATATATATATATATATATATATATATTAAAAAAAGAGGATATAAACTTGTTAGTATCACGGCACCTACAACCCATGATTGTTACATATGAATGGCCTCATATGGCGATTTGCACTCATTAACAAAGTATTACGTAAAAAAACTGATACACACATACACACACACATATATATATATATATATATATATATATATATATATATATATATAATGGAGTTACATGGGGTATTTTCCACTGAAAGACTTGGGACTTAAAGTTTATTTAATTTTTTTTTTAATATAGTTTTAATGGTTGAGAAACTTCCGAGACTATATATATATATAACAAATTAAATAAAATGTATAATTCAATTCATAAGTAATTATTGCTATAAAAGATTATATCGAGCAATTGTAATTCTCAAGCTGTGATGATCATATTCCGCTACGATTTTGAGACGTTTATGTTTATGTCATTTCTAGTTGTTTAAAGTTATGTGTATAAATTCATATATTTGTATGTACATGATGACTTTTAAACTTATTGTCCTATCCAATTCAGAGCACATATCCTAGATGTAAGGGGCTATGATGCGGGCTATATTAAGTTTAAGTTTTCTTTCTAGAAAGAAGGCGAAGCCGAGATGGAAGTCTCAATGAAAATGAGTATACCTCCAATTCTGGTAAAATTTTAACAATATTAGTCAGACATCAATTAATATACATTCTATGAAAATTCAGTTCTTTTAGAGTACTTTAAAGCAGTACTATAGATACCAATATTGAAAATTCCTGCAACTTGAACATTTAAATATGTAAAAGTTGCATTACATTTGATCCACCAATCAAATTTAAATTAAATTACATTTAAATTACATTTAAATTAAATTTAAATTAAATTTAAATTAAATTACATTTAAATTACGCAAGATTACCTGAATACATTTTTAAGAGCCCGTAAGCTATGCGTTAATTTTTAGACATTTTCTAAAATCAAAATTATGCAATGGATTCAAATCACAATTGGAATAACGCTAAGTATGTGTATATGTTTATATATTTGTATGTACAAACTTCACTCCTAAACTTCTAAACAGCTCATGATGATTTTTTGAACTTAGCTGATAGGCGTGATAGTAAGTAATGTGGGCGGTCTTTACTTTAGTTTCGTAAAAACTGTAATAATAGGTATTAGACAGGAATTCGTGAAATATCCATGAATTCGAGTTTCTTTTAAGTATTTTACAGGGATGTTATAGAGAATAATATGAGCACCCCCCCCCCCCCATTAAAAAAAAATATTTCAGATTTGCATTGAATTTGATCCATAGTTATTAGACACCAATTAAGCTAGATTCTTTACATTTTAGTTTCCTCTTAAGAGCCTTAAACCGTAAGCGTTACATTTTGGCCATTTTGTAGAATGAGGATCTTGTAATTAATTTAGATTAAAAATGGAATAAGGATTGCAGAGATGAGGTTTTATAGCATTATGTCATAATTTTAATCTTCGCAAAGAAAAAAGTGAAAAACTGTCCTGTTCAGTAAATAAATTTTACAGACCCTGTACAGGTATTTTTTAAATTTCCTAATATATATATATATATATATATATATATATATATATATATATATATATATATATATATATATATATATATATATATATATATATATATTTATACATATAAACATATACATATATATGCATATATATGTATATATATATATACATATACATATATACATATATATATATATATATGTATACATATACATATATATATATATATATATATACATATATATATATATATATATATATATATATATATATATATATATATATATATATATATATATATATGAAGAAAGAAGAATGGAAAGGAATTAGCTGCTCTATCCTGGATATTGAGCTGTATACTCTTCACAATAGGTTTTATCTTTCCTAAAAGTTCGCTTTTAGTTCACCACTTCATATATATATATATATATATATATATATATATATATATATATATATATATATATATATATATATATATGCGCATGCGTGTGTGTAAGGTACGATTATTTGTTTTTGAGTGTTTGAATTCAATTTTAAAGCCTCATTAAAATGATTATCCTCCGGGGATTATTTGTTAAACTCAAAAGAAATTTCTGAATTAAAAAGAAAATCTCCGCAACAATTATTTGTAAAATATTTGATTAGGCCGCTAATTAAAGATTCA
>OY744523.1:50000258-50007758 GCA_963556195.1 Sepiola atlantica | reverse complement strand
AAACGTCGTCGATTCAGTAAAGAAGTGAGAAACATCAATTGTCTTCTCCCCGATTGATAAGTCTTTATTGTATATATTTATTGTAATCTTTTGGTAATCGGATTCCAGGAGAATAATTCATCTAGTCTGGTGTAGTATCAAACTAAGTGCTGTAAGCAGATGTAAACTCACAAGGAAAAAGTATCCCCATGTCAGGTTGCGCTGATAAACCATTGTACATGGAACCCGAAGACACTCGAGAATAGTGTTTAGTAGATATTTAATATAATATATTTTAATATATTTTAATATATAACTGTATATTAAAGTATATTTTATTAAATAATAGGCATTCTGATTATATATATATTTTTAATAAATATGTTGCAAATTGTTACGTACTCCTGTAGGTCATACAATCTAAGGTATTGGTGACGGTGGCTAAGCGGTTAAGTGGTTAACGACGCGGACATAAAAGCTAGCTGTGCCAGGTTCGAATCCACAAAAACACTTTCATGAAAACGCACACCTGATAAAAATAAATAAAATAAAATCTAAGGCGTTCTCTTGACCTTTTAGAAATGGTTATACACTGATACGTATATATATATATATATATATATATATATATATATATATATATATATATATATTAAGCTATGAAAATATATTTATGGCAATTAAGCTACACAGAGGCTCCCGCGTTTCATCCCCGGGGGCAATCTTCAGGCTAAAATGCATTTTAGCCTGAAAATCTCCCTCGGATGAAACGCGGGAGCCTCTGTGTAGCTCAATTGCCATAAATATTATTTTCATAGCTTACTACTTAGCTCTACTTACATATCGAGCACTGTTGAAGTAAATACTGAAAATTGATACATACAAAAACTATATCTCCTTATAAAATGTTATGTGGATACATGAAATAGTAATATATATATATATATATATATAAATATATATATATATATATATATATATATATATATATATATATATATATATATATATATATATATATGGCAACGTATTGTATTAGTCCATGTAGATGTAAATCCGTTTAAACTCCAGTGTTTATAAAAAGTTCTAAATAACAAGTAGAGCTGTTCTTTATTTTTTATTTATACAAACATTATTGGTTATATATGTGCATACATGTAACCAATAATGTTTGTATAAAAATGTATAGTACACACACACACACATATATATATATATATATATATATATATATATATATATATATATGTGTGTGTGTGTGTGTGTGTCGGTGTGTGAGGTATGTATGTATGAAGATATATCATAAATGAAAGACCACGAAAGACACGATGTGTGAACAAATCAAACAGAATAAAAACGAATTTTAATACTGAAGAAACATCATCAAGTAACGAGAGATTGTATTAATTTCGTTCGGATCAAAATCACAAAGAATGAAGATTTTAAATTTATTCGATAAAAAAACATTAGAAAATTAGAACACACAACAAAACGTCATTGGCAAGTGTTTAACTTTTCTAAGAAAAAAAGAATAATAAAACTCGCGCGGAGAGACGTTAAAATTGGAAAGAAAAAAAAAAAGAAAAAAAGTCGAAAATATGGATGAAATGTAGTAAAAAACAAAAATGTTCTTTAACGTGGATCGCAGTGACGCAATATATTGCATTGTTTCAGGGCGGTTTTTGCCAGATGTTTTCTTAAGGAATAAGATCCGAGTCTGAGGTTTATGTTTTGTTGTAATGAGATAACTATTATTACGCGTTCGATACACTTACGACGTGGCTATAGTATTCGGTCTTGAGGAGGGCTCAGTTTGTAAAGTCAAAATTGTGGGTAACGGTGCTTCTGTGTATGACAAATCCGTTTTTTTCTTCCCCAATTCTTTCTTATTGTAACGTCTCTCCGCACGCATTTTAGTATTCTTTCTTTTTTCAAATAGTTAAACACGTGCCAATGACGTCTCATAAAGTGTTATTCTTTTTCCTATGTTTTACCATTATCGAATTAATTGAAAATATTCACTACTTCTTTATATATATATATATATATATATATATATATATATATATATATATATATATATATATATATATCGATATATGTATATATATATGTATATATATATATGTATATATATATGTATATGTATATATATATATGTATATATATATATGTATATATATATATATATATATATATATCGATATATGTATATATATATGTATATATATATATGTATATATATATGTATATGTATATATATATATGTATATATATATATGTATATATATATATATATATATATATATATATATGTATATATGTATATATATATATATATATATGTATATATGTATATATATATATGTATATATATATATATATATATATATATATATATATATATATATATATATATATATATATATATGTATATATGTATATATATATTGACACACCGGTTCTCGTTAGATCACCGAAGTAAAGCCTGGCCAGTACTGAATGGGTGACCATTAGGGAATACCAGGTGCTATATATGCTCTCTGCTTATCTCGGCATTGTTTCCAGTCGTCTTGTATTACTACTTGCCATTGGAATCAAGCAATGCCGACACAGGAGAACGGTTGTTAGAGATTGCGCAACTCTTACAATTACAAATTCACGCGCGGGCAGCCCCTGGCAGGGCACTCATACGTCGAAATCGACGGGAGAGTCCATCATATATTTACTAGATGTACTCGTAACTCGAGCGGTCAAAACTACTACCAATTCATTCTATTTTAATTTAATTAAATGTATAAACTCTCACATAAATGTTAATATAATCTTGTTGCTAAAAATACGTGCCTTTACTTTTATATCATCATCATTAGTATGATAATAAAAAACAATAATAATAATAATATAAATATTATCATTCTTATTATATAGAAATATTATTATTCCTTAGTTTTATCAAATCAGAGTGAAGACATATTTTGACATATAATTTATATAGGTGCTGGTTGTGTGTACAAACACACGTATGTAAATACAATTGCAATTCTAAAAATATACTCATTATTTCTCTAAAGGCTAAGAGAGCTATTGCAATTATAAAAGATCGTTTGCAGAAACATAGAATTGGTAAGGCGAGGGTTGTACATAGATATTTAATATAGCGATGATTGGATTAATTATGAATTACAGCCATTCTGAATAACAATTTTTTAAATGTAACTCAATCCCAAAAGTAAAGTATGTATTTTGTGCTATTAAATAATATAGGGAAAACCCCTGGGAAAGCAATTCTTATAGCTACCTATCTAGAAAACGGAGTCATAAACCTGACATTGTAATATGGGACAAAAAAAAGAAAGTAGCAACCCTAGTTGAAGTCAGTCTCCCTAATGATGCAGGATTAAACAGAGCTGAAAGGGAAAATATTACGAAATACCAAGGTCTTATGTACGCCATGAAAAGAAACTGGAATCTTAGGAAAATCTCCATCATAGCAGTAGGTATAGAAGCAACAGGACTAATGAAAAAAAAAATCTAAATCTATCTGGCGAGTATACCCAGTGAACCAAGTGTAAGAGAAATACAAACAATTGTACTTAAAGGGACGGTTAGAATCTTAAAAATATCTCTAGGCTGGAGTGTCGGAAATAGTCGGTTAATGTCTCGCATCCGGTAGGATGCCCCATCTCCAGCAAAAACGAAAAGATAAGAAAATAAAACATAGAGGAGACTATGTTAGCTATTATATTCTTTCGATCTATTTTTTATGCATTTTTTTCTGATACGTGAACACATGTGTTTACTTAAATCTACAAGCTTATTAATGTGCCCTTTTGGAGAAAATATGTAGTAGCTTTTGTTATTACAATTGTCTTATTTTTAAGTCTCTCTCATAAAGTGTATACACAAGACGAACCTACATGCACCAACGAAATTAGAAATCTGTAATAACACGTAAGTATTTTTAACAATTTCTCTTTGGAATCGATATGTGAATTAGACACTTAAATTACTATACTAATGTATACTTTATATATGTTTAGTAACCAATTCTAGTTATATATGTATATAACGTGTATGCTATAAGATTGGAGCAGTCACGATTCCTCTAAGATTTTAGTACTTAATATTTGGTTTCAATACATGTTTTTTACTTTTCCCTCGAATAAAAACAACACAAAACAAACATACAAACTTTAACCCTGTATTTACATATACGGAACATCAATTGTTGGTTAGCGATATTAAGCGGAAATACTTATTTCTTTGAAATTCTCCGGTGTTCGTTATTCGCTGAGTTCAATATATGGTTTGTCTATTGTTCTGATTTTAAAAAAAATTGGTTCATTAGTTTTTCGTTATTTGACGGTGACACAGAGAAATATATTAGATATATATTTCAGAAAAAAACACTTCTTTGTCACCAGAGGTCTGACAATTTAGGGGGCATCTCTAAAATTTACGTCATGACTTTTTTCTCAAAACCCATAAAAAATGGTGGTTTCTGATTATCTACACGTAGCAAATATTAGTGATGCCAAGAAAACTCTGATTTGCACACGGAGAAAAGTGAAGGCCCAGTCACATGGTAAGATATTTCACGATTTTTCAAATATCTTCAAGTAGAAATTAATTTTCAGTCAAGACACCTGCGAAATAGTGATAATGTATTGCATACATTATTTAAATACTTAAGACAACAGTACAATCTGCTTTTCGCATTATACTACTAAAAATGCCCTGACTCCTATTTGACAAATCTTTGCAATATATGAACTGGGAAACCTATAAAAACTCTCGTGAAAATAAAAACACTTTTTTTTTCAAATATGTAAAAATATGTCATTATATTTTTTCTACAAAATCAACAAAAAGTTGTTTTATTACAGAAGTAGTAATCACAGGGGAGACAATCTATTCTTCATTTTTTACATTTATAATTTTGTTTCTTTTTTGTGATATTTACTCATTTTTCTTTTTTCTCATTCTTATAAATTGTGTTAGTGAAGCCCTTTACGTTTTCTCTCCCCTAACGTACCCATTTTGAGTATGTGCAATCAACCATGACACAATGGAAATCGCAATTATTCTATTGTTGGTCACGGTTTCGTCAATTCATTGTAAAAAAAAACCGTGACTTACTGACCGTTAAGCCGGGTGTATATGTTTTTTTTTAAATGTTCTTCATAATACCAGACTTCCTACAATTGCTCCCGGCTTTGCTTTAGAGTGCTCATTTTACAATACTCACTGGAATTTATAATGACCCATTATAAAATAAATAAAAGTTGTAATAATGGGTGCAGTGCTTGAAGCAGTAGCATACAGGGCTCTTATTTATTCCTGGGAAAACTTGGGGCTTTAATCTATGATATGAATGATATACCCATGTGTATATGTCTCTCTGTTCATTGTTGAAATTAAAAACAAAGTCTTATACCAAGATCGACAAAAATGTGATCGATTAAAATTCAGGAATTAATCAATAGTTGTATTTTATTATTTAACTATCACGTAATGCTGTTTGGGTTTATTTTATTATATAAATTAAAGATATAACGAAGTAAAACGGCAATATAATATTATAAGTTGTGAGCAGATATGCATCATTAATTGACGGGCAAAACCAGATGTGCCGATTACCATGGCGTAATATTTTTGAGAAATATGTCTTTTGGTCATTTCTAGGCTCCAAAAATACGTTTCGAAGAAATCCAACGGAGTGTTTAATTGGTCCCCCGATTTATAAAATCGGGGGACTTATGTTTTGAGGCATGTCCGTCCGTCCGTCCGGATTTTTCTCCGCAACCATCCATTGAATTTCTCTGAAATTTTGCATGAAGTTGTAACTTTTGTCAGGTTAGAAAGTGACATTCTCCGATTTTTAAAAAACAATCTGGTTAGCCCCTCATGGGGTCAAAAGTCCCCGAAATGGCAAAAAAATTACATTTTTTGCCCCATAACTTTTCATCCATCCATTCAATTTCTCTGAAACTTGGCCAAAATGTGGGGGCAATTGTTCCTAATAGAAAATAAGTATCGCTGACCTTGAAAAAAATCTGGTTCGCGCCCTCAGGGGGTCAAAAGCCCCCTAAATGGTTAAAATGATTCCTTTCTCCCATAACGTTTGATTCATCCATTCAATTTTTTCTGAAACGTGGCCAAAATGTAAAGGCAATTGTTCTGGATATAAAATGAGCATCCTTGATCTCAGAAACATTCTGGTTTGCGCCCCCAGGGGGTCAAAAGGGGGGTCAAAAATGCCCCAAATTGCCAAAATTTATTGCATTTTACACTCGCTACATCGAGTCACATACAGAGGAGGACCACGCACGCGCTGTTTGTTATTTAATAATAAGAGCATAGTATTTATTCATGTATATTGTAACAAAAGATCAGGTGAAATCAACATGATACCATAGGTTCCAAGCATGGGGCAGGCTCAGACTGAAAACTAATATTACGTTGGGTGTGCTTATATAAATAAAAAAGTTATCTTGGATACTTCCAGCCATATTTTATTTCGGAGGTAATTATGAGTATTTCTGGGGGCAGTTCACTGTTCTTTAATATATTTTTCTTTTCGTTATTTGAATTAGTAGAGGTCATACAGTAGAGGACTTGAAAATAGCTTCATTGATAAATTAAAAGATAAAAAATATTTAAGAAAAGGGAGAAAAGAAACAAAACAAGCCACAACAAAAGTTAAATATAAGAAAACTGTATATGTTAACTACATTAATTAGAATGTACGTATACAGGGTGATTCATAAGTCACTTCACTTACCTATTTAAAATGATTACCATATGAAGCACAAACATACTATGAACGTTTGATAATTGTTATCTTACTCTCTAATTACTGCTATTTGGTGTTTTAAATTTGTTCGTTTATATATTTGTTTCTATATATATTTATTTCATAATCAATTAAATATGCTACAAAGAGTCGTAAATTCCTTGCAAAAAAGAATGGAGCTATGCATGCAGAACGAAGGTGGAAAATTTGAGAATTTGCTGTAATCTTAAACACCCATAAATGAATTTGTTTAATAAACTTTCTGTTTTGTATTACCGTATTTTTTAACTTTAGAATTTCAAAAATAAATAGCTAAGTGACTTATGAATCAGCCTGTATATCATCACATTTATTGTCGAAATATTATTTAACTATTAAGGTGCATAAAAGTGTTAGAAATTTACACAATCAAACGTCATTAGCGCAGACAGTAAAAGAAACAAAAGCTGATTTTCATAATGGAATCTCGTAGGGATTGTTCCAGTGTTATAATCTTGGAGTGGTCAAAAAGTTCGTTTCTTGAGTGTCACTTTTTGGCCTAATAAAGACTGTTTTATATTCCTATTCTTAAAATGATGTATTCAGTGTAGCGAGTATGTTGATGTTAGAGCAGTTCTTACATTTTTGCTTGCATTTCAGGCCATGAAATCGAAAATCAAGCCGAGCACTTCCGACATCTAATTTTTTTTACTGCAGAAAAGTAAGAAAAGCTACAGAAACCT
>OY744523.1:49975258-49995258 GCA_963556195.1 Sepiola atlantica | reverse complement strand
GTCTTAAAATAAAGACGAAACGTTGATGAATATATAACAAATATCTCTTGGTTTTTCCTTTTTTCATTTCCCATATATCATATATATATATATATAGAGAGAGAGATAATTATTATTATAAACATATATTTTTATCTACATACGTTTTATCCTTACGTCAATCGTAATTGTAGAGAAGAATAATTCAAACAGGTTTCCGGACTTGAACCCCGGAACACGAGTTATATTTCGAACTCAAATTCAAATCTTTATCCCGCAACAACTCAGTAAACAAGCGAGCGATTAAGCATATTTATATCAGCTGTTGTAAAATGTTCTTCGATTAAAAGAACCTCACATTGAAGACACGGTGACGGCTGTGTTAATACTACTCAATACTATATATATATATATATATATATATATATATATATATATATATATATATATATATATATATATATATATATATATATATATATATACATATATATATATATGCGTGCATTAATATATATAAGTGTAGATATATAAATATATCATTATGTATGTATAATATATATATATAAATGAATAATTATATATATATATATATATATATATATATATAAGTATATGTAAATATGTATATATACTTATATGTATATATAGACATATAAATACATGCTTACATATGACATTCTAGGTATATGTTTATATATTTATATATATTCGCATGTTAATGTATATTAATATATATTTATGTAAGTATACATGCATACATATACACACACACACACACACATATATATATATAATATTTATATACGTATATTAATAGATTAATATAGATATACATATATATAAATAAACTAATAAACATGTGTTTATAAATATATATATATGTGTGTGTGTGTGTGTATGTGCGCGCGTGTGTGTGTGTGTATGCATATGTTGTCCCATACTGTACAACACGATCATTCTTTCTGGCTAGAATCGTAAATTTCATTTTAAATACATCTCGACAAAGAGTTCTACAATTCCCACTCATTATAAACTCTAACAAAATTAAATAACATAATGTCTTCTATAATGCATTTCCTTTAATCAGCAAACTTATTTTATCCGAACAGAACGTAAATTAAGTGGGAGCTTAGTTACTTTACACTTAACTCCCAACATACTTTGCACATAATATATATAATAAAATGAATAAAGGACAAAAATAAAATAGATGTAAAACAATAAAAACATCAGTTTGATTTCATATACATTTTACGCATTTTTATTCCCAACAGCCATATTTTATTACGAAAAAAGGAACAAAGCCCATTTAATAAATATTCTAACGACTATTTTTAAGTCAACTATCGCAATGACGTCGTGAAATAAATACAGAATGAAGTACATTAGTTCCCCCCTCCTATGTCGTAGTTTCTTCCTCTCCAACGCCTACACCATCCTCTTATGCGACCTGTATATATTCAACCATTTCTTTCTTCTGATTCAATAACCAACTATCTGGCCATAATACACATGACGCACGCTTCCCCCTCCTCTCTCAGGCGTTACATACCACCGACCGCTACCAATTTCCCCCAACAAACCTTCAACATTAACTTATCTTCTTCTATTGCTACCATCTATTGATAGCCAAATATTTATCTTTGGGCTTACATCACCACGCCCCTCCCTGCTCGTTAATGGTTCTAATTACCCCGACCGCTACCAGTTCCTCCATAAATACTTTCCCGAGTAAACTCAACTCCTTTCACTGCTACCATCTATGTGTAGCTCATAATTTATGTTTTAATGAGCGATCTTTCGATCATCCTGGCGAAGTCTTGAAATAAACACATTAGTGAATGCATAAATAATATATTTAGTTTTCTTTTTCTTCATCTTCCAATAAGTTGGAGTATTAATTCATTGTTCATATATATATATATATATATATATATATATATATATATATATATATATATACATATATATATATATATATATATGTATATATATATATATATATATATATACATATACATAGACAGATAGATAGATAGGTAGATGCATATATAATATATATATATATATATATATATATATATATATATATATATATATATATATATAAAATACACACAAAGTTGAAATGCTTAAACAGTGTGTGACATATTTTGATTACAACTCATATCTCTATACCCCACGCAACCCGTATCATTTCTTCTCTCTTTCCCTGTTATTCGGCATTCCTATGGTAAACAGCTGATGATCCCCGTGTTAATATTAGAAGCTTAAGGTCTCCTGTTTTTTTTTTCACTCTTAGATAATTAACCCCCCCCCCTTTTTTTTTTTTTTTTACTTATATTTTTTCATTTATTAATTTTCCAACGAATGTTAAGTCTGCAATATCTTGGATTTAGTTAGTTTGTCTGGGCATTTAAACTGCATTTACATTTTTTTTTAATGACTCAAAGCTTCTTTAGACTATATATTGGGTATTTAGATCTGTATGGCTAGGTTTCCTTCCTTTTATCTAATTACTTTCCTGGTACCTAAGGTACTTAAGCTTTATTTTTTATTTATTTTTTAATGCAACTTTAATTCCTATATAATCTTATTTCTAGCTACCATATTGCAGAATGGTTCTTGGATATAGTGTTTAGATAGTATTATTTTTATTTTTTTTTTATTATTGTTATAATTAATGTTATTTGATATGCAAATTACTATATCATACGGTAGTCTTAAGGGTAATATATTATTATTATTATTATTATTTTATCATTATTATTATTTATTTATTTATATATTAGTGATATTTTAAGCTGAATTATTTCGACACTTGATTATTGGGGAAATGGTCGTATAATCAGTACAATTGGAGAGCCATGAATATTATAACTGTCCTGTTTTTAAATCTCCGAAACAGTTACATGGTAAACAGCTGATGATCCCCGTGTTAATATTAGAAGCTTAAGGTCTCCTGTTTTTGTTTCACTCTTAGATAATTACCCCCCTCTTTTTTTAAATTTTTTTTTTTTACTTATATTTTTTCATTTATTAATTTTCCAACGAATGTTAAGTCTGCAATATCTTGGATTTTGTTAGTTTGTCTGGGAATTTAAACTGCATTTTACATTTTCTTTTTAATGACTTAAATTTCTTTAGACTATATATATATATATATATATATATATATATATATATATATATATATATATATATATATATATATATATATATGCATACATATTCAGGAGCGAAGTCACAAATTGTCAGCTCTTGTATAATTTTAGATCGATAAATTTAATTAGTTCTACCTTAAATGAGTTTAAATGTATTATTTATCTCTCTCCTAGATAGATAGATAGGTAGGTAGGTAGACAGATAAATAGATAAATAGATAGATAGATAGAGAGAGAGCGAAAAAAACTTTAAGCTCATTTCTATGTACAAAGTTTTTTTATATATCCAATCCAACATTTCTTTATACTAACATACTCATTAGTAAAAGTCGGATATATAAGTGAGTTGTTAAGCTTATGTCGACGAGTTGAGATTTTGCGACCGACTCGGAGCCCATCCCTCATTAATCTCTGTTAAATGAAAGTTTAGCTCTGAAGAGGACACACAGTGCGTAACACTCTCGTTGATGTTTATTAATTTTCTATATCTAAAATTTGTTTTCTTTAAAATAGCTCCACGCGTTTTGTAGATCATCTTCTTACAATGCTTTGGTTGATTACTTCTGCTTTACGGCATATCAACCCTTTAGTGGGTGATCCTATGCCGAAACAATGCCTATACCAAACAATTTACTGTATCTGTTTAGATTCATACCAGTTGCTATTAAACGCACAACTGGGGAGAAATTGTTGATACCTTCATTTCACAATGTTATTAGTGGGTAAGTACTGTTGCCACCTCTGGAGATGTGCCTCTCAGACTATCCTTTCTTTTTCTCTTCCCTACATACTTTTTATTCACAGAAGAGAGATCGCTAGTCTTTCTCAACTCTGTTGTTATTTTCATAGTAGGTGCTTGACTGAGCTTAAATCTATGTCTATCCCCTGTAAAACATTCATGGCAAAACTCGTCTAGCTACAGCCTCTGTAAATAATGTGTGTTTTTTCCTTTGTGTTCCTAAACAAAACATAACTTCCATGTAATTTATGTCCAAGAACTATCCGTTTGTTGATCAATACAACGTGGCTGCTTCCCAGCTGACTACAACATGGTCGTTTTCAAGTACAATGTTACGAAGGTTTTGTTGCGCAGTTGTCTTAAATCATCAATTTCTGCCGAGTTTCAACGATCGTTACCACACCTCGTGCTGTTTTCTCATCGTCTACTGGACAAACGCACTTACTCTTATCCTCGACTGGCCTTTAAGCCTTGACAAGCACTGACCCGTTATTACATAACGAAAACGTGTAGATCTGACTAAATTTTAACTCAGTAAAACAGTTGCATTTTCTAAGACTATTCGAAATACGGCATAACCACGTTGATACACCAGTTCTCGTTAGATCATCGAAGTTAAGGAATGCTAAGCCTGGTCAATACCAGATGGGTGACCATTTGGGAATACCAGGCGCTCTATGTGGGAAGACGGTGACACCACCCTGCAAGAACTGCAACACCTAACCGGGATATACATGTAACTGGTGACCGTTTGTGAATTTGATACTTCCATGTATCTTTCTTCTTCGGAGAAAGCCGGTTCAACCCGCCCAGAGTGAATGTCGTACCAAGTATAGGTAGGTACAGGGTCGGAATCTGACTGAATATACAAAATTGCTTTTGGATAGAGCCATCTTTTAAGAAATTATTATGACTTGAAAATAAAACTCCATTTTTTGTCGATGATGAAATAAAAGTTTAGATGATGAATAATGGGTAAAAGTAAGTAAACTTCTATAATAATCAGTTTAGAATTGAGTTCTATCAATATTAATATATGAACATACATAACTCTCTCTCCCTCTCTTGTGTGTGATGAAAAGGTTGCTTGAATCTACACTACATCAAGAAGTTACCAATCAACAACATTGAAACAATTTACTTAGTAACAAGCAATATGGATTTCGTCCTACCAGATAAACAGCCGACGTACTTAGTGCAATATCGCACACAATCAGTGAATCTATCGACGAGAGCTACGTTTCTAGGGCGATAGCCTATAATATCGAAGGTTTTAATAGGTTTGTTTAACAAGCTTGTTAGCTATAGACTCTTACGAAGTGTCTTCTTAACAACTAAACTATTTCTCTCCGATACGTTTATTTAAGTTGTAGTTGACGGACAGAAGTGATGCACAGAGTATTAATGCTGATGTGCCTCACGAATCCATTCTTGATCCGAACTATTTTTATGAAATGATCTTAAAAACCACATTCTGTGATCATTCGTTGACATCTATGCAGGAGATCTTCGAATAGTTTATTAGGAAAATTTTAAGAATAAGAAAGCTATCATCAAGCTATGAAATTCTGTTTTGTTTAACGATATAAATTAAAGAATTCTGCCTAAATACACCCCCACAGTATTTATAATTATTTCAAGGGGTGAGGGGAACTGTGAAATATAAGTTGTCAGACAATTCTTTCGTCGTCTGAAATTTAGTCGGAAATGAAACTTTTTACCAAAATAAAAAGTTGTCGATTTTAGGTAAACAGAATGCATGATGATAATTTATATGTGAAAAGTTAAGTTACAGACGCAGTTCTATGATTCTATATCTGGCGAAGCATAATTGTTTTCCGTGACTTTGTACCGAAGGTGAACACACATATATATATATATATATATATATATATATATATATAATATTTCTATATATATATATATATATATATATATATATATATATATATATATATATATATATATATATATATATATATATATATATATAGTCTCGGAAGTTTCTCAACCATTAAAACAAAAACAAAGCAAAACAAAAAAACAACAAAAAAACCCCTTAATTCCCAAGTCGTTCAGTGGAAAATAACTCATGTAAGTCAATTTAGTTTTTTCAGTTATTATATTAGTTTGCTTCTAACATTATTTAAGGGATCATCAGTTGTTTACCATGAAAAACTGTTTCGGAAATTTATGTTTATATATATATATATATATATATATATATATATATATATATATATATATACATATTTATATACATACATATTTATATACATATATATATATATATATATATATATATATATATATATATACATATATATATATATAAATGAATACATTCGAAAGTGTTTTTATTTATCACACCTTTATTAACATCAACACAGTTTTCTGTCATGAAAATCAATAATACAACATACTAAAATTGGTGTAATTTATTTATAATTATATTCTCCTTATCTATCTCATATAAATACAATAATTTCGTAGATACAAAAAAAAGTAATTAATCAAAAACAATGTATTAATTCATTCACTTTCAAAGAAAGTTAAGTTTATTTAAATGAAACTTAGTTACTTCATAAAAAAATATATGTATCGACGTATCGAGGTGAGTGCTCCCTCCGCTTATTTACTGTTCGACCCCGTTTTTCCTCTCTCGTACGGTACGCAAAAGCCAAATGTTCTCTTTTTAAAAAGCTTCGCATCATCGCCCAACCGAATTGATTTTGGGGGGGATCCATTTATTTCTGATTCAAAAGATAAATACATGTGTATCGAATATTAATATTTATCTATTTCATGAATAAATTCGAAAGTTTTTGTCCCGTGTTTACAAGACACTTCTGAATGAAATTCTGTAAACTTAGGCATGAATCCCTAATCGTATTTGACAACACATCTTTGTTGTGGGGTTGATAGTCATAACTTTCATCAAATTCCCTTCGACTTACTCTATGCTCACCAAAATACTGCATTAACTTTATGACTTAATCCTTACTTACTTTGCCAAGAGATAGCGAGCTAGAATCTTTTATTTTGCTAATGCAGTTAACTTATGTGTGCTCATTTTTTGAGGGGGGTATCAACTTTTTAGGAAATTACGTCTGGTTATACGAACTTTCCAATCAGACTTAAGGTTCGTATTAAAAATATGTTAGTTAACTGCCCTAAACATTTAAAATTACCATCAAAATAAGAATCTCATTTCTTTTTAGATAGTTGATAATTTAGCTGAGGGTGTTAATATACAAAGTTAACAAATTTTGTTGTTAATTCTAAAATAAAATAAAAACTATATTGATATTTAAAAAAAAAATCGTCATTAAGTTTTTAAAAAATTAATTTTTCTGTCTTTTATGATAAAAGCGAAAATACCCACAATAGCATTTTAAAATAACTCATGAATATATAATTATTTTATTTGACCAATTGACGTTCCGCTTTTGGCGATTGTCAAGAATAATAAACAGAAAGAAAAAGTTCTCAAAAACAAATAGTCAACAAATAACTGTTACCAAAGGCAATGACCTTATTTTTTTAGCTACCTGCCTATTTTTTTGTGTTAAAGTATTTAAAAGCGTTTCTTTAAATTTCAATTACAATGTTCAGTCAAATATATTATGTTAGACCTAAAAGCAAAGATGGCTGACAGTTGATCGCCGACCGTCTACAAAGTCTGATGATTTTTTTACTTTTCTCCGTTCAATTAGGCAAAAAGTTAATTTAAAAGCGTTAGCGACAATTATTTATTGACTATTTCTTTGTTTTTCATTTGTTTGTGGTTGTTCCGCCCGCCATGTTTATCTAAATTTTACCCGCTTACCCGTAAGTCACTTAATTTGCTTTCGTTTTCAGTCGAAAAGGTGGATGACGTGATATGATCTCAGAAATAAAAGGATTGTCTTTCTCTATTTCTCTCTTTCTCTCCACATAAGTATCTATGATCGAAAACGTAATTTTGTGCGCAGATCGAGGTCGGATACTTTTTAGACTATTGAATCAAAATCATATAATAAATTTTGATCAAAATTGTAATATAAGGCCATGAGATCCCGAAGCTGTGCTGCTCGCGTTCTGAGGGATCTCCTGGTCCTTAACATAGATGTGACTGCGCTACAGGAAACTCACGACGTTTCGGATGAGGATTGCGGTGTGCTGACTGGAGATTACGATGTCTTTTGAGAATACCACAAATTTTGCAGTAGAGGGGTGTCCTTGCTCGTGCGTCTAACCCTACCAGCAGATGTAAGCGTTGTACACGCAGATGCAGAAGGCAGGTTGGTCGTAGCCGATGTTGCCGTTCGCAATAAAAAAATTCCTAGTCGTCACGGTTTATACGCCCAACATCGTTAGCGAGAGGGTATCTTTTTTTCGTCGGTTACAGAGTTTCGTTGGTGATTCGGAGCGGTTAGTGATAATGGGTGATTGGAATGGCATCCTTGATCTCAAAATAGATAGTGTGGGCGGGACCTGTGGGTCGGTGCGACTTGAAAGCAGTGTGTCTGACCTGATGGTTTCATGCGACTTTGTCGACAGATTTTGTCTCGGTCATCCGGGGCGGAAGATGTAGACATGGAACCCTAGTGGTTTATCCTGTGCAAGTACCTACTTGGACGAACGGCTACCTGTTATTGTCCGGTTACAGAGTGTGAGGTATGCCGCGCTGAAGCAGGCTGGCTGCAATAAATTACCGGGACTTGATGTTCTCTTTTATAAATATTATTTGAGTATGTCGCACATGTTCGTCTCTCTTCTGATGAATATATTCAACCACTGGTTTGAACAGGGTTCTATTCTCGGTACAGTTACCAGGGGCGTAATTACGCTACTTAAGATTAATGGTGGGCATGGAAGGGGGCTAGATGATTAGAGGTCAAGAAGTCTGCTTAACACAGACTTATAAACTTTTGCCAGAGTTCTTGCGAATCGCTTGCAGGTTTTTATCGCAGAGTTTATCGAGCCGGATATGACTTATGGTTTTAAGGGGAGATCGATTCAAAGCAATTTGCACTTAATTCGTACGATAATAAAGGATCTAGAAGACGACATTGAAGCTGGGCTGATCCATTTAGATCAGTCCAAAGCGTTTGATTAAGTTGATCATCGTTTTCTGGGGCCCGCAAATGAATCTCCATTTTGTATCGCAGGTCGACGGCAGTGGTGCAAGTAAACGGGATGCGATCGGAGTCGTTCGTTGCTTCCCGGTCGGTGCGCCAGGATTGCCCGTTGTCGTCTTTGCTCTATGTTCTTGCGTTGGAGCCGTTACTCCGCCAACTCAGGAATAAGGCGACGCGACCAGTCCTTTGCGGAATGGCTCTACCTAGTGGGACGCGGGCCAGGGTATCCGCGTTTGCCGCTGATATCACTGTGTTTGTGTTTTGAACTCTGTGCATTTGCACTGTGATTAAGGCACTCAAAGAGTATGAAGAGATTACAGGGGGGCGTAGTCAATTTCAGCAAATCCAATGGCCTCGAATTGGCTGCCTGGCACAACGCGGCTGCGTTGCCACGCTGTTTCTACTGGACAAAAGTCCCCGTCCGGATCCTTGGCGTGTGGTTAAGTCCGGGTCTCCAGCTTGATTAGAACTGGTCGGAAGTACGGTCTAATGTCAAAACGTATGTTAGGATTTGGCTTTGAGCAGAGGCGTGCAGAACTTACGTCTTTCCTCTTATCCTCTACCATTTGGCTGTACTACCTCTGCATGAGGACCGCTTGGCGACTCTAACGCTCTTCTCACCTTTGTGTCAAGACAGAGAGCCGCTTATCCGAATACAAGTTTGCACTCAATGTCGACGTGACGGGGTATTAGGGATGACAGAGTTAGCAAGTCATAGACATGCCGAGAGATTGTCATTCCTGAGCCACACTCTGATGGAAGTAACTGAATGATGCCCTGAAGTTAGGAAGGCTTTTCCCAACCTTATCCCCCACAACTTGGCTGAATTCCGCCGTAAGCCAAGGGAACAGACGCGGTTGTCCGAATGCCGAGCTGCGCTCAGATTCCTGCCGGGGTCCAGTGATGTTGCACGTCCTAGAAATACACTATATAGGGAATTAGTGGAGGGGACCGCTTCTGATCCGCTGGGTGAGCAACTGTGGTGGTTGGAAGAGGAGATCTGCTCTCGATAGTGTTCGGCGCCAGGTCTGGGTTGTCTCAATAATTTTGAGTTCTATCTGACTATCACCAGTTCACTAGTTTGTCGACGGGCTTCAACTGTCAGCCTGCCTGCTACTAGGAGGAAGTGTCTCCTACATGCAGGAGTAATACAAGCCAGGTCGGTTGAGCTCCGAATGACGGGTGCCACCAATCCAGATCAACAGCCAGGCCGTAGCGACCGGGAAGCGAGTCCTGTCAAGCAGACCTATTATAGGTATTCTTTGTTTAGAATTGAAACCGACGGTATCGATGATCCTCTGTAATATATATATATATATATATATATATATATATATATATATATGGTAAATAAAAAAGGAAAAACTAAGAGATATTTTTTTATATATTCATCAACGTTTCGTCTTTATTGTAAGACTTCCTCAGTATGATAATTTCAAGAAAAATGTCATGCAAGTACATCGAAATATATATATATATATATATATATATATATATATATATAAATATAAAAATATGTTATATATATATATATGAATATATATATATATATATATATATATATATATATATATATATATATATATATATATATGGATAGATAGAGTAAAATGGAGGTTGGTATAGGGCTACATTCTTAGATATACTAGAAAATATATGCTCCCTCCGGTCGCATATTTTTGCTAGGCTGCCGCGTCATAAATGACGCTAGTATGTAATTTGGGTAGAGCTTTTTATCACTCCAATTAATTTAAATAATATATTGCACATGATAAATAACAACATTAATAAAAAGAAAAAAAAAGTTTGCATTGTTATCGTCTGCTCGCTTATCTTTCCACCCAATAGTTTTGCGCCAAATCCACGTAAGAATTTACAAAATAATAAATAATAATAGTTCTAGTTTTTGAAAGAGAAAAAATAAAAGTGTACCAAAAATAAAATTAACAATAAAAAATACAGCGAATACGATTCTAAAAACAGTTATTTACTTGCCCAGTAAAAAGTGTCCCCCCCCCAAGTTATCGTCTGCTCGCTTTTCTTTACACTCAATCGTTTTGCGCCAAATACACCGCAGAATATAATAAATAATATTTTATGTCTTCAAAGCGGAAAAAAGGTGTACGTAAATTAAAATAAACAATTAAAATAAACAAAATACAGCGAACACTATTTTAAAATCAGTTATGTAGTTTTCCAGTACAATGCGTTGTTTTTTTTTTGTTGACAAAAAACTAAATTCATTATAATGTGTGTGTGTTTTTTAAATAGTAATTTTTAAATCAATTATCATTTTAATTAAACAATTTCATTCAATGAATTTGTAAAAATCAACAATTTAAAAAACTAAATACAGCGAAAACTAATTTTCAAATCGGGAAAAAAGGTGTATCTGAAAATTATCAATAAAAATATCGGTACTCTTTTACTGCAGGACCCGCGATACCTTTCAGAAAAAAAAGTTTAGCTGAACTGAATTCTTTATAATGTGTGTGTGTTTATCAATTATTATTTTAAGTAAACAATTTGATTCAATTTGTGTTTTAAAACACGATGGCTAATAAGATTAAGAAAATTAACAACCTCAGAACGTTTTAATAAAATAAATCAGTAAAGTATTAATGCGCCCGTTCAGAGGGTGGTACGCTGTTTAATCAGTTGGACGTAGAAGAACGCGACCGTTCAGAGGGAGGTACTCTGATAATCAGTTGGACGTAGAGGAAATAACTAGTAACTCATTTTATGAATAAATCATAAAAGAAATAATTATAATTCATAAGTAAGATGATTAGCGAGCAAAATAGCGTAAATACATCTGAAAATCTGAAGAGAACAATCATGAGTGTATATTTGCGAATACTAATTCATTAGAAGTTCAAAAGCAATTGATTATGTAAATTGAGAAAATCCGCATAATGTTTATGTCGGGTTCTTTAATAGTATATAATGAAACTGGCGGACTTAATAAACAGTCATAGTACTCTGATGGAGTTTCGGCTTCAGACAGACAGACAGATACATAAACTCCATTATTAATAGATATCTAACTATCTTAGGTTTTTCGTAGGAGCAAAAGGCAGTCTTTCTTTGTTATTGCACTTGATTTTTGTGTTCTCACTTGATGTAGAAATACTTCTCCTAGACTGAGGCCATTTTTATTGTGTCCTAATCCAGAGTGCTACTATTTGTGGAGCTAGGTTTTTCAGCACATTAAAACTGGCCTTGAGTCTAACACATATCTCGTAGGGGAGACAAGTTAATAGGAACTAACAACAGATATACAGAGCGGGGAGAGGGACGATGTAACCAAAATATCAATAGAAATAGATGAACAGAGTGTAATAAATAAACTAAACTACATACAATAAGGCTAACCGTCAGACAGTCGTACTGCCATACCAACGTCTAAACAATCGCAGAAATCTAGAAAGTGGCTGAAAACGGAAATGAAACGAGATAAGATTCAAGATTTCCATGAGGAATAAGGGTCATTTCATATTCGACGATGGAAAGTAACTGGTCTTTACAGAAACCGAAAATGCATTACTTCGTTGATGCCTTCAAGGCTGAAGCGATCAAAGTTAGTTTTCATTTGAAAAGATAATTTCAACAACAAACGGGGAATTCGGTGGAAGCTTTTGTCTACAAGAAAAAGCCCATTATTTTTACAAATTAGATTTTCGCTTCTTTTATTTATCGTGGCAGCCAATTCTACCCCCGATTAAAATGAGTTTAATGGGAAATAGAAGAAGAAACGTCGACATCAATTTAACTTCTACGCTGTTTCACATACAAATATATATATATAGATATATATATATATATATATATATATATATATATATATATATCTACCAACCAACCTACCTATCTTTATATATATATATATATATATATATATATATATATATACATGATATGTTATATAAATTTAGTATATATATATATATATATATATATATATATATATATATATATATATATATATATTATATATATATTTTATGAATAATAAGTGATGAGAATACAAATTGTGAAGATTACAATGAAATGGATGGTAACATCTGGATAATATATTTTAAAGATAGTTTTATATATATATTTTTCTCTTTTCCCACTTACACACACACACACACACACGCACGCACTCACATATATATATATATATATATATTATATATATATATATATATATATATATATATATATATATATATATATATATATATATATATATTACATATATATTATACATATTATATTTCGTATAAAATATAATAAATACATATCACACTTTTTACTTTACCAAGAAAGTTAATCTACCGAGCTTATAGATTTATGTATATTATGAATTTTATTTGGAGATTTATATTCTTATATTCTTCTCTGGTTAGTCGCACCAATTAATTTCAGCATCGGATGTGTACCCCTGAATTTCTGGAACACTGTCTGATATATTTGCTGATTTGACACTCATAATAACCTGGATTTAACTGTTTTGGACATGTTACATTTTTCCATCAATTTAGATTTTTGTATTTTGTATATTTTCTAATCTATGCTAACAGTAATATTATTTTTACTGATTCATCTGATTACCTCTTCTGATGATAAAAGCTTGGATTTTTGAAAATCCATCGGTTGATGAAAGGGAAAAAAGTTTATTTATATATTCATTGTTTAAACTAATTGATGGTTCCATACATATTGTTCTTTTTTCCAATTTTCATTCTCATTATTTATTTCATTTAATTATATAATGTATATATATATATATATATTTATATATATATATATATATATTATATATTATATACATATCGTATCTACATATTATATTCAAGATATATATATATATATATATATATATATATATATATATATAACGTAAAATATAATAACACGAAATTACATGATTGTCGATGCAATAATTTATTTCAACCTTGCGGTTTTATTCAAGCACTAAAGTAGACAATTACATTTTTGAGACTGTCTCAAAAATGTAATTGTTTAATTTGATGCTTGAATAAAACCGCAAGGTTGAAATAAATTATTGCATCGACAATCATGTAATTTTTTTAAATTATATTTTACGTTATTCTTGCTCTGTTTACCACATTGAGCTCTCTTACCCGGATTTCTTCCTGGAATTATTCCATTATAACACAAATATATATATATATATATATATATATATATATACAAGATATATATATACATATATATATATTATATGCAATATATACATATATATATATATATATATATATATATATATATATATATATATATATATATATATATATATATATATATAGTGTTGGTCTAGAAGTAGCATATCAGATTGAAATTCCGGGGTGTCTTAGCAACTGGGTTTGAATCGGCAATAACTAACATTTCCGACACTGAAGATTGCAAAGCATGAAATACTATTAGTACATATTCATTAAAAAAATATTGTGATCGGCCCCTTGAATACAAGGACTGTTCCTCTAGGAGAATTTAATAATAAGCAGTCACATTAGGTGTACTTCGATGTTCCAGCCTCTGTTGTTGTTGAATACTGTCCGACTTAGCTTACTGTATATGTTCGCGGATGTTGCAATTATATAAGGTTTAAATTCTCTTCTTTTCTTTTTAATTGCTGTGAGCGATAGGGGTAGAATATCAGACTGCGAGTCAGACGTGACTATGCAACTGGCTTCGAATTCTTTGAACGGAAAGAATTAGCACCTACACTGAAGATTCCATAAGCACAAAACACCAGTGTCTAAAGATAATAATAATAATAAATATTTTCATAAATATTTTTTTTTAAATAGTGCATATATATATATATATATATATATATATATATATATATATATATATATATATATATATATACATATGGTTTGTTCCATTTTACTTCAGTCGAAGTTCTCAGAAATCAAGGGACAACTTCCTGGGGTAAACACTTGATATCTATATGAGACACATAGTTATTCGAATATTCCATTAATGTTCTCTATTACCTGTCAAACGTTGAGTTAGTAAAGAAGTTAAGAATATTAATTTTCCTCACTCTAATTGATCTGTGAACTATGCAATAGTATATCTTTCTTGTGGTCTTTTGGTCTTGTCGGATTCCAGGACAAGAATTAATCTAATTTGAGGGAGTATCCAGCTAAGTGCTGTTACTTGAGGTAACATGACTTGGAGAAGGTTCACAATTCCTCGTATAGGACAGTGTATAACCGTGTCGAGGGGATTTTATTTGGGCTTCGAATACTGTGTTATTTTTAATATTTGCTCTGGGTTTACTTGAACGGTGAAGCATCCTCATGTAATACTGACAATTCCTTGTACAAGGAGACCGAAGAGACTTTAAGATGGTGTCTAGCAGGTAATTCAAACTATCTCTCTCTCTCTCTCTCCCTCTCTCTCTCTCTCTCTATATATATATATATATATATATGTGTATATATATATTAATATATATATATATATATATATATATATATATATATATATATATATATATATATATATATGTTTGTTTTGTAGTATTCTCTAAACAGTCGGAGAAGAATAATATTCTTCTTCTGGTTTAATTATTTTTGACAAAGGGATGTCTTTTCCCGAAATATCAAATAGTGATTTTTAATCACCCGGACATCACACGAACAGCAAAAACACTCTTGCTGTTATATATATATATGTGTGTGGGGGGGTTGTATTGTGTAGAAACAATCACGTTGAAGAGTTGGTTATATCTCAATAAGATTACATGACACACAATTGATGATTAAACAAGTCATTATGAATCACCAGCATATAATAAATACTGCGCATAGACTTAAGCTCAATCGTTTACACCTTATATCTAGCAGAGCACATATATTTTAATTCAGTCGAATACAACATTTGACATAATTAATATTTCGTAATAACCTTCTAAAAACTGAAATACAGCAGTATTTCTCCATATGTACACGTGTTTCAGAAAATATTTATTATCACTATTACACCAGGGTAAAACTTGACGAATTCATATTTTTTCTGTTCAGCACACATATTTATCAATTCAAAGTCTGAACATTTCCTGTCGAAATATAGACAATCAGTTCAAAGAACAGATGTATTAATCTGATATAATATTTTTTCAATAGTGCCAATCAATTTAGCTAAACATTCAGTCAAAAAGACATTTCAGGCGGAGCCCCATTTATAGACCCATCGCAAGCTTAAAAGGTGTATAGTATTTTATTTCCAAAAATCAATAGCAAAGGTTGTTTGAAGTTCAAACAATGTGTTTGTAAAAGATAAACAAAAATACTGTTTTATAGTCTCTATTATTTCTCTATCTCTGATGTTTTAAAACAAACGTTTTCTACAACTAAAACCATGATTATAACCCACACATGGATATTCTATCTATATATGTGAACTTAGTTTATTAATTAAAAATATATATATATATAAATATGTATATATGTATACATACATAATTATTCATGAATGATATTTTATTCAAATTAACCGATATACACATGTGTTTCACGCGAAACCTGCAATCATGGGAAGAGACCCTCCCTGCCGGTCACACGATTCGAACCCGGATACAAAAGTTATATTTAACTCAGTTGTTTGAAAAATCGTCGGTAATAAGAAAGTCAATATATATGTATACATACGAATAATAATATATATACCCATAGTTCAAACTATTTTACAAATATAAATTGAACAGACACAGATACTTTGTTATAGAGATATAAATCACTAGCACATGTAACCCAAAAGTGTTACTATCTCATAAAAACGTAATATATAGTTCATACTTATTCAATGCTAATTACACAAGCGTACTTATTTGGCACGTATGGTGTGTACATGATAAATATATCTAGAAGATAACTAATACAAACACAATAACATATGTGCATGTATGCATATACGTCTGACTATACACACACACACACATATATATATATATATATATATATATATATATACATAATATGAATACATATATATATATTAATTTTATACGTACATAAAAGTTTTATGTACGTATAAAGTTAATATAAAAATATATATTAACGCAAAAAAGTCCTATAAAATTAATGGCGACTAATAACACAGGTTTATGCATCTTAATCACCTAGGAAAATAAAATGATCGAAATAGAAGTAAGCAAATAAACCACGAATGCTGCAATCACCAATAAAAACACTTACGTAAAAATACATTTTATATATATATATATATATATATATATATATATATATATATATATAATTGCATTGGCTATGCCTATGAGAGTAAAAAGTGTACGTTGGGTTTACTTTCGGCAACCTCGTAACTTTCGCTTCCCTTATTTTGTTTAGCGCTCAAATTCGATAAGCAAGGTTTCTGGAAGAGGGGGAATCATTGCTGTTTTGCTGGGTCAGAATGTATCCATATAACACTTATCATTAGCTAGTTTTTGACCTTAAAGTAAAATTTTATATTTTTTTATTTTTTAGATCCTTACATCCAATGGCTCTATTCTTGTCTGGATCGATTTCCATGAAAAAAAGTTAACAATACCACAAAAATGTGTTTGCATTCATTCACGTAAACATACATATATATATATATATATATATATATATATATATATATATATATATATATATATATATATATATGTTCATTCACGTGAACATATACATATATATATATATATATATATATATATATATATATATATATATATATATATTAAGTAATACGTACATAAAAGTAATCCATGGACACGTTTTTCTGGCTCACAGCCGTCATCATCATGGCTAATTGAAATAATAGTAAGCTCAATAACAACGAGCTGAAAATCACTTATAAAAATAATTACATAGAAATCATTACATACTTGGGTGATACACATCGTACATATTTCTACACAGAGCGTATTGGCCCAATAGTAGAACGCTGGACTATAGACATCAACATCAAGGGTTCGATCTCTGTGTAAGTTAGCCATGCTAATGACGGCTGTGAGCCAGAATCACGTGTCCATAGATTACTTTTATGTACGTATGAATTAATATATATATATATATATATATATATATATATTAAAACGGAAAATACGGCCTTTGAACTTTAAGACGACTAATGATGCAGTTTTTCTGCATCTTAATCACTTAGGAAGTGAAACAATTGAAATAATAGTAAGCTCAATAACAACGAACTGAAAATCACCTATAAACATTATTACATAGAAATCATTATATATATATATATATATATATATATATATATATGTATATATATATATATATATATATCAAATAAATAGATAACTATGTACTCTATTTTTAGTTTGCGGATTAATAAGTCCTATGCTTTTCCAATGATAGAGGCCTTGGTATTGTCGTGTTTTAGCGGGTCATTGTTGCTTATTAGTGGTTTATTAAATCTAGGGAAATAAGTAAAAACTATCAAATGATGAGTTTGATAAGGGTTAATATTTTGTTTAATAACACACTCATATACATACGTGTATACATACATATTTATAGGCAAAACAAATTGCCACAAATGTCACACATGAGGATTGCTTATTACTACTTGAGCAACTTCAATAAGGTAAAATACCAATATATAAATATATAATTACATACCCACTCACATACTCTTTATAATTGTTAATACAGATAGATACGCACATACCTATATAGACACACATAGTACATTCCTTCATATACGAATATGCATATACGTGTATAAGACGGAATAAACAGATATCAGAATAATAAGAAGGACCACATTTTGTATAAAAGATGAAATTAAAATAAAGAGAATACACAATTGAAGGTAAAATAAACTTTAAAAGACAAAATAGCGACACTAATGTCCTTCACAATGTCAAACATTAATAATATGACTAACGCAATGTTAGAAAATATTTTTAAGGTGTTAATAACTAGCGAATTGCCGGGACATTAGGCTTACCTAAAAATCTGTCCACAACCTTTAACTATTAAATTATTTTCTGGTTAAGCTTGTTTATTGGCATGTGTGTTATGTTAACATTATGACACGGTTTATTTGGGCAAGGTTTCTATAATATGCGTGTTAAAGGTGTATGATAATTAAAATGTAAATGTATCCGTTGCGAACTAAGACCTCCGATGCTATTTAAAACAGGGACCTTTCCACTTGAACCGATAGGGATGTTGAATCGTTAACAACAATAATAAGGGCATAAGATTAGTGTTTGAAATAATGAAGTATATATTAAAAAAAACGTAATGAAATCGTTTAAAATCAGTTTCGAAAAAAACAAACAATCGTAAAACCAAGTAATTCATTTTGTTTTATGTTCTTATTAATTGGATTATTAGGGTGCTTTTTTCATCGTATGTGTTGTATTCACATCCTTTCGGCCGATGCCACCTCTGATATTTTCCAGAATAATCTTTTCCGAATTTGAGAACCTTCTAATGAAACATGAATATCGGCGGTGACATCATTAGAAACCTTACGCATAGAACACACCAATGGAAAATACAAATTATCTATTGTTATTACAAATATACCGAAGCATATGTTCTTTATGATGAATACTTTGCACTTGGATCGATTGGGATGTTTAATCGCTAACTAGGGCATGAGATTAGTGTTTGGAATAATAGAGTATATTTTTAAATAAACGTAGTGGAATCGTTAAAAGTCAGTTTCGAAAAAAAAAGGCAATCGTAAAACGAAGTTATTTATTTTGTTTTATTTTATTAATTAGATTATTGGAGCTGCTTTTTTCATCTAATGCGTTATATTCACGTCGTTTCGGCCGATGTGAACGCTGATATTTTTCCAGATGAATCTTTTCCAAACAATATATATATATATTCTATATAAATATAAATGTGAGCATGTATTGCATAACCTATTTCAAACAAATGTTCATATTCATCTAATTGCAATCGTTGTAATATTGACCGGTCTTGATCTTTGAAAAACTTG
>OY744523.1:49967758-49970258 GCA_963556195.1 Sepiola atlantica | reverse complement strand
CACACACTTCTTCGACTCATGCATAGAGATTTATACTGTAGTGATGTGATAATGAAATGGTTTGGTTGATATGTAGTCATACCCTTAATGACAATAAAAGTGTAAAAATTTGGGAATTTCCTTGCTTTTGTACATTTAGTATATATGAATTTTCATCTTAACCCTATTAAGGGCATATGATTTCAGTATACTGGCATTTTTCATGGAATGTCACTACTTTAGTAAAGGCTATGCCTCAAGACAATGGTCATTTTTTAGGGTTTTTTGAATTTTCGTGAAAACTAAGGTATATGGTAAACTGAAATTAAAATGCCATCAACTAGCCCATAGAACCTCTATCTCTGCCAAATATCAGCTGAATCCATCACATAGTTGATGAGATACAGGGTGGCACACACGTACGTACGTACGTACCTACACACGGATAACACAACATCACTTCTGACCTTTCTGGATCTCTGGGTTGCCTTGACTAATGATGCTGAAATTCGACACACTTATAGAACCTATCAAATTAAAATTGTGTGCAAAGTTTTAACTAATTTGGTGCATTGGTTTTTGAGTTATGACTGATCAAAGAAATGAGATTTCTAGCATAGGTCGTGTTTGAAGTCTATTAAGGGATAGAGCGCTATCGCGCCTCCCTTGATTTTACGGCTTCACTTCTTAATATGATTCGTTATGCATTACTATAACATGCAAATCGATACTAAACTAATAATTCTAACTAGTAATTAAAATGAGTTGATGTAAAAGATAGTCAACATTAATACTCATTTATATTACGGTTGCAAAGTTGAACAAGTAAAAAAATACGTTTCTACTTTCAATTTAAGATTAGCAAACGTGGCAATGGAAGTGACGTAGTGAACAGGAAGTCGGTAGATTGTTATGCGTTGCATGAAAGAGAGAGATGAGACTAGCCGTTTTATATGTGTCTGCGGAATGGGAAGGGGTAGTTCCAATGTATCCTTCCATCACCCTACCGCTAACGTGTTGGTAGAAGACTTTAGTCGTGTACTAATACAGTATAATGTAATGTAAACGAATAACAATACTTATATTTTTACGAAATACCAAAGCTATAATGATTGTTGTTGCGGTTAATATGACAACTATTACAACTGCTGCTTCTCTTTGACTTGTATTATGTTCTATCGGTAGTTTTCCTTCTTAAATTACCTGAATCAAATTTTTATTATTATAATTATTATAATTTGTATTATTATTATCATTATTATTATATTAGTATCATTATAATTATTATTATTATTATTATTATTATTATTATTATTATTATTATTATTATTATTATTATTATTATTATTATTATTATTATTATTATTATTATTATTATTATTATTGGTTATACTGGTATTCAAATGATATACACGGTATCCCTAGTATGCTTTCTTGTAATTTTAGTGCAATTATTTTCAATATTTTTTGTGATTGTAAGTAAAGTGATAGCGCATAGTCAAGGGCAACCAGAACACTCACTTTTCATTAGTGCACGGAAGGCGCCCCCATTTCCTCAGGATTGATTCACCTTCATTCTCACGTTATTATTCAAAGTGTTTAGGAAAGTGGCATCAAGCCCCATTTTCTGAGTCTTGGGTATGACTCGACCGAAAACAGAACCCAGGTCTACCGGCTCATTAGCAAACACCCTAACCATTATGCCAAATGGGCCAGTTGTAAATATGTACCATTCGCAGCACAATTATAAGTAGAACTAAACACGGCATCATTTTGCCGACTCCATATTACATTAGGAAATAATAGAGTGTTTCATAGGGAATTTAGTGTAATTCTTACTGATATTTTTGAAGCCTACACGTGTTTATTCTTCTTATTATTATTGGAAGTGATATTAGTAGTGACAGTAATCATTTAAAGGGTGTCACCACTTTATTATATTACATAAATCCACATGATTATTAATCTTTAATTTGACGCAGTTTTGTCTGGAAGAACTTGAACGTATAAATGACCAAACGAAAGAGACCGACAAATAAGTATTAATTCCAGTATGAATGTTTTCAGAATCGTATCAATGTTGGTCAGATGAATTTGCAGTGCGATGCTCTTCTTACAAACCCATTCTGACATTTCCTCTCGAATCTATGACAGCAAAGAGGCCTGTCGTAGTCCTCGCACCTGTAAAACAGATTTCGCTTCTCATAAACATTTAATATAAACCTACGTATATGATCAATATTTAGACAAAAAACTCAGTTTCCAATGATAATAACGAGAATAGGGAGTGGACAAAGATCCTGATTCTCTTTCTGTTTAAACTATCAAAACACAAGGTTGTCTGTCCCGTTACAGAACTAGTTCACGCACAAATGACGCATCCCCATAAATATATATATATATATATATATATATATATATGTATATATATATGTATATATATTTACATATATATACATATATGTATATATATGTATATATATATATGTATATATATGTATATATATATGTATATATATAT
>OY744523.1:49955258-49962758 GCA_963556195.1 Sepiola atlantica | reverse complement strand
CTCTAACGCTTGCTGTCGCGCGGAAATAATGATTTCCGGATCCTAACAAGTAAGCGGGCGTTAAAAATATAACGTGAATTCGGCAAAAGTGTTTTCTGGTATTTTTCCGGTCATCTGTTCAAACACGGGAGTCAGCAAAAAGCTGATTGGCTCCGAAAATCCGAGTGGGGGAGGTGTGCGTTCAATGTGAACTAACATAGCATAACGCTAGGCCGTCACAATATATATATATATATATATATATATATATATATATATATATATATATATATATATATATATAGGCAAACATAATTAAGAATAACAGAAGTCGTTTGTTCAATCATACCTTTTTTATTTTTTCAATATTCTTGATGGTCTTTTTTGTATTAAAATTAAAAAAAAATGTTCTATAGTTTTCACAAGTTTCACGAACGTTTTCGATTCTTCGTCAAATCATCCTCAGGTGCCAAAAGCAAATGAACAAAAAACAGCTGGAGAAAGACGAGCATTTTAAAAAGACTTTTTCCGCATTGTTCTAGGAAGTCGTTGGCGATTTTAAATTCAGCAACGTGGGATGGCATCACAGAACAAACTCGCATTACGTTAAGCATTTAAGAATGTTACTACTGGTTTCATATGTGATGTTGTTTATTTTAGTTTTTTGTGGTTTTATGTAGATAGCTTCCAGTATTTAATTTTTTTTACACGTTCCCGTCGTTATACGACTCATCATCATGGCTAGACATATCTTTAAAAGTTAATAAGCTTTGCAAACTCACTGTATCCTGATGCAAATAAGCTGAATAATTCAACTAGACTATCTAAACATATATCCTTCTCAATATATAGATATATATATATCAGTAAAAGTGACCCGTTGAGTCGTCTATTCAGCTTCTTTGAATGAGGAAACAGTGGGTTTGAAAATCTTATTAAATGAAAAAAATAAAAGACAAAATAAAAAATTAGGTTTTGTTTTGCTCATTATCTTCTCTCTCCTGTGTTTTCTCCTACCACGTTTTAAATAGTATTACTGCTAATTGTGACATTTCCTTTTGTTTAGTAAAAAAATGTACTATAAACATCTTCGGTGTATAGGTAATCGTACTGACTTTGAATGTTAATAAACAGAAAAAGAGCCTCACGGAATAGAGAGCTGGAGACACAGTACAGACTAAGAAAGAATATAATGCAACATAGATTGACAGAGAGTGAATGCGCACTTAGTAAAAGAATGGATAATTTCATTCTTTTATTATAAATTACAGTTATTTAGAATAATCAACATTTTGTTCTAAAAGAACAACTCAATCGCAAAACTAAAGAATATTTGAACGAGGATAACGCCTTCAAGGAATAAACGTTGATTTATTCAGTTTTAGTGTAATAATATATGATGCCTCTGGGTTCGAGATTATTTTTTAGTTAATGATTACAAGATTACAAGATGATCTTAGAAATTTGATAATTATAAGTTATTAAAGACTCTCCCAGATTTTATTTCTACTAATAATTATATTTAATGGTCTAAAAAAGTGACTCTTTGTGCTTGTTTAAGTAGTTTCCTATTTTTTCCCTTAGATTAAACTGTTTGTTAGACCCGAATTCAAAAGGTAATGATTGACTACATAATTTTACTTTTGTTTCTGCTATTTTTATTAATAAATTAATATAAATATCGCATTACTATACCATGTATTTTAATGTGTGTGTGTGTGTAACTTTTATTCCAGTTTTTTTTTTTAATATAACCATTTTTATTAAAAACGTTGAGCAATAACAAATGTACACAGTCTACCGAGGTATCTTCGAATGATTCATCAGCCTTCCAGCGTCAGTAAACTAAATCTGCTAAAAGTTATACTTATATTCTATACAATAAATATCAATTAGAAGTTTTATATATCTTTGGAGACAAACTGATTTTAATTCTTCACTGATTTTCCGAAGTTTAAATTTAATTAAGCACTGATTGAACGGACGAACTCATAATTTATTTGAAAGTAATTAATATATATATATATATATGTGTATATATATATATATATATATATATATATGTATATATATGTATATGCATATATGTATATATGTATATATATATATTTAATGTATATATACATATATATATATATATGTTATTTATATATATATATATGCATGTAAATTAATTACATGTATATATACACCTTTTCGTATGCATATATATAAATCTATATGTACATACATATATATATATACATATATATATGTATATGTGTGTGTGTGTGTGTGAGTGTGTGTAGCAAAATAAATATCGTAATGTAAGTATATCAATTAACGTAATTTCCAATGAATTCCCAGTGTAAAACATTTTACGCGATGATAATTTTACAATTAATTCGGTGCAAGTCATAGGAACTCAATTTCGATCTTTCTGTCTCCGACTCACACAATAACACCGACACCCACACCCACACACATATATATATATATATATATATATATATATATATATATATATATATATATATATGTATTTATTATTATGTGTACTCACTAGGTGTTCTCACGCAGGTCATCATCAGTGATTGCTTACTTATAATCACCTGTGGTGTTCCCTTGAGTCTGAGTGAAAAACAGATTTCCCCAAGTTATTATTATTATTATTATTATTATTATTATTATTATTATTATTATTATTATTGTTGTTGTTGTTGTTGTTGTTGCTGTCTCTAAATTTTTGAGATAAGGATTGATAATTTGTATAATTTGGATTATTCGGACAATTGTTCTCATCTTGAGTGTTATTCTCACTACGTTTCGCCCGCTGTAACCTCCTGCCATCTTCAGGTGTACTTTTTTTTAAACTCGGGAATATTTCTGTCGAACTCGGGAATTTGGGCGGAATTTTGAACGAGACCCTTTATTTTAATCCATGAGGGTAGCATTCTCCCGTTCCGTCAGCAGACTCGTGGCGCAGTGGATATAGTACTAAGTAAATTTAGTTCTAAGTGATAATCATTTGAAAGTTGAAGGTTCGATCTTCGGTGCAGGCGATACGAAGAATTGGGAATTACTGAATACTTCTCTTAGTCATGGCTGACGCAACGAGAGCATTATAACCCGTGCATTAAGTTAAGGTTTTCGTTAGAAATTCCGTGCTGGTTCCCGAGTTCGACAGAAATATTCCCGAGTTCAAAAAGATACACCTTTAGAAAGCTGGGGGTTATAGCGCCCGAAACGCTGTGAAGGTAACTCTTAAAATGAAAACAGTAGTCTGAAATATTAAAATTATACACATTATTATTATTATTAGTAGTAGTAGTAGTAGTATTGGTATAAGTAGTAGTAGTATAAAGCCGCGTCACTCATCGTTACTTTACCTAAGTCTTTTTGCAATATTTCAATGACCGAAAAGGCATGGTATAATATTTGTCAGCCTTGTTTTTGAGGGTTTTTATTAAATGTTTGAACTATTCTAATTAGGTGTAATTTGTAATTAACTAATAAAATCGCCAACTCAAACTAACTTTCCAATCGATCACTTTCACCCTTTCTCATTGTATGTTGTTTGAACCTCGCGCTCTGATTCTATACGATGTCTATCACTCTCCGTTTCCCTATTATTTTATTTCTATTTCTCACTGGTTATTAACAGTCAACGATAACAAAGGTCGGAAATTATAAAAAGATATGCCTGTAAATCTCATATCTTGATAGAAACAATTTTTGATTAGAGAAACAGACCTACAATTAGAGGGCTTAAAACCTTACGGATCTTAGAAAGACATTGGAAGGATCTTCAGAGAAAATTGGAATCCATCTGAATTTGTGTTCAATATATATATATATATATATATATATATATATATATATATATATATATGAGAAAGGAAGGATAAGAGTAATCCGACGTAATGGGAAATGAAAAAAGAATAACCAATATATATATATTTTATATATCCATCAACGTTTCATCTTTATTGTAAGACTTCCTAAGGATTATAATTTTAAGAAAAATGTCATGCAAGTACATCGAAATATTGGGTGGACATGATGGATTGATAAGGAAAAGTGGTAGCCGTGGCTACTAAGAGCGCTGGACGAAGGTCCAGGCTGCGAGAAATCAGTAGTGGCAAAGAGTGAAATGAATATGGAAATCTGTGAGTGAGTACTATGCAGCAGTGAAAAAAAGGGGGGGGGGGAGAGTGTTATTGAATTTGCCTTAGGGTGGGAGAGAGGTAAAGGAGAGGGATGAGGTTTTTGTCGTAACTGCTTAACTATTTCTTATGTAATAATTTTTGAAAAAAGCATATATATATGTGTGTGGGGGGTGTGTGTATATAGTGGATTTAATAAAACAGACGATTTATAATCAGGATGGATTCTACCTTGAACGGAATTGAAACGTCTACTTAAACGAATAAAGTATGGTAAAATATCAACTGCAGTATATGGGCTGGCAAGACTGACGAAACAACTACGAGTTTCTACTTTCGAACTCATTCGTGACTGAAGGCCCGGGTCTCGAGCTTCGATATTTGTGAGTTAGCTATTATTTACCAATAACTTCATCAACGAGTCAAATGCTTAGAATATTATACAACTTGGTGAATATGTTGTTTTATATTCTAAAGTTTTGTAAAGTAAGCAAACAATTGGTTCATGTAATCTTGTTGAAATTATTCGAGATTTTCTATTAGTCTATTTAGTACTCAACGTTCAGACAGTTTACCATACAGATGATTCAGAATAGTCATTTGAAAAGTTGTTTATTGACACTAAAACATTATTACACATCGCGATCATCTAAAGATATTAAAACGACCATTGTTCGGAATCTGGTTCGTAATTTATCGTCGCTATTAAATGTTGTTATTCCGAAGATTATCGTCGGATATTTTAATGGCGAGTCTTTAAATAATGGCCATAAAGTATAACACAGGCTACAAACACGTTTCGCGCGTTTGTGTAAGTGTTGTGTATTCACTTGCCGATGCGTGTACAAACGATTATACACTCCTAGGGAACCCAGGTATCAGATAGTATGATGATAAAACCACTTGGACGCCGATGTTGATTTATAAAAAAGATTATGAACAAAAACAAACAGTTACAGTAAAACAATATTATGTGCGAATTCCTTGTGTGTGCGAGGGGAAACGAAATACAGATAGATAGAGAGACGGATATCCTATTTCACTACAAATTGGGGGTTTGGCGTTGTGCCTAAGATCAGAGTGTACTATATGTTCTGATGGATGCTACACACTGAATTGTGGTCATTCCCACCCGAGGGGAACACCAGTTGGTATTCTCAGTGAGCAATAGCTGATAATGACTTGTTTAAAAAACATTTTGTGAGAAAAAATAACAATAAAAATAAAAGGCTATCGTTATACAGGGTGTTTCAAAAGTCTTGGGAACATAACGATTTTTAATAACTCAAAAACTATTAGGAGTTGAAAAATGAAATTGGTACCGTTGGAAAGGTTAAAGTTTCAAGTCTTGTGGGGAATCTTCAAAGTTGCTAAATATGAGCACCATTCGTCACACGACAGACATCTAGTCGATAGTCCATTTCCTGCCAAACGCGTTCCAGCATCTTGACGTCAATGGTTCCCACAACTGCCGTTACTCGAGCCTTTAGTTCGTCAATATCTCTTGGAAGGGGCGGCACATAGACTTGTTGCTTGACAAAGCCCCAAAGGAAAAAGTCACACGGGGTAAGATCTGGAGACCTAGGAGGCCAGGGCATGAGAACGTCATCACCTCGCCCAGATCTCCCAATCCATCTACCAGGCAGCCTTGTGTTAAGAAACTGCCTTACTCTAAGACTCCAGTGTGGTGGTGCACCATCTTGTTGAAAAATGAAGTCATCAGATTCTGCTTGTTCCAACTGAGCCATTAACCAGTCTTCCAGCATGTTGAGATAGGATTCACCAGTGATAGTTGCCTCTTCAAAGAAGAACGGTCCATAGACACCTTTCTTGGAAATTGCACAAAACACGTTCACTTTTGGTGAATCTCGCTCGTGCTCAAGAAGTTCATGAGGATTCTCAGTACCCCATATGCGAGTGTTATGCTTGTTAACTTTGCCATTCAGATGGAAGGTCGCATCATCGCTAAAAACAAGCCGGTCATCAAAGCCGTTATCTTCCAACTTCTCTTGCATTGCAATACAAAAGTCACGGCGAAGTGGCTTATCAGTGTCCTTCAACTTTTGGACCAACTTGAGCTTGTAAGGTACCATTTCCAGTCGTTTCCTTAAGACACGCCAGACAGTTGCTGGAGCAAGCTGAAGTTCCCTGCTGGCTCTTCTCACTGATTTACGGGGGCTCCGCTAAAAGGCTGTCCGAACTTGCTCAACTGCATCTTCTGAAGTTGAAGGGCGACCTGTTCGCTTACTTGGGCACAAGCACTCATCTTTCACAAATTTAGCATGCCATCTGACAATGGATTTCCTTTCAGGGGCTTCTTTTTTAAATTTCCTGCGAAATGCACGCTGAACACATGTCCACTGTTCAGTCTTTGCAAATTGGAGGACGCAAAATGCCTTGTCTTGTTTAGAGAACGCCATTACTGCACCTGGAAAGATAACACGAAAATCATTAGTATGACCAAAAACTTGATTAAGCAAGCTTTAAAATGGCACCAGTTTCATTTTTCTACCTGGAATAGTTCATGAGATATACGCATTTGTAATGTTCCCAAGACTTTTGAAACACCCTTACTTATCATCCAGATTCAAGGGAAACCCACCAGTCGTTATCAGCGAAACAATACTAGTAACAATTAGAGTGATAACTCAAAGTAAGTTACAATGATATTTAAATGTAACGGATAGTACTTGTTGCATACTAGGTCTCCCTATGTCGAAAATGAGTACTTCAGTGAGTACGAATTGTGACTAGGCTCCATATTGGTATGGATGAGTGCGAGTTTGGATGGCACAGACTTTGAGAGAATTAATCTGTTTTTCAACGAGTAAGTAACAAAAACCATGAACCGAATTTCAAAAGAAAATAAATTGGGATCAATAAAGGTCAGAAACAAAGCAGATAATTTGAGTAAACCATGACGTAACTTGTTTTTTTTAGTCGCTGACGGAAGACGATTAGAGTATTTTAATGGATTTGAAGCGATACAGACGTGGAAAACTATGCTCTGAAACTTTGAGCTAAGTTCGGTATGCTACCTAAGGCGAAAAGCCCCACGTTGTTCGCCCAGTCCCGTGTTTCTCCTCTAGTAAGTAAAGATCAACCTAACAGTTAGAACAGGTGTATAAGATAGGCGGGAGTTAAGATATAACGAGCATCTCTCATACGTGCCTGTTTTATTCAGAGAAATCTCTCAAACGAATGTCTTCAGACTCTTTCTTTTGTCGGTTGAAAATATTTGTTCACTAACTACTATGACGACGCAAGGTATGACGGAAAGGAAGAAGAAAGCAACGCGGCCACAGAGACGGAAAGGAAAAATACATCAATGCAGCGACGACGATATGACATCAAATTAAAGAGAAGATAAATCACA
>OY744523.1:49922758-49950258 GCA_963556195.1 Sepiola atlantica | reverse complement strand
ATGTAATATACAGTATCTAAATAAATTATATATATATATATATATATATATATATATATATAGTGACAATTTATATATATATATATATATATATGTATGTGTGTGTGTGTGTGTATATGTATATATATATATATATATATATATATATATATATATATACATATATATATACATATATATGTATATACATATATATATATATTTATATCTAACATATAAACTTATCTTGTCAGATTTACAAGTTTATCGATACATGATTCTGACTGCCGTGTCTTTCTATTTTTTCTTACACTATTTCTTGCATTAATATAATGTATTTGTTTTTAGTTTTGTTTACTTATTCGGACTAAAAATACAGTAAGAATGAAACCATTTCCATTAATCAACTAGACAGAAGGGTTAGTTACGCCCTAAAAAAAATTTAAAATTTCCATAACCTTTTTCTAATGCCCTATTTATTTCTTAACGTAAACCACTTATCGCGTAAATAAATTGTTATCCTTTATGGTTACAACTATATTCATGTAACATTCTAAAAGGGGCACACTATTCTTACTTCTACAATAGGCCTTCCTTCTATCACCGTCGCCATCTTGGACTCTTCCGAATAATAAGCGACTATTTAAATTAGTGTTTCTTAGATTTACCACCGTTCGCTGCGTGTGCTGTCTACTTAAACTGATATTAAAGGTGAGATGAATTTTCCGTTTCTTTTTCTGTATATTTTATTTATTAATTATTTCTAGATATTTAACTTCAGCCCGCGCATCTTACAATGTCTATCCCGGCGGTATAACCACTCCGCCATCGTCCTTAATTTCACTTCAGGTTTGAAACTCCGTATCAACAATGTCACTGTGTGAGGTATTGTTAACTGCAACGCTCCGTGGATAACGCACATGTCAATGCTAATTTCCATGTATTTAGTTCCCGCCTCGTTTTGAACAACAACAAAAATAAAACTAATAGTTATGCTCGCGTTCCTTTCTTGACATACTCTGCCAAGCGAGACTGCAATTTCTATAATGTTTTCTGGTATCACCGAATCCCCAGGGGAAGGGAATTTCATCTTCGACTTGGTTTTCTAACTTCTACTAATCACGTGAACATTTGTATTTTAGTTTCACCCCCGCCGTTAGAGTGAAATTAATATCACAAAAAATAAATTATCTTTTCGCGACGTTACTTTTAAAAAAATTAATGTTTTATTTTTTTGGCAATTACAATCTCGGCTTTTCGTGTCACTGTCATGAATTTTCTAAGGTAATATATATATATATATATATATATATATATATATGCAGCAAAGAACAGAGATATAAAGATATAGTGTATACCTTTAAATTAGAACGTATCATGAAAGAATTACTGCTCGATATATGAGTTAGAGCAATTATAGAGACAAATAAAGAATGAGACTAAAGATTGTAAAACTAGACAATCTATTACGTATTCAACTTATCTCTTTGTATTCCTCTGATAAGAAGAACACATTCTTTGAAAAGCCATGGCTTACGGAAGTAAAATTAAAACTTTTAACAATTTAAATATACCTTGTTTTAAATAAATGAGGACGTAATAGATTTTGTATTTGTGAAACCGTTATTATCTTCTCTTATATATATATATATATATATATATATATATATATATATAGGTACTTCATGTATCCACATAAAATATTATAAGGAGATATACTTTTTTATGTGTCAGTTTTCAGTATTTACTTCAACAGTTCTCGATATGTAAGTAGAGCTAGGTAGTGAGCAATGAAAAAATATATGGCAATCAAGCTACACAGAGGCTCCCGTGTTTCATCCCCGGGGGTAATCGTCAGGCATTTAGCGTACAATTCCCCCCGGGGATGAAACACGGGAGCCTCTGTGTAGCTTGATTGCCATATATTTTTTCATTGCTTACTATATATATATATATATATATATATATATATATATATATACATATATATATATATATAGTAAGCTATGAAAATATATTAATGGCAATTAAGCTACACAGAGGCTCCCGCATTTTAGCCTGGAGATAGCCTCTGTGTAGCTTAATTTGCATAAATATATTTTCATAGCTTACTAACTAGTTCTGTTGAAGTAAATACTGAAAATTGATATATCAAAATTATATCTTATTATAATATTTTATGTGATACATAACATAGTAATATATATATATATATATATATATATATATATATATATATATATATACTAGACTCCGCGTGACCCAAGAAATTGAGTTCTTATCTAAGAACTTTCCATCTGTGGAACGCGTTGCCACAATTTTTTTCCCTGAGAGTTACATCATAGTCATCTTCAAATCTAATCTTCATAATCACAATTCTTAAGTAATCATATTTTCTCTATTACATTCATTATTTTAAACCATCTCAAATTATTCATCAGATTTCACCTGTTGATCTACCTGATCTTATAAATCTTTATCTTTTAGTGGATTTTCTTTAGCCTTGATAATGATAACCCATTAATACAAGAAAATTAGATGGAGTTTACCAAATTCAGTGTCAGAAAATCACATTAATACACTATCAAGGTCATAAAAATATCAACAATTGATTAACAATAGAAATAATGGAGCCAACGACAGACAATTATAAAACCAATGTCTACGTTAATAAATCAGCTGAATATTTAGCAGCACCCAGCGAGCCAGCAATCATTACCATCAAACGCCGCAAACTGCAATGGTTTGGTCATGTATTACGACATACAACACTAGCGAACCTCATACTACAAGGTTGGGTGTATGGTTCTCGGAGACCAGGACGCTCGAGAAGGCAGTAGATGGACAACGTGCTCGAATTGGCAGGGTTATCAGTAAAACAAGTGGTCCGAATTGCTAATGAGTGTGTTAGGTGAAGGGAAATCATATGAATATCTTCCAGACTTTCCGATGACGTCCCTTGACGTTATGACATATCAATTAAAAAAAACAACAAAAATATGATCAGTTTTTTAGGAATTTACAGACAATAGTGCATTAAAGTTAAGAAGAATAAATGGGGCGAAAAATACACATATTAAACTAATTACTCTTACCAAAAGCAATATATTTTATTTTCGGGCTATTTGCATGTTGTTTTAGGTTCTGGTAACAGTTTTTTCCCACCATTTTTCGTTGTTAACTATCATGCAGCTGTTTCTATTCACATCTAAATATAATGATGTTTCTTCTCAACTGCCAACAATGTATTGTACATTGATGTTGTTAAATTGTTTACTTCAGTATTTCCTATTTTCGACATAGTGGTTTTAAATGTTGTTAAATTGGTTTACTTCAGTATTTCATATTTTCGACATAGTGGTTTTAAATGTTGTTAAATTGGTTTACTTCAGTATTTCATAGTTTCGACATAGTGGTTTTAAATGTTGTTAAATTGTTTTACTTCAGTATTTCCTATTTTCGACATAGTGGTTTTAAATGTTGTTAAATTAGTTTACTTCAGTATTTCATATTTTTGACATAGTGGTTTTAAATGTTGTTAAATTGGTTTACTTCAGTATTTCATATTTTTGACATAGTGGTTTTAAATGTTGTTAAATTGGTTTACTTCAGTCTTTTCTATTTTCGACATAGTGGTTTTAAATGTTATTAAATTGGTTTACTTCAGTCTTTTCTATTTTCGACATAGTGGTTTTAAATGTTGTTAAATTGGTTTACTTCAGTATTTCATATTTACATAGTGGTTTTAAATGTTGTTAAATTAGTTTACTTCAGTATTTCATATTTTTGACATAGTGGTTTTAAATGTTGTTAAATTAGTTTACTTCAGTATTTCATATTTTTGACATAGTGGTTTTAAATGTTGTTAAATTGGTTTACTTCAGTATTTCATATTTTTGACATAGTGGTTTTAAATGTTGTTAAATTGGTTTACTTCAGTCTTTTCTATTTTCGACATAGTGGTTTTAAATGTTATTAAATTGGTTTACTTCAGTCTTTTCTATTTTCGACATAGTGGTTTTAAATGTTGTTAAATTGGTTTACTTCAGTATTTCATATTTACATAGTGGTTTTAAATGTTGTTAAATTAGTTTACTTCAGTATTTCATATTTTTGACATAGTGGTTTTAAATGTTGTTAAATTGGTTTACTTCAGTATTTCCTATTTTCGACATAGTGGTTTTAAATGTTATTAAATTGGTTTACTTCAGTCTTTTCTATTTTCGACATAGTGGTTTTAAATGTTGTTAAATTGGTTTACTTCAGTATTTCATATTTACATAGTGGTTTTAAATGTTGTTAAATTGGTTTACTTCAGTATTTCATATTTACATAGTGGTTTTAAATGTTGTTAAATTGGTTTACTTCAGTATTTCATATTTACATAGTGGTTTTAAATGTTGTTAAATTGGTTTACTTCAGTATTTCCTATTTTCGACATAGTGGTTTTAAATGTTATTAAATTGGTTTACTTCAGTCTTTTCTATTTTCGACATAGTGGTTTTAAATGTTGTTAAATTGGTTTACTTCAGTATTTCATATTTACATAGTGGTTTTAAATGTTGTTAAATTGGTTTACTTCAGTATTTCATATTTTCGACATAGTGGTTTTAAATGGTGTTAAATTGGTTTACTTCAGTATTTCATAGTGGTTTTAAATGTTGTTAAATTGGTTTACTTCAGTATTTCATATTTACATAGTGGTTTTAAATGTTGTTAAATTGGTTTACTTCAGTATTTCATATTTACATAGTGGTTTTAAATGTTGTTAAATTGGTTTACTTCAGTATTTCATATTTACATAGTGGTTTTAAATGTTGTTAAATTGGTTTACTTCAGTATTTCCTATTTACATAGTGGATTTAAATGTTGTTAAATTGGTTTACTTCAGTATTTCATATTTACATAGTGGTTTTAAATGTTGTTAAATTGGTTTACTTCAGTATTTCATATTTACATAGTGGTTTTAAATGTTGTTAAATTGGTTTACTTCAGTATTTCCTATTTTCGACATAGTGGTTTTAAATGTTATTAAATTGGTTTACTTCAGTCTTTTCTATTTTCGACATAGTGATTTTAAATGTTGTTAAATTGGTTTACTTCAGTATTTCATATTTACATAGTGGTTTTAAATGTTGTTAAATTGGTTTACTTCAGTATTTCATATTTTCGACATAGTGGTTTTAAATGGTGTTAAATTGGTTTACTTCAGTATTTCATAGTGGTTTTAAATGTTGTTAAATTGGTTTACTTCAGTATTTCATATTTTCGACATAGTGGTTGTAAATGGTGTTAAATTGGTTTACTTCAGTATTTCGTAGTGGTTTTAAATGTTGTTAAATTGGTTCACTTCAGTATTTCATATTTTCGACATAGTGGTTTTAAATGTTGTTAACTTTGTTTTACTTCAGTATTTTATAGTGGTTTTAAATGGTGTTACATTTGTTTACTTCAGTATTTCATATTTTCGACATAGTGGTTTTAAATGTTGTTAAATTGGTTTACTTCAGTATTTCATATTTTCGACATAGCGGTTTTAAATGTTGTTAAATTGGTTTACTTCAGTATTTCATAGTGGTTTTAAATGTTGTTAAATTAGTTTACTTCAGTATTTCATATTTTCGACATAGTGGTTTTAAATGTTGTTAAATTGGTTTACTTCAGTATTTCATATTTTCGACATAGTGGTTTTAAATGTTGTTAAATTGGTTTTCTTTGTCTTTCCTATTTCCGACATAGTGGTTTTAATTGATGTTAAATAGGTTTACTTCAGTTTTTTTCTATTTTCAGTAGAGCTGTGTAAGTGTTGTTTAATTAGTTACTTCAGTCTTTTCTATTTTCGACATAGTGTTTGTAATTGTTATTTAATATTTTTACTTCAGTTTTTTCTATGTTCGACATAGTTAGTTTTAATTGCTGTTAAATTAGTTTACTTCAGTATTTTCTATTTTCGATATAGTAGTTTAATCTGTTGTTAAATTGGTTTACTTCAGTCTTTTCTATTTTCGACATAGTAGTTTTAATTGTTGTTGAATTGGTTTGCTTCAGTCTTTTCTATTTTTAACATAGTCGTTTTAACTGTTGTTATATAGGTTTACTTCAGTCTTTTCTATTTTCGACATAGTGGTTTTAATTGTTGTTAACTTTGTTACTTAAGTTTTTTTTATTTTCGAAATAGTGGTTGTAATTGTTGTCGAATTGGTTTACTACAGTATATTCTATTTTAAACATAGCGGTTTTAAATTGTTGTTAAAGTAGTTCATTCCGTCTTTTCTATTTTCGACATAGTGGTTGTAATTGTTGTTAAATTGGTTTACTTCAGTCTTTTCTAATTTCGACATAGTGGTTTATTTGTTGTTACATTGGTTTATATAAATATTTTCTATTTTCGACATAGTTGTTTTAATTGTGAAATTGTTTTACTTCAATCTTTTCTATTTTCGACATAGTTGTTTTAATTGTTGTCAAATTGTTTTACTTCAGTCTTTTCTATTTTCGACATAGTGGTTTTAATTGTTGTCAAATTGTTTTACTTCAGTCTTTTCTATTTTCGACATAGTGGTCGTAATTGTTTTTAGATTGTTTTTTTCAGTATTTTCTATTTTCGACATAGTGGTTGTAATTGTTGTCGAATTGTTTTACGTCAGTCTTTTCTATTTTCGACATAGTGGTTTTGATTGTTGTTGAATTGGTTTACTTCAGTCTTTTCTATTTTCGACAGAGTAGTTTAAATAGTTGTTAAATTGGTTTACTTCAGTCTTTAGTATTTTCGACATAGTCGTTTATTTGTTGTCACATTGGTTTATATAAATATTTTTTATTTTCGATATAGTTGTTTTAATTGTCGTCAAATTGTTTTACTTCAGTCCTTTTAATTTTCGACATAGTGGTTTTGATTGTTGTCAAATTGTTTTCCTTCAGTCTTTTCTATATTCGACATAGTGGTTTTAATTGTTGTCAAATTGTTTTACTTCAGTCTTTTCTATTTTCGACATAGTGGTTTTAATTTTTGTCAAATTGTTTTACTTCAGTCTTTTCCAGTTTCGACATAGTTGTTTTATTTGTCGTCAAATTGTTTTACTTCAGTCTTTTCTATTTTCGACATAGTGGTTTTAATTGTTGTCAAATTGTTTTACTTCAGTTTTTTCTATTTTCGACATAGTGGTTTTAATTGTTGTCAAATTGTTTTACTTCAGTCTTTTCTATTTTCGACATAGTGGTTTTAATTGTTGTCAAATTGTTTTACTTCAGTCTTTTCTATTTTCGACATAGTTGTTTTAATTGTTGTCAAATTGTTTTACTTCAGTCTTTTCTATTTTCGACATAGTGGTTTTAATTGTTGTCAAATTGGAGGTGGCAGTGGTTATGTTGATACCGTCGTTGACTTTCGAGATGTTGGCGACAACTTCTTATCCGGTCAGTTTTATAGCGCGACTTTCACTGTGGATGTTGGCAACCTATACGTGGTCCCTTTTGTAAGTACTTGTATTCTAGAAAGAGTTAGGGTAACTAGTGCCCTAAACAGAATCAGAAAGATCATAAACGACATACCTTGCTGATTAATACGGATCTACGTTTTCATTGATACGATTAGCAATCATGATCTTTGCCAGATAAGTATGTTTTTGTCTTCAATTGCAACGGTTAATTTTCGATCGGGAGTTAAGCGTAACCATGTTATTATATTATACTATTTTTTATATACTTGCTGCTAAGATAATTTACGTATAAAATTAGAAAGTGAGTTATCGTGTATCGGTAGGCAACTGAGACTTGGTTAGTATGACAGATACACTTACAATAATTAACAATGATCAATGTTACTACTTCATTAACTTACAATAGTTTTGTCAACAACTCTACCCATATCATCACATTGTCTCATCGGGCCGTATTTGTATTTGTCATTGCTACATGAATAACCTTATTTGACTTGAGGTTAGTTGATTATGAAAAATATAGGTTAACAGATGTGGTTTAAGTAGCTGAAAAACGGAGTGACGTAACGAACACAAAGTCGCTTTCCAGATCTCATGGAGATAGTAATACATGTCAACTAAGGCTGTATACACTCTATTCTGTTTGATCCACAGAACTGCATACAACAGGACAAATGCTATGTTACAGGTTATATGCCAGGGAGAGACACAGACTTCCTATACTTACTATTATCAATGAGTCGTCATAGAGGCACGTATTGCTATACGTTGTTGTTTGTAGCACTCGAGATATGTCCTTGACAATCACTCCGAAAGTGGTTTTGTTGCTGAGGTTTCGTTATGCTTGGTCGTTAAATGTCCATCTTCTTGGGTTTTTCCTTCTCTCTTAGAAGGGGTCATTGTATTGCTAATCACCCGAGACGACCATATCAAGAAATGTTGACGGGGCTGCTCCAGCATTTTTGTAGACCAGAGTGAACTTGACCGTGTGTGCTGGCTTTTCCAAACTCACATGATCCTGTGTCTTACCTCCCGCAGATGAGGTAAATAAATATACTACCACTACAAGTAGAAAAATGGTAAACGGCACGTGCCTGTCATATTTATTACGTGCCAAATGACCGTCCGATGCGCGCTACGACTATCGGGTACAAACCATATTTTGGTTCATTGAGTGTCACCGGAAATTCAGAAAATAATCCATACTTTATAAACGTCGCATTTCTTGTATTTATTGCAAGATTTTTACGCTTTTAAAAATCTGTACTGAAGAGAATTAACTTCCAGAATTTTTTAGACTCTCTAAATTTGCAAAGTATTATAACCTTTGTTTACTCGATGAAAAATTAACTTCTAATTGGTTAAAAAAATATCTAGTCACTGGATTAGAATTAATGTCTCGCTAAAATTAAGGTCGGGACGTAATGGGTGAACATTTCAGATCCATGCGAGTAGTAGTTTTTGTGTTTATTTATACATAAATAACACTAAACAATCAAACATTTTGAATATTTTGCAAAATTCAGAAGGTGCAGGCCAAAAATAGCCGTTAGGGCTCCACGGGACTCAAACTCCATCATTTTTCGGTGAAAAAGCGGTTTCATGCGACATTGCAGGTTCTTAAACATCCTCACACGCTATGAAAGAATATAAATGGTTAAATCTAATATAGTACTTTAATATAGGACCATTTTCAGACTGTGGAGCCCTAACGGCTATTTTTGGCCTGCACCTTCTGAATTTTGCAAAATGTTCAAAATGTTTGATTGTTTAGTGTTATTTATGTATAAATGGACACATAAAACTACTAGTCGCATGAATCTGAAATTTTCACCCATTACGTCTCACCCCTACTAAAATTTGTTCTAATTTTCGAGGTAATTCTTAAAGACGTGTTCGTTGTTCCTCAAGTATAAGATATCTATATTTAAACACTTCTTTTTTAATGCAATGATACTATTTTGCAACACTTATTAGATCATATATATTACTAATGTTTTATATACAGGGAGGTGCTGGGAAAATATTTATCATTCACAAGCGTAAAATTAATATTAGTTTAATAGTTATAATAATTTAAAGGATCTATTTTGGCGCATTCGATATATCTCAAAATAGCTTTAAAAATGATAAACATTTAGTTTCTACTGGGTGTAGGGAACTAACTAGTTTTAAATTTATAAATATTTCTTCAGAACTATTTGAGTTTGAGGGGAAGGTTTTGACAATTAGATTATTATAACAGATTGCTTTTATCTACCAAAAACTGTCAATATAAAACCCGATAAACGTCATTTTGAAAAGTGTTATGTTATAACGACAAAAGTGTTTAATAGCATCAGTAATTAAATCCCACATGCAATACCAGCAGAATAATAAAATATTCTACTTACGAATATTGTTTTTAATTACAATGCGTACTACAAGAGAAATCAATATTTTAAATACTCATCATTTAATATTCTAATTTTTGAATTTGAAGAAATTGAATTCATAACGTTTCACATCCGAAACAATTTTCTATTATATATATATATATATATATGTAATTACTGAAGATTAAGACAATATCGATACCATAAGTTTCAAATCATAACAAAGGTGGCTTATAGTTGTCAACCTCTGCCGGACTTTTTGTAGCCATTCTTATATGTGTCCTCTTCGGAAAGATCCGCTTTTTATTTGAAACCGACGGTACTGATGTTGTCTTAATCTTCTGTAATTACATATATAAATAAATGTTACGCTATTACTATTAAGAACATTCTTAATAATCGAGCACTCTTATGTGGTTCTCTCCCATTAACCTTATATATATATATATATATATATATATATATATATATATATATATATATATATATATATATATATATATATATATATATACTTAGACAGTTTTATTTTTATTTTTCAAGAGTCAACAGCGTGGAAATACACAGCAAGCGCATAAACCTCGAGTTTGAACCCAAGGGATTTTCGAATGAATCTGACGTTCTATTATTTGTGCTGACAAGCCTACTACTCTAGGGCAATAAATATATTCAATGAACTTTAAAAAAATTAATTTGTACACTTTTTACGGTATTTAAATATTAGAGAGTTCGATTCCTTTTACGTAAGGATCTTGCTTCATACTTAAGTGTACATACAATATATATATATATATATATATATATATATATATATATATATATATATATAAACAGTAACAGTAGAACAGGATATACAAAGTAAAACTAATCGGATCTTTCTTCATGGGAAGCCCACCGATTGTCTATGAGAACAACAAAGAATCTGATTGGTTAACTAGCTAGCCGTGAAGATTCCCCTGAGGATGAAACGCGGGAGCCTCTGTGTAGCTTAATTGCCATTAATATATTTTCATAGCTTACTACCTAACTCTACTTACGTATCGAGCACTGTTGAATTAAATACTGAAAATTGATACATACAAAATTATATATCCTCATAAAATTTTATGTGGATATATGAAATACTAACATATATATATATAGATATATATAGTCATCAACATACAAACTGTATCGCAGCTTATCAGTGCGGCTAGACCAATTTGTGCCTCAAGTCGGGATCGAAACGTAACCGTCGAGCTGACAGTCAGCGCTGTTAACTCCTACGCCATCATACGACACTGAATGTTTTCTAATTCAACATTCAAAGTACTTCAAAAGTAGGATTTATTCTATAGCATAAAGTCCGCTATAGCTCTATATTGCGTGACTGGAGTTATTTTACAAAGTTTTAATTTTTTCACACTGAAGAATGATTAAGAAGGATAAATGTTTACAAGAAAAAAAAAACGTTTTTAATCAAGGCAAACAATTGTTTCGGCTAAACCAAAAAAATTGAAACTTGCTACTTTCTTATGAAATGTCTAATGTGTATTGCCATTGTTTTTTTTGCTTCTTGTACATTTTGCACTCGGCAATGACGATGGCAAAACCGAGCAGTTTTTAAATGTGTTTTTAAATGTATTTTTAAACGTACTTTGATGTATTTAAAAACGAATTTTAAAACGTACATCTGTAAATATTTTGAAATACATTAAAATTCTTGAAAACGATATATTTGGTTTTAGTCGAAAATAATTGCATATAAAAACGTGTTTTTCCTATGAAAATCTACCCTTTACCATCATTTTTCAGGGTCTAACAATCAAAACATTATATATATATATATATTACCTACATACATCGATGTTTCATGCTAACGCAATCTTCAGTGTAGGAAGCCAATTCCCAACGGTCGGCGGGTGCGAACCACGAACACAAATCGCCACTGATTTGTAGTCAAGACTCTTAACCCCTCGGTCATAGTGAACTAGTTAGAGAGGAATTTATCTTGGTAAATAGCGAATCGGCGGCTAAATTTACACAATCAGTTTAGAGTGATCAACGAATGTATTCGGATCGTGCATTATATATATATATATATAAATAATTACATACTTAAAATAAAACTTGCTGAGAACGAATCGCTTGAAGCCATCTATATGACGTGTTATTGTATCAGCAAATCAAATAAGCTTTCTATTAACTGAATACATTCGTCTAACCGTATGTAAATATTGTTTATACGAATCTTCTTTACGAAACGTGATTTAAAGGAATGTTACATCCATAACAATTATATATATATATATATATTTATATATATATATATTTATATATATATATATATATATATACATATATATATATATATACATATATATGTTTCATATATATATATATAATTCATATATATATATACATATAATTCATATATATATATATATATATATATATATAATTCATATATATATATATATATATATATATAATTCATATATATATATATAATTCATATATATATATATATAATTCATATATATATATAATTCATATATATATATATATATAATTCATATATATATATATATATATATAATTCATATATATATATATATATAATTCATATATATATATATATATATATATATACGTATATATATATACATATATATATAATTCATATATATATATACATATATATATAATTCATATATATATATATATATATATAAATTCATATATATATATACATATATAAATATAAATTCATATGTATATATATAAATATATATATATATATATATATATATATATATCATTACAGAGAGAGATTAGGCACAATAACATTTCTTAATATTCGATAAAACACAATTTTGTTTGTGATTTTGCATTATATAACATGAACATAAATCAGCCTTGAGACTGCATATCTCCACCGGACACCACCAGGTAGTACGAAAACCTTATATGTTCAATACTTCTCCATATTGCATGAAGTATTCCATTATTTATGCCTTTGAAAGTACTAAAACTATTTCTGTAGTCAGGCTAAGATTGTATGGTTGTTACTGTTACCAAATATTATGAGAAATATACATCAACTTTGGTAAGATCAAAACTTGAAATTCTGAACTTTTCAAGATTAATGTCCAAAGTCAAAGTCAAAATCATGTGAGATGCGAGACTTCGTTTGTTACAGCATTGACACGTAACGAGTCTCTACGTTGAAAATATCCCAAGTTATCCCCAAATTTGGGAATTTCAACTTTTTCTTTCATCTTGACCTTAAACATAGAGGAAAACTATTCAAGAAACTCGACCGAAAATATAACCTCCATGGTGGAGGTAATAAAAATAAGCTAGCATGGCGTAATACAGACTAGACAAGCTTTTACTTACATTGTATTATTCAATAACTCTAAAAAGATTTACATTTTTCAAAGGGAAGAAGATAAACCTTTTATTGTTCCGTGAGATTACATAACCGAAGGTAAATGTATATATAAAACAGACGAGTTTAACCTATTAATGTTTTGCTGTTAAATATACTTCTTCTTCTTTCGTGTGAATCAGATGATTCTGGTGTTGGCATTAGTTTCCCCGATGTTTTTCTTGTTAGAAATCTTTTTGTAAATACATCGGATACTTACGGGAAGGACCACGGGAAGGACCACGAGAAGGTTGCCAACATCCCTAAGTGAAAGTGATACTGTGGAACCGACTGGATTCGAACTTGGAACACCCAGGTCTTACGTCCGTGTCGATATGCACTTAACCACCGTCACCTCCCGTTAAATATACTTAAATACGTTGACACAGCCGCTAGTATTTCGCTAGTATTTTCGCATTAAGTAATTAAAAAAGTTGATATACTGTGAAACAGATTGGTGTCCGCCATTACATATCTAAAAACAGATGATATGCCGTAAAACAGAAAAAAAAACTATACCAACTATTACGTTTTATTTAAAGACAAACAATTCCATGTAAATGGATATAGTTTTGGTTTATAAAAATACAACGTGCACGTGATTCCGCAGATGTATCTGCTCGCACCACAGACAAAAGGAATAGCGCGCCTTAATGATAACCAAGGTTTGGATGAGAATTAATGTTAATTTGTCATGATAGATCCGGTCGGCATCTCTGGTGGCTTTTGTGGAAAGCCTTGCAATTCTCGACTAGCGTCGATGCTAACACCTAGATAGCGTTTTAAGTAGATTAATATTTTTGATTACCCAGGAGGTTGCATTCCTGCCACCTTAATAGGCAGTGCTAATCAGGTTGAAAGGAATATTCGTCTTGAAACAGTGTCGCCGTCATGTAAGATATCAGTGCATCAATTTTTATTCGCATCCTTTTGATAGGCGTAAGTCAATTAAAATTCTCTTTGATGAATGAGCATTTATCGATCTAGTTTACTCCGACTGGCATAGCCCATGTAAATAGATATCGACAAAGCGCAGTTGAGCTATTATCGTGAAGTCCATTAAAAGTGCCGACTATAAAATCCGAGATATATTAAAACCTATTGATATTGAACGCTTTCATTTTGGTAAGAATATCAATTGTGTTAGTAAGAAGAGCTCATCTATTAGCAAAATGTTTACGTTATAAAAGCATAATGCTTGATAATAAATGTCTGCTTCTATAAAAGAAGACGCGTATTGGCCTTGAGGTTTCAAATTGAGATTTACAGGAGAAACCGAAAATTGCTAAAATAGTTTAGAATTTAAAACCGTGTAAAAAATGTAGACGGGCAGACGATACTTATTCATAAGATTGCTTAACTAAAATCAATTTAACAACAATGATAGCAGCTGATCACTCTGCCAAAGAACTAATCACATATTGCAAACAAAAAAAAAATAGCCGGATAACAAAACCACCAAATTGTAAAAAATACAAACAGAACGTCACCTTTTTGGTTTAGATTACTTAAGAATTGGTGTTACAAGTTAAGTTCATAAAAATAAATAAATTTGAAAATAAAGTTGATTCACTTTCTGATATTAAGAAATTGATTTAACTAATTTTAACACTAATTTGGATAATTTAACCCAACTTGAAGTTATGAAAAAATTTGAGAAAAAACTTAATTTCATCAAGGTCCTAATTGACTGTTCGACGACGGCTTGGCAATTTCCGGTGAGTTCCGTGTATAGTAATCGGAAACATTCGGGTTGATATGTGTTCGTTTAGATAGAAGTACTAAAAGATATTAAAACCGATATTATCGATTATTATACTAAATTAGTGAACACGCTTCGTCCAAAATAACGGAAACAGTTATGCTTCATTAGTGTTCGCACTTGCAAGTAATCTAAAGACAGTATTAAAATATCCACATAAAAATAATAGATTAAGGTAAGCTTCGGATAAGTTTTGGGTTAGTTCAGAGTAACGTTAGGGTTACGGTATTAAAATTAATCGTTTTTTGTCGTGTTCAAAAGTTATCCCAGTACCGAAAAAAAATTAATTTAACTTTCTCGTGAAAACAGAAATTATAAAATTTGTTATTTCTCATGACAAAATAAAGAATTATTTATGAAAATAAACATACTGTGAGTGTTTTTCTTGCTATGAATGTTTTTACATTATTTTTATCTGTTGGAACGCCGCTTTATTTAGATTTGGACGCAGGTTCGTTGTCATTTGGCATTTCTCAGCTGGTTACGTAATTCTGCGTCGGCATAATTATTACTCCGAGTGAGCAGCAGTAGTAGTAGTAGTAGTAGTTTTAGTAGTAGTTGTAGTAGTAGTTATATTAACAATAATAATAAGATAATAATAACAAGAAGTAGACATTTATCAATGTTGGTATGGAAAAAAACGATACAGTGAAAAGCGTTACTTCCATACAAATCTAAGGAGTGTAACAGAAAATATACAGTCAAACGAAAAAAATATAATGTTTGTAAAAAACTAGATAATAAGCCCAAACCATCTTATTTATGAAGTTATCTTGTAAGATTTAAGATGTTGAACTTAAATAGCATTTAAGTTGGAATATCAATCTGTGATTTTGAATACCAAAATTGTGCATTTTTGTTGCACCATTTTATTGACGCTATAAAAACGTACTCCCCTATAAATTATTTAAATATTATGTAGTCCGTAGGGGCAACCCGTAAAAATTTAAAAAATATTGGAATCATGACCGAAAAATAAAGATCAGCAAGTGGAATAACTCACATGTTTCATTGAAGAATCCCCAAAAGTGTTGTCTCTATTACAACAAACATCGCATTCATTTTTCTGTATACGTTTTATTAATATGATATTATAAACCGTATTAGGTCAAATGGTTTATCCTTATATTCGGCAGATTACAGACATACACACACAATATATATATATATATATATATATATATATATATATATATATATATATATATATAATTACATAAACACTATTATAGCCTTACATCAATAAACCAACGTTTAAATGCGTATTACCGAATCTTGTCAAAGGCAGAGTTAAATTTGAGAAGATGCTGAAATGCGCATTAAAACGTTGGTTGATTGACCTAAGGCTATAATATTGTTAATGTTATTTTATAAATTCTCTACTTGGTATTGAGCACTCATGAAAAACTTGGTTTTATGGTCACTCTGTTAACACATTTTAACTTGATCAATTATATATATTTATATATATATATATATATATATAATTGATCAAGTTCAAATGTATATATATTCATATATATATATATATATATATATATATGTATATATATATATATATATATCAAAAAGCAAATATTTATAATAATTTGTCGCCTCCAATCAAAGCTGCCCATTGTAGTGAGCAGTCTTAACACAGCCGTAATCGTTGCTTTAATGCATGTTCCGTCAGTAGTTGAACACTGTTGACGACAGCTGCCAATAGTAGGTGTAAACTCCCGCGGATTTGTCAGGTTGTACGTAGTAACCGAGTGGTTTAGGCGTCGTTATGTGGGTTATACAATGGCACGTGTTCCATGGTTTCGAACACTGCGACCGGTATGAATAATTATCTCTACACTGACGATTACTGAAAGGATGAAATGTATACGTATGTAGATACACAAATATTTATATATATATATATATATATATATATATATATATATATATATATATATATATATATATATATATATATATATATATATTCATTGCGAGATCTAAGACGTTGTTGTTGTTGATCACTTGCGCCGCTTGCTGTGAATACTCGCCGACTTGGTATTTACAAAGTTAAATTCCTCCTAAAATTCCAAGCTAATTTCTGGTGGCCAATTAGTAACTCTCTTGACTGCGAATCAGTGGCGATTTGTGATGGGAGTTCGCGCCCGCCGACCGTCGGGAATTAGCTTCCTGCACTGAAGATTGCGTAAGCATGAAACATCGATGTCTATAGGTAATACATAATTAATATTTATTTCTAAAATATTATACATATATATATATTATATATATATATATATATATATATATATATATATATATATATATATATATATATATGAATATATATATATATATATGAATATATATGAAACAGTATCACTAAGAGGAGAGTAAAAAACTTCAACGCCCGCCACATCGTCAGACTGAAAAACAAATTTACAAATTCTAATGCTAATGTTTAAAATATTGGTACTTCTGTGTTACTACTGTTTTTAACTTTTGTGTCGCAATCTTAATACATTCTGTAAGTAGTCATTTTTCCAAACTATTTTAACCTGTGATAAGTTTTTTGAAATATTCATTTGCTATAATTTCTAATAATGAGGACTAGTTTTTGATAGGGCTTTTTACTAACGCTATAATAACTCATTTCTCTTCTACTGACAATTAGACATTTTTAATAACCTTTTTCTATTTTGTATGATTATAGATGTGCATTATTTTCCATGAATGATGCAACTTCTTTTTAAAGGATAGCATGTTATACAAAAAATGTTCTTCTTTTCACAACGGTTAGCGACGTAGAGTTTTGACGATAATACTATAACGTGTGTGTTATTGTGTGTTTCACGCTTACATCAAAAGCAACCACCTTCCGAATCTGTGTATGCTACTCATGAATTGTCTTGGCCTTTTGGCTAAGATCAAAGTGTAGTATCTGTTCCGATGGATACTGCACCCCATACTGGTGTTGTCTTGGCCTTAGGGTCTTGATTTACGCCGGTCAATGGGTCTGTCCTGTGCAGTTCTGGGAGGTCCACCTTCCCAGGCTTTGCCTCCCCTCTTTGGGGAGGAGTAAGTTTATCACTTACTGCCTGGAGCGCCCCTACCGGGGAATGCCGACGGGACTGCCCAGGCAATTTTTAAACCCCAATTTCCCCGACCAGACCTTGGGTCACATCTTACTTGCGGGAGTAAGATAAAAAAACTGGTCTTGTGCCTGGAGAGGAGTAAATCAATACTCATGAATTGGGGCCAAATTTAATTTAATCTAAGGCATTTACAAAGTAATGCATATGTAAAGAAAAAGTTAATTAGTATTAAAAACATAATTTCGTGTAATTTACACGGCCCCCTTAATTAACATTAATACATTCTTAGCCGTTAGATGACATCGTTCTGTATTCTGTACGCACACTTTACGTAATCACGTTCGCATGCACCATCTTATCACCTATTTTGAAGTCGTAAATACTAATCGCTAAAAACCAAACAGTAAAATACCATAGAACTAATCAAATGTCTTCAGACAAATCATCCTGAGGGAGTCTTGAAATAAAGACGAAACGTTGATGAATACATGAATAACATTTTTAGTTTCATTTTTTCATTTTCCATTACGTACGAATATTTGTTCGATTTTTTACCATCATATATATATATATATATATATATATATATATATATATATATATATATATATATATATATATATGTGTGTGTTTGTGTGTGAATGCATATACATATAGTTCCATCTGTCTGCGTTTCCTCGTGTTTACGAATGTTTCAGAATGTAGGTAACGGTACAAATTAACTGTAAATAAATAATGAAATAAAACTCATCATTTCTGAAGCAAATCGGGGGAAGAAAATTAAACTTTAGTTGCCTCGTGGTAATCGACAAACTAAACAAATGAGGTAAACATTCTTATTTCTTCTTCTTCTTCTTCTTCTTTTTCTTCTTCTATTTCTTCTTCTTCTTCTTCTTCCTCTCCTTCTTTTAATTTTCTTCTTCTGTCTTCTTTCTTCTTCTTCTTCTTCTCCTTCTTTTTATTTTCTTCTTCTTTTTTCTTCTTCTTCTTCTTCTTTTTATTTTCTTCTTCTTCTTCCTCCTCTTCTTCTTTTTCTTTTCTTCATCTTTTTCATCTTGTTTTCTTCTTCTTATTCGTATTATTCTTTTACTTGTTCTTCTCAACAACAACAGTCACAATTTTAATCTTATGGATGACTCTCACCGAAGGACCAGCATGTATTTGGCGTATCTCGATGCTTTATATATATATATATATATATATATATATATATATATATATATATATATATATATATATATATATGTATATATATATATATATATATATATATATATATATATATATATATATATATATGTATATATCACACATATACATGTATTATATATATATATATGTATGTATATATCACACATATACATGTATTATATATATATATATGTATGTATATATCACACATATACATGTATTATGATGGACACTCCGTCGATTGCGACGTATGAGGTTCCAACAACTTTCATTTGTGTCTAGATCGTACATGTATTATATATGTATATATATATATATCACATATACAATATTATATATATATATCTATAGATAGATATATATATATATTATCTACATATGCACATTATACATACATATATATGTATTATATATGTATATTTATATATATATATATTTATATATATATATATATTACTTATATGTATATACTATATATATGTATATATATATACTATATATATATAAATATATATACACATATAAATATATATATATATATTGTCATCCACATACAGCCTATATATATATATATATATATATATATATATATATATATATATATATATATCAACATGATTGATTGACTTCCTCACACGCAATTTTCATCAGCGCGATAAGTGCCTGTGAAAACATAGAATGGTGACGACGGCATAGCAAAAATCCATAACGGACCGAAACAAATCGCCCGGAACGCATTTTTGACGACTTTCATTTTCCTGTTTATAATTTCCCAATTTTTGTCTCTTTCGTTTTTACTAAATGGTTTGCTTATTTCGAATACATGTGTTCGTCGCGTAGTCATCGTCGTTGTCTGGCGTGTTCGTTCGATCGTGCAATATACCTTGAGACGCCGTCGGCGGGGCGTCGTCATTTTCAACAAAATCTATCAACCTGTTTTTATTGGATTGTCATGCCGATGGCTAATTCGATTATACGCATGCGTCGTTAAAAAAAAAGACTTCCGATCATTTTCGATTTAATCTGCCAACTTCTCGTTCTCATTTGCAAAACTTTCCCGCGGTGCTTTCAATAACATATATATATATATATATATATATATATATATATATATATATATATATACATTATATTTAGACATATACACATATACATGCATATATATATATATATATATATATATATATATATACATAATATTTAGACATATACACATATACATGCATATATATATGGACACATATATATACATATATATGTATATATATATATATATATATACATATTTATATCGCTATACATACATATATACATACACACATAGATAATACAATGTGTGTACAGATATATTCATATATATGTGTATATGTGTAAATGTGATGTTTTTAAAAAAAAACATTATTTTCTTATCTTTTTGTTTTGGCTTACAATGGGGCATTCTACCGGATGCCAGACATTCATCGGCTATTTCAGACACTCGAGCCGAGATATCTTTTTGAGGATTCTAACCGTCCCTTTAAGTGCAATTGTTTGTATTTCTCTTGCACTCGGTTCACCGGGTATACTTGCCAGATAGCTTTTGAAATTATTTTTTATTAGTCCTGTTGTTTCTATAATTACTGGCATGATGGAGATTTTCCTAAGATCCCAGTTTCTGTTCTATGCCGTACATAAGACCTTGGTATTTCATAATATTTCCCTTTTAAGCTCTGTTTTATCATGCATTATTATTAACACTAACTTCAACTAGGGGTGCTACATTCTCTTTTTTGTCACATATCACGATGTAAGCTCCGTGTTCTAGAGATGTAGCTGTTGGGATTGCATAGTCATAGTGGATTGCGTATCAATTATTTCCAACTGTTATTTCTGGTATATGCTCCCAGGACTTACTGCTGCACCGGATATTCAACTTTTTACATACAGTCCAGTGGAGATATTTACACACTCTGTTGTGTCGCATTGTATAATAGCCATCTCCTAGGAGAACCTTCAACTGGATGTCAGGTGGCTCACCCTCTCTACTTCTGTGTGGCAGAACCTGCACTTGTTATTGTTGCTGAGACCACTCATCTTTTTAAAGGCATTGGTCATCAAGCCTTGATCTTGAGCAGCCATTATCATTCTCTCCTGATCATAATGTAGAGATCCTCTTTTAAGCCAGTCTACAGAGCCTTCTGTTTTAATGTGTGTATATGCAAATGTGTATATGTCTATTCATATGTATATATATATATATATATAAGTGTGTATGTATATATATGTATGCGTATGATTATGTATATATATATATATATATATATATATATGTTTATATGTATGTATATTTATGTGTATATGTATGTATATTTATGTGTATATACAGTTTGTGTGCATATATGAAAGAAACATATAAGGAAAGTACTCTATGCTGCTAAACGCGTGATTAGATCAGATAGGCAATAGATGTGTTTTCATAAGTTGTTATTTGACAGACAGAACATCAAGTCCCCACACCAAGCAAATTAACTGACACAAGATGCATAATGTGATCAAATGGTTCGATACCTGGAACAATAAACAATTTAATTTAAGTTCGATTATTTCATTCGTAAACATCAGACACTTAGCTATATTGAAACAAAAGAAATGTTACATTTATATCACTCTTACTGTTGTGGACCTGGGTAAGGCCGAATGAATGACACAGGAACACATGGTTTAAATGAACAAAGGTATATATTATATAATAGAAAGAAAGAGATACAAGGAGATTTGCTCTCAACCGCCATTGCCGGTTTGCCTGGGAAGAAGAGAACAAGTCTCACGTGCTTCCCGTAGTTATAAGGTGGGCGAGTCCATTAGTTCTCCGTAGGTAGGTACGGCACCATACCACTTACAAATGTAACTATCGAGCTTGAGTTAAAGTGTAGTATTTGTTCTGATACGAAACGTGATATTTTCTTTGCTTGGTCTGAAATGATTAGACAACTTGAACGGTTAACAATTAAATCTGAGTACGATTATTTCACACCTGTACTCCAGTCATTTAGCATAACAAATTGTTAAATATATAAAACTTAGACAAATTCCCCTCATGCGTTTTTAGATGTAAATTGACAAAACTTTCAAATCACCTATTTCAAACGAATATTTTTTATATCACAAACTGCAAATTTACTACTGAAATATATATCCCACTTCATGTCTGCCTCGTCAGATGACTCTCAGAGCATGATGCTAAGGTCTATGCCCCATATCTTACATAACTAAGGAGAGTATAAAGTGGGCCTTTGGTTTCATTTCAGGAGCTTCGTAACTTTAACTTTCCTTAGTTTATGTAGTCATAGAATAGTGATAGAATAGTCATAGAAGGGGGAATAACCGTTTTCGGGGTCGTAATCTATCTATCTAACAATTCTCGTTAGCTAGTTTATGACCTTGAAGTAGTATATTTTAGCTCCTTACATCAAGTGGCTTGGTGCCTTGTCTGGTACGAGTTCCATAGCAAAAGCACGTGACAAGAGTTATAAGATTGGCTAATCGAATAGTGTATGCTCTATGAGATCTGCTCTATCAAAACAGACTCGAAGAATTAACCCTTTCTCCCTTGAGTGTCGACAATTACACGGTGAATTCAGTTTTTCTCATAATTTCCTCAATGGTCATTACGATAAGCATATAACCTATCATTCACTTATGTACCAGAAAGAGATATATGCAGGCATTACTAGAAATTGTCCAACGTCCTATTTCGATCAGGATCCCTGGCTATTGGAATAACAGTCTAAGAAAGGAAAATAACTTTTAAATTTTTAACAACGCAGCAATTCAAAATGATATTGGACAAGTGCTGGTCTACTGTAGTCTCTCCTGTGTACATTTCTACAACTCTCTTCCTAAATGGCAACCGAATCACACTTGTTTTATTTCTTGCCATAATTTAATTGAGTTGAACAACTTAATCTCTGTCATAAATCCCTGTTTATATATTCGGAAGAAAATAATATTATTGAGGAGACTTACGCAACACATCTCAAATGATAACGGTTCTGATTAAAACCTTAAAACGCATCCGCTGGTGAATCCCGAATTTGGGATTTCCGGAGAATTATTTAGTTATTCCAAGGATATGACCCGGAGAAGGTGTTACTGTTATGATCCCAGCTATGTCATAACTATAATTTTCCTCAGAAAACCTGTGACAAGTTGTTTAATCCTACAGTATAACAGCAATTCGAAATCTATCTTTTACAGCCAATTTTCCTCTTGTTTTGTCTCCCTTATTAAAAAAAAAAGCCTAGCAACTACTATATCAGGCAAGGTAACCTGGCATTATCCGACAAAATTGTAAGTACCTCGCTTATTCACAAAATCCGCCTCTAGGGTTGGAATGTGTCTCACTTATTCACTACATTATCTCTAAAAAAAGGCCGCAAATCAGGCCATATTGCATCGAGGCGTATCTTTTCGCGGTCTCACACCGTCTCTGTCACATATCGACTGTGTACAAACTCACAAGTGGTTTGACATTTGACTTTACCTTCGGCCGTCACAGCTGCGAAATAGGACAAGAAAATGTATAAATTGCTCATTCTATTTTTACATGTAAGAAAGGCAATCAATTGCGTTAAAAGAAACGTAATCGTTTACGTTTTTTTTCTTCTTTCTATTTCGGACATTTTAATAGATATTTCTGAATTAGTTTATGATGGAATTTTTAGCTATGATTCGCATTTTTTAAAAATATTTCTCTTAGATCTGGTTGTCTATTGGCAAGCCACGTTTCAAAAACGAGATTCATCTGATTGAATGTTTTTTTAAATAGATTAATATATTTCCGAATAAGTGGTTCCTCAGATAAAAGGATTACACTTATTTACAATATTTTAAGATTAAATTATCGTCTGGCCACCCTTAAAATATAATTATGCTACCCACTGCATCCTTATTATGATCTTCAATCCTTTATTTTTTCCAACTTTATTTCGTACAGATAAAGGTCAGTGAACACTGGCTTGTCTACCAAGTTTCAATATTGAATCTCTAACAGTCTTTTTGTTAAAGTATATTCCGGGAACATTTTCTGATAGTATTATCAATAGGAACCGGGTGTCTCAATGGACTTCACACGGATGAGAGCTTAGCCCCTCAGAATTTTTAAAATGGTTAATTAGCCCCTCAGAATTTTATTTTATATTAAGGGAAAATTTTTCAGGGAAAATTTTATATAATTAAGATTTAATCTTAGCCCCTCAGAATATTTTAAATGGTTAATTAGCCCCTCAGAATTTTTAGCCCCTCAGAATCGGATATGTGGAGTTGTTTCCGAAACATTCCACAGAAAATACATTAAAAAGGTCACCGCAAACGGAAAACGTCTAACAAACGTAGGCTTTTAATACATAAGGGCACACTTGGAGAAGAAACTTTAACGGCGATAAAACTAATAGCGTTAGGAATCCATGATGGAATCTTGGTGGATAAGACAGGTATAAACTTAAGTTTATTTATACAATATATGGTAGGATTACAGAAAGGATTCTGAATTTTATTAGTGATTCTATGAGTCGGTAGCATTTAATATGGGTATTCATTAAATAAGTTATTAAATAAGTCTAAAGACGTATCATGAGAACGTATTTGTGAACTATCGGATGAAATATTTAACATATGTTTATCTTTATATTTCTATTGTTCGAACACTTTTCAAGGGTTGGATTGCAAAGATAGTCCGAAAGGAGTAAATATATAACCGTTACCAAGAGTAATACTGTAATCTTACAATTTATTATGCCTGAAAACACTGAGTAGAATAAATAGTCACGGTCTATTCTTAATTTCTTCTACCCCGCTAGTTCAACATATTAAGAAGACACATGATGTTCATGAATTCAAACGGATTTACTATATATGCCTTTACCAACAGTTCTACTGTAATATAACAATTTTGGATCCCGGACAATGTCGAGTAGAACGTGCGGTCCCGGTAAATTACTAAGTTCTTGTTCCCGCATTTTTTCAACAATTATATTAAGATAAAATATATTAATAACGTTGGAGTATTGCTCCCGGGTGTATACAGCGTTCTAAAAAAGACAGAAGTACCTTATGCTGAGCAGCACTTCGTTTAAACACACCCGCTCTATCTAGGATTTTGAGTACAATTATGAGCACTTTTAGGTTATTACCTGTTCTATTCAGGATATTCATATGAATGAAAAAATAAATTAAATATAAAAAATAAAGAAAATATGAATAAAAAATAACGAATTAAAATATGAATAAAAAAGTGAATGTAAAAATATGAACGAATAAATGAAGGCAACATCAAAGAAACAAAATGAATGAAACACACCAAGAATGAACAAAAGTGAATGAAAAATGAATTAACAATGAATTAAAAAGGCATCCGGCGTAAAATATAATGTAGAATTTTTCTTTTGATTAACACCAGTTTGCATTTTCTGATGTCAGATAGGCCGACCATGACAAAGTGGATATATTATAGTTTACCATTAAACACATAAGTTGAATCAAATTATTATTTGCGGAAAAAACATCCGCCCTAAAACATGATGCAGGATTTTTCTTTTGAATAACACCGGTTTGCAATTTCTGATGTCAGATAGGGGGCCATGACCAAGTGGATATCATATATTTTACCATAACAAAATAGTGGAAAATATTTTTGGTAACAAACATCCATCCTAAAACATAATGTAGGATTTTTTCCTTTGAATAACACCGGTTTGCAATTTGTGATGTAATATAGGACGGCAATGGCCAAGTGCGTATGTTCTATTGTACATTAAGCAAATGTAAAATATGTCTTCAAATAGCATCCATATTCGCATATATTGTTTTCGGACTGAAAAAATTGGAAACAAAAATGCAGACACATTTCCGGTCTTGTAATGTGTTAATTAATGTAGCGCCCCTGTCATATAAAACATTTCATATTATGCTTAGTTCGCGCTCTTAAAACAAAATAAAACACATCATTAATGTACTTATGCGCCTGTCGTATGAACGAACTAATATGGTTCATTAGTACCCCTGAACAAAAATCATGTTAATTTCTGTAAACCCTCTGTCGTATGAAAGAATTCATATAGCTTGTTCATTTATGTAATGTCACTATCATATAAAAAACATTATTATCAATGCGTCCCTGTTGTATCAAAGACCCCATATTTTTTTTGTGCCCCTGCATAAAATTCCTATTCATATATGAAGCGTCCATGTCTTATTAAATAACTCATAAACAATGTTCATTTATGTAGCGCATCTATCATATAAAAGAATTCATGTTATATCGCCCCTGTTGTATCAAATAACCCATATCGCCTATTTGTGCTCTTGAACAAAAATCATATTCATGTATGTACCTGTCATATGCAAGAACTCAAAAAGCATGTTCATTTATGTAGCGTCACTATTATATAAAATAACTAATATTAATGCATCCCTGTCGTATCAAATAATCCATATGGTTTAGTTGCACCTGAACCCAAATCATGGTTATTAATGTAGCACCCATGTCATATGAAAGAACTCATAAATCATGTTCATATATGTAGCACCACTATCATATAAAAGAACACATATTAATAGTGGCGGTCATTGGTGGAAAGTCGCGTATAGTGGCGAATATGAGGATGTACTGGCGGGCATCGTCTACTAAAATGTTTTTTTTTAAATGCTGACCTCTTTCTTGTTTTGAATTTAGAGTTGACGAATTTTTACATAGCGGACATTTGCGGACAGTGGCGGATATTGGCGGAATGTGGCGCATATTATGATGCTGTGGAAGCGATCGTCTACTAAAATGTAAACTTAAAAAATGCTGACTCATTTTCTTTTTTTGAATTTCGAGTTGGCGAATCCTTAACATGGCGGACAGTGGCGGAAAGTGGTGGATAGTGGCTGACATTAGCAGATAGTTGATAGGATTGTCTACTAAAATGTTAAATTTAAAAAAAAGCTAACTCATTTCCTTTTTTGAATTATGAGTTGGCGATTCTGTCACAGTTCAGACAGTAGCGGACATTGGCGAAAAGTGGCGGATAGTGGCGAATATTATCAGGTATTGGCGGGCATCGTCTGAGAAGAAAAAAGAGTAGAGTGAAGAAGAAGAAGAAATATGAGGCGCCCCTATAAGGCAATGCCGACGGGTCTGCAGTCCTAGGAGGTGCATCCTTTTAGGCCTGCTCGTTAACACTTCCAGAGTTTGTTAGTTACTTAAAATCACGCCAAGTACTTGTTTTTGCCCCCCCTCCTCAC
>OY744523.1:49897758-49912758 GCA_963556195.1 Sepiola atlantica | reverse complement strand
CGGGTCAGAAAGTACTCTGGACCAACATTTACACTATGGCAGTTTCATCAGCCAATTTCCTTCCGAGATTAAGATTTTAATCCGGAAAATTGAAGGGATCAACACTAAAATAGCCAGACAAAAATTGTCGGTTAATTTTAATAATACGTGTCTTAAAGAAAAAATGCTGCCTCGATACACATATGTATTTATATATATATATATATGTTTATATATATATATGTATATATATATATTTATATATATATATAAATATATATATAAATATATATATATATATATATATATATAAATATATATATAAATATATATATATATAAATATATATATAAATATAAATATATATATAAATATATATATATATATAAATATATATATAAATATATATATAAATATATATATATAAATATATATATAAATATATATATATATAAATATATATATATAAATATATATATAAATATATATATATATATATATATATATATAAATATATATATAAATATATATATATAAATATATATATATAAATATATAAATATATATATATAAATATATATATATAAATATATATATATATAAATATATAAATATATATATAAATATATACATATAAATATATAAATATATATATAAATATATATATATATAAATATATACATATAAATATATAAATATATATATAAATATATATATATATAAATATATACATATAAATATATATATATATATAAATCTGTATATATAAATATATATATATATATACATATATATATATACATATGGTGACGCGCTTTATACTAATTTTTGTTCTCATCTTGTTTCTTTTAATAAGGTTATGTTTATTACGATTATTTTATTTATTCATAGTGTATCTCATTTAGTATTTTATTTTATTATATTTAAAAAATCACATTACTCGTAAATAGTAACTTGTTTGGTATTAGATAATATAAACTAATTCCAATCTACATACAAGCGCAAACAAAATTAATCAACATATATTAAGAGTAAACTGATAGGAATCATTTTTTGTGATTAAAATGTAACAGTAAAAAGGGAAGGTTGACACGTGCACGTTGATATTAATAAATACAATTGTTGCCGTTACAAGTTACCATTTCACGCAGAGACGACACGAAAAAGCGCTATATGAGAACATCTAAAATGAACGTCATACAAATAGAAAATGTCAAGGTTTACATAAAAGTTTGTATTAAAAATTACATTGTTTGATAAAGGACTGAAAAAATATCTGAAATATTAAAATCAAACATTACATGCAATCATGTTTTCAATAAGGTGTTTTATATGCAGAAAATCGTCATTTTTATTTGATGAAAAACTTTCCAGAAATCGTTACAAATGTCACGATTTGCTTAAGTCATTAGTCTTTCTTCACTCTCATTAATATATGACTGACGTTCTCGTTGTATCATATAGAAAACTAACACGAGTAATATACACATTCCGAATGAAAAGTATACATCATTTATCACAATTGTGTTTACATTCATTTAAATAAATAGCTGCTTCCCAACCGACTACAACACGAGGTAATAATGTTGCCCGATGCTTCCACCTGCCATCTTAGTGATCGAATGGCTACCGATTACTTAGCAGGGACAAAGAGACAGACAGTCATCACGTCTTATTACTAGCAAAAATAGACTCCCTAACGGTCGTCTATTTTTGCTAGGCTGCCGCGTTCTTGGGTGGTGAGACTTTGTTTCGCACCAAACATATTTTTAGTTAAAAAAAAAATTGTCTCCCAATATTTTGATTAAAAAGAAAAAATAATTGGGGATGGGGCGGCATTTTGTCTATCGGGCAATGGCTAACATCAGAGAAAGAGAAAAGAAAGTATGCATGGTTCAAAAGGGATGATACAAAAAAGAAAAAAAAAGAAAAATAATGATAGAGAGAAAAACAAAATAAAACAAAGAAGGAAAGAAAGAGGACATCGAAAAGCAAGTAAAGTGGTCCATTGTCTAGAAAAAAACACCCTCTTCTCGAATATAAAATACGAAACAAAAGTACACTCGATACATCAAATTCCAGTCCAGATATGTACGCTAAGACAATGGATTATGATGCTGAACACACAAAAATCAGATCTGAACTTCGATGTTTACATATATAATATACTTGACTAAAAAATTCCGGACGCATGTGTATTAATATTCTTAATTACATAAATCTGGACAAGTAAAATTAACTCTTAGAATATTGCGGCTGGAATTGAGAGTTGAAGTATTAAATGTACAACAAAATCAAACTAAATCACAAGGTTGCTAAAATGACATATGCAATGGTTTTTCGTAGCTCTTTCTTGGATATTGGCATTTTGATTAACACAAGAATCACATAAATCACCGTAAATAATTTTTCCTTTAATTATTAGTGGATTTTGTCTAAATAGTTAACTCTAGTAACCAGAAAATGTGATGACTTAGGCAAATTATCAAGTAAGGCTAACTCTGTTCGAAGATTTAGAAAACTATTTGTCACGTGAACGAAATGCGAATATTACTACAATTAGTAACACTTAAAAAAGATAGAAGTTGGAACAAAATGGTACTTACAATTAGAGAGAGTTTACTATTAGGAAGAGTTGAATGTAAGTCAATTATGTTAAAGTTTGGTTTAATTTTATTTTTAATTAAAATTAAAAAGAAAACACATGTGCTTTGCATATAACACAATAATAACATTTTCTGACCTTTGCAGTATGGATACATTAATAAATACAGTCAGATTCCATAGCTCAGAAGACTCACCAACAGAATCCACTCCACTCGAGGTAATGTGGTAAAGAGCAATCGCTCATATATTCTTCACATTTTAAATGATGCTTCAAGCAAATTATACTTTATTTAATGAATCACCTAATTCATTATTGTTTATTCTTCTTTTTACATTGCTAAGTTCATTCTACATATTATTCTTCATATTTCAATTTCAGCTTCAATATTTTAAGAGTTAATTCCACTTTGCCAGGTTTATATTTTAGAATATTGATACACATGCGTCCGCATTTTTCAGTTTAGTCCACTCTTTTTAGGGTATTGCAGTTTGAAAATGTACAATGTATTTTTTAATGTAATTTTAAAAAAAGAATAAATAACAAGACCCCAAAGTGGCACGGTTTACCTTGAGTCACCTCGACTTTGGGTTTGTAGAAATATTAGTAGCAATTGCTAATAGAGTTGAACCAATAATCATAATGACATCACGATAATCAAATCATATAATTCACTCGTAAACCAGCCTTTAATTTATTATTTATTATCCGTTGAAAATAAATAGTTCAATTAATTAATTAATTAATTCAAATTAATACATTCCGAAAATCTTTAATTTTTAAGATCAGAATAAGTTTCAGAATAATAGGAATTAATTTCAATTTCAGGGTTTCAAATAAGTTTAAATAAGTTTAAATTATTTCAGAATGAATTCAAATATTAAAAGTCATTTAGTATTGTCTTCAGTATAAATTCTATTTTAGAATTATAAATTTCAGAACAAAGTAAAATAAGATAGAAATGTGTTAAATAGTTGAATATAAGATATTCAATAATTTCAGAAAATCTTTGATTTTTAGAATAGGTTTCATAATAATAAGAATTAATTTTAATATTTGGGTTTCAAGTGAGTTAAAAATAATTATTTTAGAAAATATTCAAAATATTTTTTTTAAAAAGTTAATTATTTCAAAATCAACTATTAATCACAAAATACAATTTAATTTACAGAGTTTCTATTCAGTTAACAATAATTATTAAAATATAAGAATAAATTTTATGTTTCAAAAACGAATTCTTCAAATTTTAGAATGAGTTCGAATATTTTTATTTTACTACAATTATATTATTATTGATTTCAGTATAAATCTTTTCAGAATACCTTTTAAAATACATTTTCAATTTCAAGTTTTTATTTTTCTATGAATAATTAAACCACATTAGGTAATTTTTGAGGAAATTTACAGTTTTTTTTCTTAATAATGTTGTCATTAATTTCATCCCAATTTTCAGTGCCATTTCTTACTAGACAAGTATAATGACCTGTCATAGATGATGTTCCCTCATGGGCACTAAAGAATTTAAAGTTGACTGACGCGCTTATGTTGTACAACATAATCTTAAGTTTAATCGAAAGTTTCCAAACGCGCCTCTGTTGTAAAAAAGAATCGAAAGTTTACGGACGCGCCTCTGGTGTACAAAATAATCGTAAGTTTACATAAGCGCTTCTAGTGTATTAAAGAATCGAAAGTTTCTGGACGCGCCTCTGGTGTAAAAAATCGAAGGTTTACTGACGCACCTCTGGTGTACAAAATAATCGAGAGTTTATGGACGCGCCTCTTGTGTACAAAATAATCGAACGTTTTATTCAAAGTTTCCGGGAGCAGTTCTGATGTACAAAAAAAATCGAAAGTTTCCGGACGCACCTCTAGTGTACAAAAAAAATGAAACGTTACGGACGTGCCTCTGATGTACAAAATATAATCGAAAATTTATGGGCGCACCTCTGGTGTACAAAAAGAATCGAAAGCTTGTGGACGCGCCTCTAGTGTACAGAAAATCGAAAGTTCAGAGACGCTCCTCTTTTGTACAAAAGAATCGAAAGTTTCCGGACGCGCCTCTGGTGTACAAAAGAATCAGAATTTTACAGACGCGCCTTTTGTTTACAATATAATCGAATGGTTACGGATTCTAGTGCACAGAACGAGTCGAAATGTTAACGACGCACCTCTGATGTACAATAGAATCGCAATTTCAAAGACGGCCTCTGTTGTACAACAGAATAAGCGGTTTAATCGAATATTTTCCAGACGCGCCTCTGGTGTACAACGGCATCAAAAGTTTGCGGAGGCGCCTCTGATATACCAAAGAATCGAAAGTTAACATCGTCAACATACCCAATAGTTAATATATTTAATATACTTTCTTCTAAAAGTGTGGTTTCATTTTTCAATTTGGCGTTTTAGCCATTTTTTCCTGAAAAAAAAAATTGGCTTTACACGTCAATTATCACTTTTTAAATTGTTTCTACTAAAAATCAGTCAACTCGGTTTCTATAGACCCAATCTTTTTAATACTAACACATTTCGAATCAGCTCATCGGGTGTCACCTTTTTATTTTGCATCATTAAATTATATTGATCATTTAAACAGTTATGTCGAGTTAAAGGGCACAAGGAGCGTTACTCAATGAGCATTTTTGTCAGTTTAAGCTGCTTAACCCTTCCATATCTTAAACTCCTTTCGAGATATCTATATTTTTAGATTCCTTGTGCTGTTTGCTAGATTTTTGGTATAAACAAAATAAATATTTGATTTAAATTAAAAGGTTATGGTTATTCAAAGTCAATCGGGGGCGTTATTCCACACATTGATGACCACACATATTTTGAATACCTTTTGTCTACAGGACCAAATGTTAAGTTCTTTATATTCAAAAAAGGCTTGGGACGAGTCAATTGTAATACAAAAAAATGTATCACATTTGGATTAAACTGAATTAATGACAAGCCTAAGAATTGGTCACGATTGGGTAAATGTGTACCTTAAGCATATCATTCACACACTGCTGTGCGTGAATGATCAAAATATTTGATTTGAAAAATACATTTTTACAGACTGAAATATATCTCGTTTTGACTATAGAAACATTCTTTGCATTTCACTTAAATAATAAAATAAGAGATACACATATGTTGCAATCTATGAACTAATACATAAAAAAGATAAACATTTTTTTCAATCGTTCAGAATTATACTTTTATGTAAATCCACTTGATAAACGAAAACACGAAACCGTTTCCGGAAAACTGTTATGACGACGAACGAAACGAATACATTTGCAACGAAACAGGTTGATGTGATTATATATAAGTTGCATACTTATTTTAAATTGCAATACACATGTTGTTGATAATGGACGGATGACAGTCTGAAATATTCAAATTATAACACAACCTAAAAGTTCCCTAATTTTATAATTTTAATGAGGCTATACTTTAATTTTCCGAATGTGAAAAAATCCATCACTTCGTACCAAAATATAAACACATAAACATACATATCTCTATCCATATACATTTAGATATGTATCTGGGTTTATATATGTGTATTTAAATGATTCACTTTAAAACTAATAAACCGTTTATTACGAATTTCGGAAATAAATATGTTCGGCATTATTAGTCGTGATGTGGATAAGATTTTGTTTAATTGACTGTTCTACAAAGAGCGTAAAAAGGGTGTAGAAATAATTAACTTAGTTATAGCAAGTTGATTGGTATCTTATGCGAAACGGTGGATACAAACTGGTCATCAATGACTGAAAGAGAAATTAACAGATATTTACGTGATTAGAAATACAAATGAGATGACCTAGAATTTAAAATTAACGTTTAAAAATATACCCTTTGATGTGGAGTAAGCTACTACCCCTTCCTGAAGTTGGAGAATGAGATGATCCAAAAAGAATAAAAGAGAGGCAACTCTCGTCACGAGAGAGTGAGATGTTTTCCAAGTCACATTTTGAACTGTGCACGACTCTCGATATATTCTATTATCTGTTACCCGACCTTTTTTCCAAAAAAGGTCTAGTCAACATCATAATGCTCTTCATTTATTTGAACTTGTAATAATCAATAATTAAATAATTATAAATAAAACATAATAACTATTAAGACCCATATATTAATATATAACCCTTCCCCGGTGCTTCCTTCAAATTAGACGCTTCAGCAATGCAACGTTTAACGGTGAATTTAAACACTATCCATCGTTGTTTTCGTTTCGAGAAGCTTAATACGTTTTTTCGACTATAGACGAATTTTGAAATACAACAGTTTTTTTAAATACCAACTTAATAAAGTAAAAATTATTAACAAAAAAATAATAAAATAAAACGTCTAATAAAATAACACTGTTTATAAATGCAAAACTATAAATAAATTAAAAAAATAATATAATAAGACATTTAATAAAGCCCACCCAATATATACCTCTGACACCGGTACCTTCTTCAAAAGGGACACTGCAGCAATGAACAGGTTTACCGGTGCATCCAAACGTCATTTTTCCCCTGTTGTTTTTATTTCGAAATGCTGATTATTCATTTATGGACGATTTTTTAAATTAAAAAAACAGTCCATCTGGATGAAACCGCGGTACGACAGCTTTTTAAATAAATTACTTTTCTGCGATCGAGCACATTATTCATTTCTTTTCAACACAACCTGACATATACAGGGTGGGCAAAAATAAGGGTCCTATTTTTAAAAATTCATAACTTTTTTATTTATTGATTTAAAAAAATTTTATTTTTAGAATAAGTAAAGGACCCCTTCCGAAGCAAGCATGAGCCGTATTAGCCCTAAGGAACGTACCCTCATTTAGAAAACATTATTTTTGCTTAAAAAACTCAAAACAGTGTAAAAAACAATACTTTAGTTTTTGTAAGTTTTAAGAAGTGTTTTTCGGCTAAAATTTGTTTTGTTTATTTCAAAAAATCTCGGAAGGGTCAGTCTACACACACATAAAGTTTGGTGAGTTTAACTTTTATTTTGTGGAAGTTATTCAAATTCAAGTTATTCAAATTTAAAGATAGGACCCTTATTTTGGCCCACCCTGTATATATATATATATATATATATATATATATAATTTATTAAGCAATTCAACAGAAGATATAAGCGTCAACTAACATCTTATAATTAGACACTTGCTTGAACTTTGAATTCTAATAAAATTTGATTAACACCTTATTTTATCACTTCATTTTATATATATATATATATATATATGTATATAATTATTTCTACAATCAGACAACACCGAAACAAACGCACCGGAATCCTAGACTATACTCTAGCACTTCCAGTTTGTTTCTTTCATAGGGTGTGGGTTACGGCGTTGTCTGATTATGGAAATAATGATATATATCATCTCACATTCACAAAACTATATAAATAAAATAAAAAATAAAAAAAATAAAATATATATATATATATGTGTGTATATTTATTTATTTACTTATATATGAAATTGTTATACACGGACACGTGTTTCGCCGTTTCTGCAGTTCATCAATAACAATAGCAACAAAAATAACGACACATATATATGCATGTATATATGTTTATATGTGTTTGTGCTAAAATAAAGGTGTGTGTGTGTCTGTGTGTGTATGTGAGAGATCGTGGAGAAAAATGCAATCGAATAAAATGTGTTAGGCTTTCAAGTGGTGACTTTGACGAATTTGTATACGTAAGACCCAGCGACAGTAACATAGCTAATAGCGGCGCAAACCTGAGTCGCGGCGCGCGTCTCGGCTTATCGGTTCCCCCAATTAATATTAATTTGCGACACGCTGTCATTCTTTTTTTACATTCTCATGCAGGAACTGTCAATTGTTATATTTTTTAGACTCGCGGAACATGAAGCTTACAAATGCATATTATTGATGAGAGAGGTTCGGTTTCCGATAGAAAGTCGTTATTTTTCTAGGCACGCGAACAACTAATAAGATTCTGGTATAATTCTCCAATGGTGCGTTTGGCACAAAAAAGAAAGGTCCTATGATACGGGCGGAGTTGGATGCGGAAAATTCAATTTTGACTCACATGTCTCCAGTGATGAGTGCCAGGTTGAAGATATAACAAAAAGTTAGCTTGAACATCGAAAGGTAATCTTCTGATAGACGCTTAGGTAATCTACTTACGCTATCCTAAGAACAATAAAATGTTTATTTATAAAGTTTTGCGAAAGTGTCCTAAGATTATATATGTATATATATATGTATATATTTATCTGTGAGAGAGAAGAAGTAAGTTGAGAAAACATTTATAACGATATTCATTTCAGTTCGAAGAATTCAAGATGGAAAACGATTAGGCGTACACTCGTTTCTAAGACGATTAGGATTTTTTATTTTCTATTTTGTTTACTTTTTTATTCTAAAATATGTATTCTTCGGGGACTTTCACAACATATGACTAATATTTATCTAGTAAAAAAAAATTAAACTTTTTTATTTAACAAGATATATCTCAAATTATTACAGGTAAAAAGAAAAAGCTAATTAATAATACTTGTGCTAATAATGACAAAAATACTACTACAACTACTACTACTACTATTAATAATAATAATAATAATAATAATAATAATAATAATAATAATAATAATAATAATAATAATAATGATGATGATGATGATTATAATAAAATAAAATAAATAATAATAAAATAAATACATGATTAGAACCCTAAACGAAATATTAGGGTGTAAGTAAATAATTATAATAGTAATACTCTGTAAATATTATACTACTACTACTACTACTACTACTACTACTACTAATAATAATAATAATCATAGTGCAACTTAGTGTTCATTTATATATATATATATATATATATATATATATATATATATATATATATATATATATATAAAATTATGTTTACCTAGAAACGACGTTGTTTCGAGCTTACTGCCCTCTTCAGTGTAGGGAAGTGATAATTTAAAACGGTCATAAGACGTGAACCCGGTTCAAAAAGCCACCTGATTATCAGTCCCTTTTCACTTAATCTTAACGGCCATATCAATTTACCACGTGAATCGGAAGAAGTTATATTTATGTCCATTATACCGTAAACCTAAGAACATACCAGAGAACTCAACGAAAAAACTCGGAGTCTTGCTTTTTAGTTAAGCAACATTTCTGTATTACTTACTAGCCATACTGATGTTATACACTCTCTCTCTCTCTCTCTCTCTCTCTCTCTCTCTCTCTCTCTCTCTCTATATATATATATATATATATATATATATATATATATATATATATATATATATATATATAAGGAAAACATTTTCTGACGTCCATTACGAAAATGGAAAAAAAGGGAAACAAAAAATATCATTTATGTATTCATCAACGTTTCGTTTTTATTTCTTCAAGATGATTGTTGAAGAAAATAACACACAATTAAAAAATACGTGATACAGAGTTGGTGGCAGTAGTAGGCATAAAGGGCCTCCTATGAAAAAAATAAATTTTGAGATACAAATAGATGGCGACAGTTAGCTATTTAGTTGACAGCAGAGAGTGTTGGGATAAAGAGAGAGAGAGAGATAGATTTATATATACATATATATATATATATATATATATATATATATATATATATATATATATATATATATATATATATATATATATATATATATATGTATATATATATGTGTGTATATACTAATCCAGATAAAACATCCACACCGTAGTAATCCAAAGAATTTTAACCGGGTTTATAAAAAGTGCTCAACATCAAATTGAGCTTTTATATATGATTATTTTTATTTACACAGACATGTACAAACTCTGCGACACTGGCATGTCGATGTTATCGATCAACAGCTATTTCCAAATATGATCTAAAGTAAAGATCGGATTCTAATTTTGCCTGATAAGATCTCAGTTTATAATAGCTATATATCGATAACATCGACAGGCCAGTGTCGCAGATTTTGTACATGGCTGTGTAAATAAAAATAATGACATACATATATATATATATATATATATATATATATATATATATATATATATATATATATATATATAGTATACAATGTTCTTATGACTAGTAAGTTACACAGAAACAAATTTCACTTTTAGGCTAACTTCGATAATTCCAGTTTTAGCTTTATTTTCATAAGCAAATAATGTCTACATTAATTTGAATCAATAAATGCTATTCATGCTATTCGATATAATCACATCAGCCTTATAATGTATTCCTATGGGTGTTCAGATTATCAATATTATTTTGACAACAATAAGTTGAAATTATATGCAAATGGGTTATTCTTTAATGAAAAACATGCAGCAATAAATACCATTACTATACCAAATCCTATAGCGCATTACTATGATATCATTTGGAACTTGTTTACCATTCTACCATACACTAACTCAACATATTAGGCATATATCATTATTTCTCATGAATTATTTGCCCATGATCAACCAATCAAGTGCTAACACGCAGCATGCACAGGCCATTTGTATCTCAGTGAAGCAAAGATTGCGTAATATATAAATGATTAACGTGTGTATTCATACGAATTCACATATTCCTTAAATGTATCATCTCGAAATATAATAATTCAAGATGGATTTTGTATTTGCTGTCACTTCATTATCTGTGCCCTATCTATTATGCATAGAATTGACGTTCTCGAATACAATTTCCGTTTTACACCAGAAAGATAATTGTTCTACTTAACCCTTTTTCATTTCTTTCTCAGTTATTTCTAATTTATTCTAATCGTTTAATCATTTTATTTGACACAAAAGAAACAAAATATGGTCATTAGTCCACACCATCAACTAATAACTGCATCAGAAGCAACTTTTTAAAAAAAATTGTTTGTATTTTGTTGAGGTTGTCTTTGTATGCACATGAAATGCGAGTGTCAAATGTCATACTAAGATTATTTTGTGACGCATCTATTATATAAATGAAAGTCGGAAATCTGTTTGTCCGGTTAAATGTCAGAAACAACATAAGATACATTAACACACTTTAAATAATCTGAGTAAGTGTGACCTTGTAGAAGGAAACTATTGTAATATTAATTACTTTCAGATTCGCCGAGGAAAAAAATATTAAATGGGTGAGGAGGTGTCAATAAAAGTAATTTGTTGTGTTCTTACTCATAGTTTACTGCAAAAACAACACTGAAACTAGGTCAGTCTCTAATCGCCATTTTACTGTTATTTACTTGCTTAATTTCGTTCATTTGTCTGTCTTTATTTCTCTCATATTGAACCAGAGAACAAGAGGCAGAAAGAGAGAGAGGAATGGAAATAACATACCTGTACAGTTCGATGGAAAGATAGAAGTGCAGGTACAAGAACACTCGGAAAGTTAATTGAGAGTCAGATGAAAGAGAGAAAGAGAGTGATAGAGTAAGAGAGAGAGAGAGAGAGAGAGAGAAAGAGAGAGAGAGAGAGAGAGAGAAGAGCTACATAAACAGAGTATTTTTCAAAGAATGTCCAATCTGTGGAACACAATATCGCGGAACTGCTTCTCATCTGACGAGAGCACAGCCGTTTTGAAGTCGATTATCAACAAATGCCTATTGAACTTCTGTCTAAGGTAATAAAATTCATTTCTTTTCCACACATCGTTGCCAATCCTCTCACAATATTATCCATCATCTAACAGACATTCTCATTAAACCTTATCCTCGAGTGGTGTTTGTCCTTGTTAAGTTCTGACTCATTGGAATATAGAAAACATGTTTTAAAGAGAGGATGTTATACAGATGTCAACCCTTTTATGTTGTGATGCATGACCCCGACCAATGGTGGGAATAGCTGCTAGTCTTGAATAAAAGAAACGCGCTTTTCTTCCGACGCGAGACGGGAATATAAAAAAAAAACAGAAAACAAAATAGAATATATAAAAAAAAAAAATTTTTTTAAATATATAAAAAAAAACAAAAACAAAAAAACAAACAGATAAAACAAACAAAAATATATTTAAAAAAAAACAAAAAAAAAATAATGGAAGGGCGGAAGTTCGTCATGTCGAGCTGTTGACTGCCATGTCCCACAATTAACGAAACTCCACTCCCCCGAGGATTGGTCGAAAGCTGAAGCTGGTTTTGAAAGTAGAGATTAATTTTAAATGTGAAATCTAACCCCCAATCAACAAAGAAAACCAATACCGGAGGTCGAAATAATTCATTCATTTGTAATCGTTAGATTCTTTTTTTTTTAGCGGGAGTAATTTTTGTTGTTGTTTTATTTTGAAACGCCACCATGTTTGCTTTTTTCATCTATCAAATTGTAACTCACCGTTTAGTTATGACATTTCTTTCTTTTTTGCATTTTTCACTCGAACAGTTTTGTAATATTCTTTTATTTGTTGTTCGTTTATGTATGTTGAATTTATCGTTTGATTCAAGGATCCGTTTTCACTTCTCGTATTTATATGACACTTAAAATATCTGCATGGAAATGGTTGCAAATTCTATACTTCGAAATGGAAGGAATAACAAATATGCATGCGCTATGTTTGAATCTCGGACAGTTTTTCTGATTAAAAAACAAGATCTGTCAGAGTGGATGCCACTTCATTTGTCTGCTAAAGATTTTAAACTATAAGACCTAGACACGTGAACTTTACTATGGATGACTCTATATACTCCACGCTATAATACATTATATATATATATATATATATATATATATATATATATATATCTATATATATATATATATATATTGTCTTTTTTTTTTGTCTTTTTTTTTTGTCTTTTTGTTTAAAATAACTCAAAGCTTCTTTAAACTATATATTGGGTATTTAGATCTGTATGGCTAGGTTTCCTTCCTCTAATCTATTTGCCTTTCTGGTACCTAAGGTACTAACGCTTTAAAATTATTTTTTTTTTAATGCAACTTTAATTCCTATATAATTTTATTTCTAGCTACCATATCGCAGAATGGTTCTTGCGTGTAGTGTTTAGATAGCATTTTATTATTATTTTTAATTATTATTATTATTATTATTATTATTATTATTATTATTATTATTACTAGTATTACTATTGTTATAAAGAATTTTATTTGATATGCAAATTACCATATCGCACGGTAGTTTTAAGGGTAGTATACTATTATTATTATTTTGATTATTATTATTATTATTATTATTTATTTATATATAAGTAATATTTTATGCTGAATTATTTCGACACTTGATTGGGGAAATAGTAGTTTTATCTGTACCATTGGAGAGCCATGCATATAACTGTCCTGTTTTTAAATCTTCGAAACAGTTACATGGTAAACAGCTGATGATCCCCGTGTTAATATTAGATGCTTACGTTAAGGTCTCTAGTTTTTGTTTCACTGTTAGATACTTAATCCCCCTTTTTATTTTGTTTACTTACTATTATATATTTTATTTATTTATGAATTTTCCAACGAATTTTAAGTCTGCACTATTTTGGATTTAGTTAGTTTCTGTGGGAATTTAAACTGCATTTTCCCGTTTTTTTGTCTTTTGTTTAAAATAACTCAAAGCTTCTTTAGACTATATATATATATATATATATATATATATATATATATTTATGGTAATAATCCAGGTAAAAAATATCCACAGGGTGGTAATCCAGAGAATTTTAACCGGGTTTATAAAAAGTGCTCAATATCAAAATAGAGCTTTAATATGATAATTTTATTTACACAGTCATGTATAAAATCTGCGACACTGGCATGTCGATGTTATCGATCAACAGTTACTATAAACTGAGATCTCATCAGGCAGAGTTAGAATCCGATCTTAACCTCAGATCATATTTGGAGAGAATCGATAACATCGACATGCCAGTGCCGCAGATTTTGTACATGTCTGTGTAAATAAAATTATCATATATATATATATATATATATATATATATATATATATATATATTATATATATATATATATATTATCTCTAAAGAAGCTTTCAATCTGAGAATAATACCGTTGACATTTTCACCAAACAAACTGGAATGAACGTATTATACTCCACATCGTAGCCTACGGTTATTCAACAATACATGTTAAATGTATATCTCTAAAAAAGAATTTGTATTGATTTACTCCTCTCCTGGAGTTAGGCACAAGGCCAGTTTTTATCTTACTCCCACAAGTAAGATGTGACCGAAGGTCGGGTCGGGAAAGTGGGGTTTAAAAATTGCCTGGGCAGCCTCGTTGGCATTCCCGGGTAGGGGCGCCTCCGGCAGTAAGCAATAAATCTACTCCTCCCCAAAGAGAGGCGGCAAAGCCTGGGAAGGTGGACCTCCAAGAGCTACACAGGACAGACCCATTGACCGGAGTAAATCAAGACCCGAAGGCCAAGACAACACCAGTATGCGGTGCAGTATCCATCGGAACATATACTACACTTTGATCTTC
>OY744523.1:49787758-49892758 GCA_963556195.1 Sepiola atlantica | reverse complement strand
AAGGGGAGGTAATCCGATGGTGCGGGGTTCTATGTGATCTATCACACCTCAATTAGAACGCTGTCGCTTGAATTGGACGCGCGTCCAGCATTCGCATAGTTAGCGGAGCAGTAGTCCATCACCGCATAATTATTCTCTTTCGGGCCTTACCGCTTTGGCTGAGACACGACATTAATGGATGGGAGTGATGTCCGCGGATAAACACTGAAACATTAGACCAATATTAGCTCATGCGTACACAGGGGAAAAATTCTGGTCGACATTTAAGAAATTGTTCCACGATCCTGCTCGTATTATCTCCACCTCCCCTGAGATATTGGCGCACAAATTATTACGGTACGATATTTGGATTTGAATTTCGGATATCAAAATTCTTTAAATCGAGCGTGCCCGGGCAAAAGCGATCACCCAACGGAATAGACTCGTATAATAGGGATATTATAGAGCTCTCTTTCGGGGACCCTGAGGACTATCTTAGCTGTCATGTTTTCAAATGAACTTTGTAATGATGATAAATAGAATTGCTCGGGTCTAGATCGCGACCACGCCTTTCTTAATTAGTGTCGACCACGTAAGATATTTGTATTGAAAAATAATGCAAACCCGGTAGATACTCAAAAAGTCTTTGAGAATCGAAATTGGTAAGGAATTATGCAGCATATGCTGTACACACTTGCGTATGCATATTTGGTTCCTCATTATTTGAATTACCAGTCTTTTCACACCATTTACTTGCGGTACTCCGGTCTAGAGTGGCGGTGAAACATATTACAAATCTATACGTCACTCATCCGCTATTTCCAGTATTCTTGAATAATTTTCGTAATATTGATGATCGCAATCTTTTCAAACTCCATAATAATTAAAGAATTATGGTCTTATAACGCATGTGTGCATGTCTCAAGTTAGGCTGACGTTTTACTGTGCTTTCATTTACAATAAATATAATCACACCTAATATTACTGAAAACCATAAGGTTGTTCTCGAACAAACTATATTTATAGTTACAAGAGACTTGGCGAGCTGTTAAAATGTGCATGGTGGCTGGTTGGTATTTTAATTCAAGTCTGTTTCAAAATTCACTTTTCTTCTTCTTCGTCTACTTTGTGTTATTCTTTTTATTATCATTTCTTCTTCCTTTTTTTCTTGCCCCCTTCTTATTATTATATTGTCTTTTTTTCTTTTTTTCCTTCTTTTTCTTGCTTGTAGGCTAATGTGACTGCCTGTGGAAATTAGTTTTATAATAATAAATCTCATGAAATCTTCTCCTTCTTCTTTTTCTTCTTCTTCTTTCTTCTTCTTCTTCTTTCTCTACTTCTTCTTCTTTTTCTTCTTCTTCTTCTTATTATTATTATTGTTATTATTATTATTATTGCTAGTATATCACCCCACCCCACCCCCCAAAATAGAAAGTAATTCCTAGGAGGATGGTATCATAACCACAAAACAGATAATACACTACCACACTATCAAAAAAGTATGAAGTAATAGCTGGGAGGATAGAATCATGAACATATACTACACTATCCCTTAAGGGAAGAGGTAATGCCTGGGAAATTGTCTCATCACAACAGACAGATATTACTCCCTCCCAACTAGGAAGAACTAATTACTGGAGAATGATATCATTACAAACGAAGGGCTACTATAATACCACCCCCGAAACAAAGGGAGATTGTAATCTTTGAGAGAATGTCATTATTACCACATAAAGGATACAATATTACTCCACCAAAAAGAGGTGTTTTGCCCGAGATGATTGTTTCATGAAAACATAACAGGTTCTACACTACCGCGGCCTTAATTGTGCATTGAAATTACATTATTCTGAAACAGTATAGTAAAATATATTGAGCAAAACGATAGTCATAGTATAGTTCGACTTGACATATAGATATAATAGTATAGTGTTGGCTTCAGACAGACAGTTACCAAATCTCTATTTGTAATCAGTTATTCTTCTTCTTCTTCTTCTTCTTCTTAGGATTATTATTATTATTATTATTATTATTATTATTATTATTATTATTGTTGTTGTTGTTGTTGTTGTTATCATCATCATCATCATCATCATCATCATCATCATCATCATTATTATTATTATTATTATTATTATTATTATTATTATTATTATTATTATTACACACATACCTCTCACCAACCGTTGTACGTGATTACTTACTGGTATCAAGATTTTCATTGAAAGTCATATTCCCCAAATTTTCAGTACTCTTTGTTCCATTCGATTATTATTGTCATTCACTTGGTGTCCTTGTACGATAAGTTTTACTGCGATTCATCATTGATGACGATCTTGCTTTTTCGTGGAATTAAAGTGACAATAAGCTTCCTCTAAATTACAGTATATCTTGTTGCCTTTTAAGTCGAGATCATATTAATTTCATCTCTCAACTTCCGCCATGGAAACTTTCCGTAGTACTAACTGATGTTGCTGCAACTGTGTTTACGGTTATCCTGTTATTAATGTTAATAGTTTGTTATTACTTTCGATATTAGACATTTTCAATTACTTGCATTATTGACTTGGGATCAATAAAACAAGATTTCTGTTCATGGATTATCGTTACAATAGTTATTATTATTATTCAAATATTAGCATACTAGTACGAGACATGGTATGACGAAGGAAACGCGAAGGAGCGCAGTTGCGGAGTTACTAGGGCTGGAGAAGACGTGATTTGAAGAAGAGGATATGAACAATGTACACTTCCGGTTTGGGAGTTAGTAGAGAAGAAAGAGAACTGTATTAAAGGAAATCAAGTAGTAGGAGAATAAATAAATAAAAAGATAGAAAAGATGAAAGAAAAAAGAGATTTCCGGAGCTCCATGAATATTTCACTGAAAAATACAAGACAGTTCAATTTTCCACATATTATCTATAGTTCACGTTTATTTTACTGAAGAGAGATTATGATAAGTATCATGAAATTATGGCTGCGTTTCCACACCTATATTCATTATTTACACATATAGAACATAATACGGAAGTTATTCGATCGATTTTCCAAGTGTATATAAACACCCTGTATATAAACAATCATCAAGTAGAAAACAAGAATATATTCAACCCAAAAGAAAATGACTAAACATCAACTGGACAAACGTTGGAACACCTTGTCGTTTGAAGACTAATCGAACTCTGAAATTGTTTTCTAAATTGCGTATGTTCTGATGGATGATCTCATCGGGGGCCGCATTTATCCGGGCTGGTTTTAACTGGTACCAAGTGATTGTGCAGCGTCGAATTCATTACAGTGTAATTCCATAATGGAATCCTCATTATTATTTCTGGATTTTGACACACAAAAAAAACGGTTCTGTTTTCATAAGACCGTCATACGATGAATTATCTCCTCGTTTTAAAGGATGTAGTAGTAATGATCCCAGGTATTACATCCTTCTTTTGGGGAGTGGTTAATGTAGTGTCTGTTCTATTGTAATGGGCCAATCTTCCTAGTCTGTGGGTGGGATTAGGTGTTAGGGGTAACGATGTGTCTGTTCTGTTTGCATGATACAATACTCACAGGCACTACCTTCTCATTAAATGAGGCGATATTCCCAGGTATTACCTTCTCTTTTGGGGCAGTATAGTAAATGTTCTTCCTCATGATGTTATCCTTCCATAATTATCTTCTCGGTTTGGTGGTGGGACGTTAAGGTTCTATCTCTTTTGTTGTAATGATATTATCTTCCCAGGCAATATCTTCTCCTTTGGAGTGGAAAGTGTTAGTCATGATTTCATCCATTCAGTTATTATCCATTCTTTTGGAGGTCAAAGTAGTATATATTCGTAAACCATTATATCTTTCGAATCTCGAAGAATATACTCCCTCTAATCGTATATACTTGCTAGTATATATATATATATATATATATATATATATATATATATATGTATATATACATGTATATATATGTGTGTGTGTGTCTCTCTCTCTGTATATATATATATATATATATATATATATATATATGTAAATATGTATATCTATATAAATATATGTATATATATATATCTTTGTGTGTGTGTTTCTCTCTCTATGTATATATACATATATATATATATATATATATATATATATTTCTCTCTCTCTCTCTCTCTCTCTACTCTATCTATCTATCTATCTATCTATCTATATATATATATATATATATATATATATATATAAAACTCAAGGCATTTCCATAGGTCTGCCTCAAATAATAATAATAATAATAATAATAATAATAATAATAATAATAATAATACTCATTCATTAAAGAATAGAGTCATCTAGGTTTCAATATAAAAATGTGTAAACAAATGAATAAAATTAATTGAAAAACGATGTCGGGCGTCAGTCTGTTTAGTCCAGAGTACAAATCTCGCAAAGTCTAGCTATGCTGATGAGTCGTAGACGACGAAACACATATACGTCGATAATGACATTTTATAAATATATTCGCTTCCATATAGATCCATCATATTGATTACGGAATACATTATATTACAAACATCGCAAATTAAATTTCAAAATATAAATAAATTAAAAATGACAATATTTATAACTGCGATACTTCGGGTTTCGAATATCGTAGGTGCAGCCAAGATGGTGCGTGGTAAGAAACGAACTACGTGTCCGTGCATAATTATATTAGAGGGAGAAAGAGAGAGAGAGAGAGAGAGAGAGAGAGAGAGAGAGAGAGAGAGAGAGAGACAAAAGAGAAACACACAGACAAGTTGCTGAATTCAAATTCTGGTTCGTGAAATAGAAAGCACAAGACAGACTGGTATTTTAAAAGACACGTAATTTTATTTGGAAGCAATAAAAGCTTAGAAATATTTAAATAATACAACTTTAGAAGCTTTTGCAATGCAGGATTTATTTTTATTCTAATTTTGAATATTTTAGAATCAAATTTCATCTTCAGTGAATCCCAGAATTGTGTGTTCTATATATAAAGCGAGAGAGAAACCAATCAACAAATCTTTTAAATGTCCATGTAATGTTGTTGCTCTTCGCCTTAAAAAAAATAATCATTTTTTTTTCTAAAAAAAATATGCCTTAATTTTGCTAATCGCTGATAGTAAAATTTGAATTTTAATAAGTGAAGATTCACTAAAAAAACTATCTTGCATTGTAAAGGCTTCTACTTTTCTATTCATATATTTGTAGCCATCTTTCGACCGGGCGTACGGTATTGGACGTAAAGCTGAATTTTGTTCCTGGGTTCGAATTGTACTACTTGTTTAACAGTTATATCCACACTGATGATTCAGCAAGGATGAAACGTATAAGTATTTTATAAAATAAATGCGTATTTATTATTGCATAAGTATTTCCAACCCTTTTTGGGCCGGACCCTTTTAATGATAAATAATACAAGCCGTCTAATATAAGTTATCCATGCAAGATACTTTCTTTTGAACACCTTTATGACAGCTGGCTATTGTTGTCTGCCAGCTTGACATGGATAGTTTTTTTCTCATCACGGCGTATAACAGGTGGAATAAGCCTCATTGGTAAGAGCGTTCGGAATTAGAGTTAAAAGTGGATCTTGTTCCGGGGTTCAAATCGTGCGACTGGTTTAAACAGTTATCTCTGCACTGATGATTCCGCGATAATGAAACGTATACTAATACAGAAAATAATTAAATATTTATTATTTATTAATTATATATTCCCGTGTTAATGGAAAACATTGATATCAATAAAAATCCATATCGTGTCAGAAACGATCGTATCCGAAACTGTGGTTTATGCTGCATATTTGTAATGTATGTAAATGAATATATCATCAATGTATTCTCATAGTATCTATAGTAAGTTATGAAAATATATTTATGGCAATAAAGCGACACAGAGTCTCCCGCATGAAATTGAAAAAGGAAACGCAAAAATATTATTCATGCAGTCATCGATGTTTCGTCTTTATTCTGAGACTTCCACAGGATGATTGTCTGAAAACAAACGAACACAAGTACCAAATGTTTGAAACAAAATGTAGTTGCAGGTGTTTCAAACATTTGGTACTTGTGTTTGTTTGTTTTCAGGCAATCATCCTGTAAATGTCTCATAATAAAGACGAACCGTTGATTAAGACATAAATAATATTTTGGTTTTCCTTTATCTATTTCCATTCCCCCAGAACATTGTTTCCATTCTTTATCATATATATATATATATATATATATATATATATATATAAATATATATATATATATAAATATATATATATATATAAATATATATATATATATAAATATATATATATATATAAATATATATATATATATATATATATATATAGATATATATATATATATATATATAAATATATATATATATACATAAATATATATATATATATAAATATTCTGAGACTTCCACAGGATGATTGTCTGAAAACAAACGAACACAAGTACCAAATGTTTGAAACAAAATGTAGTTGCAGGTGTTTCAAACATTTGGTACTTGTGTTTGTTTGTTTTCAGGCAATCATCCTGTAAATGTCTCATAATAAAGACGAACCGTTGATTAAGACATAAATAATATTTTGGGTTTCCTTTATCTATTTCCATTCCCCCAGAACATTGTTTCCATTCTTTATCATATATATATATATATATATATATATATATATATATATATATATATATATATATATATAAATATATATATATATATATATATAAATATATATATATATATATATATAAATATATATATATATATATATATATATCTATATATATATATAAATATATATATAAATATATATATATATATATATATAAATATATATATATATACATAAATATATATATATATATATATATAAATATATATATATACATAAATATATATATATATATATATACATAAATATATATATATATATATATATATATATACATAAATATATATATAGATATATATATATATATATATATATATATAAATATATATATATACATAAATATATATATAAATATATATATATATAAATATATATATATACATAAATATATATATAAATATATATATATATAAATATATATATATACATAAATATATATATATATATATATATAAATATATATATATACATAAATATATATATATATATAAATATATATATATACATAAATATATATATATATATATAAATATATATATATACATAAATATATATATATATATAAATATATATATATACATAAATATATATAGATATATATATATATATAAATATATATATATACATAAATATATATAGATATATATATATATATATAAATATATATATATACATAAATATATATAGATATATATATATATATAAATATATATATATACATAGATATATATATATATATATATATATATATATATATATATATAGCACGTGTAAGTAACACTAACTTTAGAAAACGAATAAATAATAAAATAATTTTTTTTTCGTTGTGATGAATCCTCTCTTGAAAGAAATATCTTGGTAAAATCCCTAAATACACACACACATACACCCCCCCACACATATATATATATATATATATATATATATATATATATATATATTATTAAATTATCTCATTAATTCGGATGTATAAAATCGGAGTGTATTCTAGATGTTTATATTAAATTGTATTTTTTGCTGATACGAAATCAGAAATCTTTGCAATGTTCCTTGCATTTTTCTCATTTGTCATTAACTGTCCTCACTTTATGTGATCACACGGCCCCAATTAAATTGTCACAATTGGATCTTCGTTCCCGCCTTCCGACAACCAAAGGAAGCCGAGTGGCTGAACACATTAAAAGACCACAACGGAAGCTAGGCACAAATCACAGGATATCACTCCCTCAAGGCTCAGCGTCTTGTAATTGAGGACCGCACGTGCGCGCAACGGGAGAATTTAATTGGATAAAGTCGTCGACCAATAGGACAGCGAGGATTGCGAATAAAATGTGTAATTGAGAATAACTCGGTTGAAATTCCAAACATTCTTTACTAAAATAATTCGATAATTATTTATTAGCGTTCTTAATTAACATTTTTTTATGTCAAGGATTTAAGAAAGTCTATCTATGGAGAAGAATGGATAGAATTATCGATGTTTGGATCTATAATAGTGTGCATACGCATCGATATATATATATAATATTTGCTTATGTTCATTATCTATGTACGTATAGGTTTCGTCCTTTTTAATCTGGACTCATCAGCATAGAGATATGACTATTCACTACCGGTCATGCGATTCGAAACCCCGGACTACAAGTATTTTTCAACTCAAATCCGACGTCTTTAACCGCTCGGCCAATTTTTAATAGCGGATACACAATGATAAGTTTAACACTTTATCGGCGGGTCTAACGTCTAAGGATAGTTTCTCAGTAAAATAATAAACTATTGAACTTATCATTATTAATTATGCAATATGTGTTCTAGTCAACATTGTATGTAACGTGAGCACATACTCATTTTAAAACTATATAATTTTGTGGGATAGTACACCCATAAAAAAAGAAGTAGATTACAATTTTATAACTCCATATTAAAATAGCATAGGATTATTCTATGTAGAGGTGGAGATGATTTTTGATACATGCTATCTCAAGAGGGGTAACACTATGAAAAGCAAATGCTGGGACCGTACTATACCCCCTATAGAAAAAATACGCATTAAAGTTGAGAACTACTTCTACATGTATTGCTTCTTCATGTATTGCAAGACTCGACACACATATTCTAATATATATATATATATATATATATATATATATATATATATATATATATATATATATATATATTTATATATATATATATATATATATATATTTATATATATATATATATATATATATATTTATATATATATATATATATATATATATATATATATATATATATATGAAGAAGAATGGAAAGGTATTAGGGAAGCAAAAGCCAAATCAAAATTCAATTCAATTGCTCAGAGCAAGGTATATTCCGCAAAAAGGCAATTTATTCAAGTTAAATTTTCCTTAAGCCAGGCTTTTCAAAGATCAATATCTTATCATCAGAGGAAGTCGCTGGGATAGATACCTTGCTCTGAGCAATTGAATTGAATTTTGATTTGGCTTTTGCTTCTCTAATTCCTTTCCATTCTTCTTCATATCTACCTGCTCTATCCTGGATATTGAGCTGTATACTCTTCACAATAGGTTTTATATCTCCTAAAAGTTCGCTTTTAGTACATCTCTTTATATATATATATATATATAATTATATATATATAGTTATAGTTTTTCTCTTTCTATTGTGTAACAGAAACTTGGTTGGGTTTTTCAGATATACATATATTATGAAACCTTACTAAAATACGTAAATTGTTTGACACTAAAGGGTATTGATATCGTGGGGTTCTCCGTTCGTACTTGATATTGATGGTAATAAAATGTTATGTTTTACTTCATTTGATATACTACTTGAAATAACCTGTTCGAACATAAATGCTGAAGGTTCCACATGAATTCCCGATAATTCCTAACTAATACTGAATACTATAACATTAACATAATTAATTGCAATGAATATAAGTGTAACCTGACTGTGCCAGAAATTAATTTAAAATAACAAAACATCGTTTTAACTGTAATCCAACTTCCAACCGATGTTCAGTACCGCTACTTTCTCTCTGCAATGAAAATCGCTTCTCCTGTTTCCCAGCTTCCGTCTTCATTTATATCAGGTGATCTACTATAAATGTTTGCACTTATGAAGAGAAGCCATTTTTTACCCTGCAACCACCACATGTGAAACACCTCATTTGTTTTCCTTCTGGTAAGTGTTCCTCTTTATTGTCACACTCCCCCTGACCCTATGATCACACAAGTGACATGCTGTGGCTGGTCACTTCATTCTAGTACTCCCCCGTAGTGGGGCAGTTATTTCTTCCTCTCTTCATCAGATGTACCATACTTGAATTGGCAGTTGAATAATGCAGCTCAACCAAGGAACGTCCGTCTTCTCCCTCACTTTCAGATGCAGAACCACTACTACTTGCATCGGAATCTGGTTCTCTCCATTCAGTACTCCCTGATGATGTGTCATCATGTTTGTCCATTACCGGTGCTAAACTGAGTGTGGGCGCACGTCCAATCCATGTCGAGGCGAGGCGACCATCGACTGTGGACCTATCACTCTGGCGACACGACCTGGTCTAAATTTCGACGTGAAACGTCCTTGTGGATTTTTCACCTAAACTGTGTCTCCCTCTGTATAAAGTGTAGAGAACCTATGGTAATTCAGATCGGGACGACCATGGACCCCTTTCCATCTGATCTGGTATAAATAATACAAATTGGCAGGTGTTGATGAGGCGGACACATCATTCTTGGGGGTAACGTTGTACAAATACACAGCCTTCATAACAGGGCAACTCTTTCGCGCAGCAATCCGCGTCACTGTCCTTTGACACCTTTATATAATACCATTTCCTGATCGATTGTATGCACAGCGTGGTTGGAGGTTTACACCAAACTCGTTCATGAAGTGGCTGAATTGTTGACTGCAAAAGGCAGTGTCATAATCTTGGGAGCCACATTAAAAAAAACACTGATTCTAATTGCCAGATAACATGTTCAGTGTCTTGCCGTTGTAGTGGCCGACAGATTGAAAACCGTGTGGGTCCACAATCGATCAGTGTCAAAAAATGACAACAATTGTAGTGTGTGATATCCATTCATAGCCGGTTCCTGCACACTGAGCCGTCTGTTTTTTCGATTGCACTGGAGCTGGGTCTATTGTCTGGCTATCGTAACAATCACAAACAACAGACTTTACTGCCGCTTTAGACACATGCGGGTCGATTCTACGCACAAAATATAATGTTCGCCTGATTCCAGGATGCCCACTATGTCGTTGAATTCCGTCTAGCTGTGCTAGGTAAAGGTTTTCTGTGACAAGAGCACACACTGGCTGTGTTGGTTCAATCTCTCTTTTCACATCATTTAGCCACCGCTGTGGAACTCTCGTCAGGTCTTACTAGTGCTATGTAAATCGAAATGTCGTACTCTTTTACAAGTGCGATTATCGTGCCAGTCTCCGCCTTATGAGCATCTAACTTGCGGCTTTGGTGCTCAACCGAGACTTTCCCGCGAGGGTATTGGCCACCGAGTGGTACACCCACACAGTCTGTTTTTATTTGTAAAACATTGGCCTTCTATTGGGAGCGCGAGCTTTAGTGCTTTTAGTACATCACCCAATTCTGCCACGTTTAATAGTTGGGTATCCTTTGTTGGTTACAACCAGCATGCATTCTCGATTATGGCCCCATTGACGACAAGAGCTACGCCCACCGCAAGCGAGTTTGCGTCCAGTCACACATCCAGTTCCTGTGTGCCCACGCACAATTTTCTTCGAACGGGATATGATAGCTGTACCCGGGCAAATGTATCTGCTATTATACACTCCAGCGGAGCATCGCTTACTTTGTCATCCCAGCACTGTGTGGCAGTTGTAGCGTGACGTTTACTAAAGCTTGTTGCCACTCGAAGCCAGGCACACGCTGGAAAGTGCCCCACCAGTTTTCCACACACGGAGAAGATACATCTTCGTGTCATAGTCATCGGTACATCCACAGTACTGCTTCCTCGCCGCTATTGTAGTCGGCCATGCTCTGCCCAAATTTCTAATCCACGCACTCGTGCAACAATTATCAGTTTTTCTGGGTCATTACTAGTGAGTCTGTAAAGGTCCAGATGCTTCCTTATGGATTTTGCCGAAGCTGCGCCCTCATTAATATATATGCCATCAATGTACGCCGACGTTGCTCTCTTTATCTTCTCATCCTAGGCTAAAACAACCTTGAGTACACCCTGTTACACAAGAGGCGCCACATTTAAGCCAACCCCTATCCTGGTTAGGCAATATCTTTGTTCTTTCAATATCACTGGCTGGTACGGGCAAAGGGATCTCTCAACATAGATCTGTAGGTATGCTTTCCTGACGCCCAGAATGGATACATTCGTTCCTTGATGTCTCCATTCTCGCATTTCCTCTGCGAGAAAATCTGCATCGCCAGTGAATGCATCGCCAGTGTTTAATTTACGATAGTCCGCCACAGGACACACCTTATTTTTATTGATCTGCAGCACACCAATCAGTGGTGTTAGTCCCTTGTTATGCCAACAAGCAACCGTTGTTTATCCAGGTCTGCAACTCGCGTTCATAATCCTCCCTTCATTAGACATTGGATATTCAGAAATCCGAGTTTCCAATTTCTCTTGTGCACAACCCGCTGACCATTTCCATGCTGCAACTCACACTCTCTTCCGCTCGTTTAACTTTGCAAAAAAATCTGCTCCGTTAATCCGAAGTGCTACACAGATGGGTTGTGCCTACCCAAACTCCATACTCCCAGATTGTGTGATGTGAACGCAACCCAGTGTCTTAATAGCGTCAATGCCAAGTAACATATCTAATCAAGTCGTTTCCTATGCATAATGAGCACGTTGATTGTGGCAACGTTACCAGTCTCTGTATTAATCCTAATAGTTCGATTTCCGAAGCAGGCCTATGTAGCGCCGATCAATGTAGTTATCGCCATATTCTGCTTTGACCAAGACTGACATAGCTTTGCGCTCAAGATAGAACGTTATCACCCAGTGCCGAGGAGAGCCAAGCATGGCGCATCATCAACACAGATGGTAATGACAGGTAGCGCTGAGTTCACATTCTGACTGGGGAATTGATTGGCGCTGATATCTCGTCCCCAACTTCATTTCCCGGAAAATCTCTTACCAGATAACCAGCTTTGTTGCACCAATAACATCGTTGACGGGTAGTCTGCCTACTTTGCATGCAGTCTCTCGCGAAATGATTAGGGTTGTTGCATTTGTAACATGTATAATCAGATCGCCCTATGTCCACAGGTGGTTGATTGATTTGTGCAGTCTGTGTCGAAACCACAACTGGTTCCCCCACTTCAGCAGTGTCTTTCATTAATGCTCTTCTAAAGTCATATCGCCTACCTTGGAAGAGGACCGCAACAGCCTTTTCATAGGGTCGGGAAGCTCACACGACAACATGAGCTGGTATTCCTCCAAATAGCACTGACAGCTTCCGCAAATCTGGCAAATACACGTCTACAGTCTCACACGGACGCAACACACGTGCCTCAAACTTCTCATACGCTGTAAATCTGTCATTCGTCCTGCATCGGATTTTACTTCTTCAGTTAGTTGCTGGTAAACCGCGAATGCTTATTTAGTTAGCCGAAGTAGGATGACATTTTCAAGCCGCTTCACTCCAGATAAGTCACACACTAATTCCACCTTCTCAATCCCTTCAACGACTGCTCCAGTTCCATTAAACTCAGGAATTATCTTTAGGTCGATTTCATGCCAAATTACCATACTGTGCCAGAAAATAATTTAAAATAATAATAAAAAAAAGTTTAACAGTAATCAACCTTCCAAGCAATATTCAGTACCACCACTTTACCTCTGTAATGAAAATCGCTTCTCCTGTTTCCTAACTGTCCTCTTCATTTATATTAGCTAGTTTTCCTCATATGCAAATCAGAATCAACTACAAAAGTTTGCACTTATGAAGAGAAGCCATTTTTACCCCGTAGACACGACATGCGAAGCACCTCATTCTTTTTCCTGCTGGTAAATGCTCCTCTTTGTCACAATAACTCTACTCAAACAACCCTCCAACCAATAAATGCTGAGGCCAAAAATTGTAAAATACTGCGCCAATCGCTCAGTTTGACACGATTAAAATCATAATTGCATTAAACTCGCTAAATGCACAAATTGAATTGTAATAATGTAGCAGCAATAATAAGAAAAATATTTCGGTTTATGTGTACACATACATGATACTAATAAATAACCAGAATGCCATTAACTTCACGGTAAACTCTATCGTTATACGCGTGTGGTTTTCCCATACGCTCCTCACAATCAAATCTACTGTGAGAAACTGCACTAGAATGTTAAGATAAGTCATTTTTGATTATTACTCTAGATATGTGTGAAAAGATATTGAGCTCGTTCTATGTGGAATTTCTGCCGTTTTTATTCGGCTTTGATCTGATTCAAAAAAATGTGATTCTTCATGTAATCTCTCTCTCTCGCTCTCTCTCTATCACTCTCGCTCTCTTGCTCTCGCCCTCTCTCTCTCTCTCTCTCGCTCTCTCGCTCTCTCGATCTCTCGATCTATGCTCTCTCGCTCTCTCTCTCTAGCTCTCTAGCTCTCTCTCTCTCGCTCTCTCTCGCTCTCTCTCGCTCTCTCTCGCTCTCTCTCTCGCTCTCGCTCTCTCGCTCTCTCGCTCTCTCGCTCTCGCTCTCTCGCTCTCGCTCTCTCGCTCTCGCTCTCTCGCTCTCTCTAGCTCTCTCTCTCTCTCGCTCTCTCTAGCTCTCTCTCTCTCGCTCTCTCTCTCGCTCTCTCGATCTCTGCTCCCTTGCTCTCTCTTTCTCGCTCTCGCTCTCACACTCTCGCTCTCTCACTCTCGCTCTCTCGCTCTCTCTCGCTCTCTCGGTCTCTCGATCTCTGCTCTCTCGCTCTCTCTCTCTCTCTGGTTCTCTAGCTCTCTCGCTCTCTCTCGCTCTCACTCTCGCTCTCTCTCTCGCTCTCTCTCTCTCGTTTTCTCTCTCGCTCATTTTCATAAATTTTATCATTTAAGTGATACTGTACCGACAGGAACAGATGGTAGTCAGATGGAGCAATTCCAGGTAACTAAGGCGGATGAGGCAAAACAACCCGACTGAAACTTATAACCTTTTTTTGAGTAGGTTTTGCTGTGTGAAGTTTTGCGTGTTCATGCAGAAGAACTACACCCTTCCTATTGAGTAATGCTGGTCGGTTTTTTTGATAGACCAATTCTTAGATAATCCAGCTGCGAACAATATTTTACTGCTGTGATTGTTTGATTAGTCTCTTGTAAATCATAATGAATTAGTCCTCTCATGCCCCACCATCAAGAGAGCATAACCTTCTTAGGGTATAGTCCTTGTTTTGGAACACACTGTGAACTTTGTTTTCGGTTTAACCTTGTCTTTCGCGTTGGGTATTCTTGTAAATAACTTATTTTTCATCTCCAGTCACAATCCTTTGCAAAAATGGTTCTCTATAATTCCTGGAAAGCAAAGATGTGCAAACAGTCAACCTTTGATTTCATTGAGCGTCGGTCAAATCGTGGAGAACCCAAAGTCTAAGTTTTTAAACTTTTCTTAAATTGTGAAGGCATGAAATAATTGTAAAGTCTCTAGAATCAAATTTTGCAAACTTGTGAAGGTATGAAATAATTCTAAAGTCTCCAGAATCAAATTTTGCAAACTTGTGAAGGTATGAAATAATTTAAAGTCTCTAGAATCAAATTTTGCAAACTTGTGAAGGTATGAAATAATTCTAAAGTCTCCAGAATCAAATTTTGCAAACTTGTGAAGGTATGAAATAATTGTAAAGTCTCTAGAATCAAATTTTGCAAACTTGTGAAGGTATGAAATAATTCTAAAGTCTCCAGAATCAAATTTTGCAAACTTGTGAAAGTATGAAATAATTGTAAAGTCTCTAGAATCAAATTTTGCAAACTTGTGAAAGTATGAAATAATTCTAAAGTCTCCAGAATAAAATTTTGCAAACTTGTAAAAGTATGAAATAATTGTAAAGTCTCTAGAATCAAATTTTGCAAACCACTGTTGACATTGTCGATCATTCAGAACAATAATCCCATAGACAGTTCCAATATTCCTTGAAGTTTCCTTTTTTTGAATTAATAAATCATGCAATCTATCAGATGCTCCTCACTAATATACATCTGTTGACGGTTGAGACCATTACACTTTATATTTTCTAACTAATTATTATATCTAAAAGGCAAATAAAGATATTAAGAGACCAACTCACCAAAAAATCTAGAACTGTGTACAACTCAGGAGGGTGCAAACTAATGAAGTAAAACATACGACATTACTTACTTTCCAGCCTAATATATATATATATAAATATATATATATATATATATATATATATATATATATATATGTATATATTATACATATATATATGTATGTATATATTATACATATATATATGTATGTATATATTTATATATATTTATATGTATATATAATATTTATATGTATATATATTTATATGTATATATATAATATTTATATGTATATATATATTTATATGTATATATGTAATATTTATATGCATATATATGTATGTACATATTTATATATATATATATATATATATATTTATATGTATATATATTTATATGTGTATATATATATATATATAGAGAGAGAGAGAGAGACAAAGAGAGGTGTATATATTCACATTTGTTTAATTTTACTTCAGCTACAGTTCTCAGATTTTAATTTTGATTCTTCATGAGGCAAACAATTGATTTGTATACGAGATATTCCATTAATGCACTCCTTTACTTGTAAAACGTTCAGTTAGTTAACAAGTTACGAACTTTAATTTTCCGCTCTCCAATTGACCTTTCACTATTTTATAGTTCATCGTTGATGTAGTCTCTAAATTTTGACTGATTAAAGGACAATAATTTATCTAGTCTTGTGGAGTATCAGCATAGGTGCTTTTACTTGAGGTAACATAACTTGCAAAAGGTGCACCGTTCCTCGTATGAGCTTGTGTATAACTGTGTCGGAGGGATCATATTTTGGGCTTCGAATACTATGTTATTTTTGAATAGTTCGTCAGGACTGACTTGTACCGGGAAGTATTTTCATGTAAGGTTATCCTGACAAACCCTTGTACGGAGAGACCGCAGACACTCGAGATTCAAACATATTCATCAACCAGATTCAACACTACAGTCAGGCTAATGCGATCTCGTAATAACTGTTCCTGAACATTTTTTAGGTTAATGCAATTTTGTCTTTCATCAAACCAATCTTCTTTGTTAAAACAAAATTTGACTGAAATAATTGAACATTGATAAGTAAAAATATAAGAAGTTCTTTTGTTTAGAGTTTCCATCTCTTCGACAGATTGTCTCAAATTAAACCAATAGTCACTATTCTGCTGATTTAATTCCAATATCAAGCGATTTGTGTCTCCAAGACGAATTGCTTGCAAGACGATAATGGAGGACCATTTTCAAAATATTTTTTGGTTTAAAATGTTTTATATCATTTTGCAATCCTATAAATTTGCAAGTTCCCGTTTAAATGATGTACACTTTTAATAGTTTAAAAAAAAAACAGGTTAATATTGTTTTATGTGTGATATGATTATATTTACAGATATAGAAAGGCAATTTGCTGGAAGAGGAATTACGTAATAACATGTTCGAACACGGTTGAACAAAACCGTGTCCTGTACATTTGTAAGAGAGTAGTTTAAAATGTCACCAACGTCAATGCAGTCTTAGCATTGCACAAAAATGCAGAGACGGAGATTGTTAGGCTGGACCAAACGATCTCGACTACCGATACCATCGACAAAGACGTGCGTGTCTTAAGCGGTGTGCATATTAAACATTTATGAACTCGTTCACGGTATCCACATCGCTTTAATTTTTCACATTCAAATTTGGAGGAATACATCTTATTTTGTCCAACATTAAGACAGTTTTGTTTCATCTTACTGTTTATGTAGTATTTGTTATATTTACATCAACTTATATACACCAACAGACACACCAACTTACATGGTGTTTTCCACTTCCACTATCTTATACACATCTGGCAAAGAGTACTACGACATTTGACACTTAAGTGGGTTAATAGCTATATATTATTTAGTCAAAGTAGTATCTGTCCCAATGGATACTACACCCCATAGACCTACCGTCTTGACCTTCGGGGCTTGATGACGCTGGTCTGTAGGGTTGTCCTGTGCAGTTCTAGGAGGTCCACCCTCCCAGGCTTTGCTTCCCCTCTTTGGGGAGGAGTAAGTTTATTGCTTACTGCCTGAAGCGCCCCTACCGGAGAATGCCGACGGGTCTGGCCAGGCACTTTTGTAGGCCAGAGTGCTCACCTTCTCGGGCGCTGACTTTTCAAACCCCACTTTCCCGACCTTGTGTCACATCTCATCTTGTGGGAGGAAGATGAATAAAAGCTATACATTATATCTTATGTCTTATATAACTGTGAAGAAATAAACCCAATGTTGAGCACCCTACCGCTATACAAGTATGGGAAAGAAATAGATGTTCAGTGACCCTCTAAGTAGGTTCAGCGCCCGTTGACACGTCTCTATCCTATGGTTGGCGTCTAGTGTTTTGTTCAATATTCTTATTATGCTCTATTAAATAGTGTTGATTAAAGATGAATGTAGAATAAAGTTGAACTTTTACGCTTCATATATTAGTGAATGTTTAGTTTTGATTCGTGTTAAGTAAATCGCCGATTCAATGGGTGTGCCTGCATATGTGTATGTGTGTGTGTGTGTGTTGGAGTGAAACCTAAAAAAGGACGAAGGACATATTCAATGCTTCGATTTATTCACTTAACGAGGTTAACGATATTCTGTAAGATGAGTCAGAAACATGAGATCCTGTAATGGTATACGGGGATCATGATTAATGATGCAACATTTAAAGAGGAGCGAGGATGAATATGACAAGAAGAAGAAATAGAAGGTCAATGAGAAGGTGTACAGTTTGTAGAGTTAGACGAGGAAAAGTTGTAGGAGGCTTATAATAATAATATTAATAATGATAATACTACTTGAGATAATGATAATGAGGGGTTCAAGAAAGTGCAAGAAGACACGTGATCAAAAATAAGAGGAAAGATAATTAAATCTTATAGATGGTAATAATAATAATAATAATAAAATAATCATTATTTAAATGATATATAATATTATTATTTAAGAATAATAATGGGCTGGAAAAAGTCGATACTAATGAGAATACCACTTAAGATAATGATAATTATATTTCAAGAAAGAGTAAGAAGACACGTGATCAAAAATAAGAGGAAAGATAATGTATCTTATAGAAGGTGTTAATAATAATAACATAATAATTATTAAAACGATATGTAATATTATTATTTAGAATAATAAGAGGCGGGAAGAAGTCGATAATAATGAGAATACCACTTAAGATAATTATAATGTTATTTAAAGAATGAGCAAAAAGTCGCGTTATCAAGAATAAGAGGAAATATGATTTATCTTATAAATAATATTAATAATAAAAACATAACAATGATTACAACGATAAGTAATATTAATATTTAAGATGAATAAGAAGCGGGAAGAAGTCGATAACAATGAAAATAATAGCCGTCGAAAAGAAAAGCTAACCAAAGTATATATACCAAAGAACCATGGAAACAAATATCATGTATAGCGCATCGCATCCGATGGATGATACTGCCAGACTATATGTGAATTAAAAAAAAAACAAAGCTTAAGGGAACTGCTAAGTACATAATAATGCGCGGGCAACGCGAGAAAAGAATTAAGAAAATACATAACCCAAAACACAGAACGGCTGAATATAGTTGTCAAAAACACTGCTAGAATAAACAATACGTAGAGCAGCGAAACGGGAAACAAAACGGCAAAAAAAGAAAAATCAAAGAGAAGTCACTCCATGGACCAGTTATACACCGGGATAACGATATAGCCCATGAAAATACATGGAGATGGCTGCGAACAGGACTCATAAATAGAGTAAATGTATCGCAACTGAGATGAAGCAAAGCAACATGATCAGAATGAATTACGTAAAATATAAGACAACATTAGGAACGCAGTAAATGTATACTCTATATATAAAGTAATTCTAACAAATTAGCCGAAAAGAGATTGCAAGAATACAAACAGAGTTAGGGCAAGTTAGAAAGGTGGTCAGCTGCAAACAATAAAAAAACAAATGCACTTCGAACAAGCAGACAAACGGTAAAAGAATTAACCGGAAATGATATCAGAAGATAAGGGGCATGAGATCCTATGGTTAAGAGAAATACAGACAAACTCATCTAACCAAGAAGACGTTTCACCATTCATTGATGAAAATTACGGAGGCTAAAAGAACTAAGCCAATGCATCGAGCTTTTTAAGAGGAATGAAGAGAATGTGGAACAATATTGGGCACCCGTACAGCTTTTGAACCAGACAAAACCGACTTTTGCCAACGACCAATTACGTAAACAACCGGAAAACGCTGAATGAACACGAACCGGCACAATGCGTATTCTTTTGGGGAGCTAAGTGCTTCCCGTTATATTCGTAACCCTTCTGCCAGACTTGAGTTGCAAATATAGCGAATACGCTGCACTAAAAATGTCAGCTCACTGATCAGGGTATTCGGTGTAATCTGATGCCAGCTAAAATATAAACAATGCTGGAGACACCAGCCAGGTTGAAGAGGTCAACAAAAACCTGTTACCGAGATTTGTTGAAACACTGATGACGGCTGTATTCCCTCTCTCTCTCTTTCACTCTTTCTCTATCCCTCTGTCTCTCATCTTCTCTCTCCCTACTCCCTTCTCTCTCTCTCTCTCTCTCTTTCTCTCTCTCTCTCTCTGTCTCTCTAGAAAAGAGATTGAAAATTGAAAAACTGGTTTGAAATCCGAACGAGGAAGACGCGTTTGTCGCGCGCTCTGAGATGCTTCTTTTCAAAATATAATAAATCATATTTTTATATAAAAATTAAAATGGTTTGTTCCATTATTACATAATTTTTGATTTGCAGCACGATGGTCCCGACCAAACAGCCGGCTAGTCAGTCCCAGAAGCAGACGACACTGACTATGATTGCTCACTGTCTATAACAAGATGAGACATTGCACATACGTGCACATGTTGTCACACATCGTCCCGTCGTCACTAAAGCCCGACCAAGATCGCCCAGCCGTCCAAAAACATGGTGCCACATTGATGCCGACCCCAAGATATACACCTTCGGCCAAAGCGAACTTTGCCACAGCAACCTTTAACGAGAAAAAAATAAGAAACAACATTTAAAGTAAGAAAAGCATTCACTGTATGTTCATTCTTATGGAAAAGTATATATGTTTGACGAAAAAAAATAAAACAACTTTTATAATTAATTTTCAAGAGAAAGTTACATTTATTACTTTTAATTTTTCGGTGCTGGTATAGCTTTTGCACAAGAGAAACATTGAACCGTGTTATTTACCTTAACCCTAGTCTTATCCTTACCCACATTTATTGCACTTGGTAATTTATTGACTGTTTTCACCAATTTTGTCTGGCTCAAAAGCTATACCAATACCCTATATTGTAATCCAATTAATAGTAAAGACACTAGTTACAGTTTTTAAAAAAATAGAAAAATATCAAGGATCAATTTTAATCAGAAGACAGATTGACACAATACAGAGCACGGCACTGATGAAACCCGCTCCATATGTTTTAAACTACTCAATTGCAGAAACCGACTCATATGATCAGATTACGCAGAGATAAACTGAAAAAAAGAATGAACCAAACCAACTCGTGTTTATGATGCTGCCTAATATTTTTCAAGCTTTCTTAACCTTTTTTATAACCATTCCCTGAGCAGTACACATCAATAATGTTATCCCTTCTCGAACCTTCGGATCACACGGTTTTCTCAATTAAGATGAAATTTATATTCTGAGAGATGTACCTTTCCGTCACAGAGTGTATCGATACTCATGGGCTGATTTGAGAGAGCTGTAGATCATTTATCTTTTAAATTATTCTGCAGTCATTATCATAGCTTTGTACTGTGTCGATGATACACCCGATTGGTTAATTGCCTACATTGAGAGTTTTATATCATAAAAAAAATTCTAACAGATATTAGACACTAAGCATGTCTCACAAAAACTGCAATTTCAATTATAGTTAACAAACTATATATCCTGAAAGAGGAGCCACCTTTTAATCTGCTCTCAGGCGCTGCAGAGTGGTTATAGGCGGGTGTTTTGCCCAAGCTGTATAATCTGTTTAATTCAGATAACTGAGAACGGCTTGGTTCTCAAGAGTTTGGGGTAATAACACAGTGGATATTTAATCGATGTAACTCTTCTATTCATACCACTATTCATGGGCTAGAGGTAATATTCTCTAAAAATGTTTTGCAAATATATTTGCCCCACATTCCAGATACTACAGGAATTTCCATTATGACGAAATATGCTCTTAGTAATATACATATATATTTCGAACAAACTTATCAACGCTCTTTATGCTTGCACTACAGCTGGTCATGGCAACATTGCATTGATTGTGCTTGAGACTCCGCTGTTGGCACGTGCTCCCATTCTTACTAATTTATTCAAACGTTGTTTAAACCAATGATGCTTTTCAGTTCCTTGGACAATATAATTTGTTTACTCAGTAATTGCAAACTACTAGTCATCATATCAACATTGACCAATCAGTCGCTAGCCTGTCATGAATAAGCTACTTTAGTCTATGATGACTCAGAAAATTGTAAACCACCTAAAAAACGATCTACTTAGTCACAAGAAATATACAAGATTGTCCTGCAATATAGACATGTGCATGTCTTGATCTTTTTTTTATTTCTAGAGTAATAGCAATCGACAAATCAAAGGTGGTCGATGGGGGCTTGTATACAATAGCTACACAATCTTGATGATTATGGAATATCTTGGAATGTCTTCGCAACAAATAAATCATTCCTATCTGATAGGTTTATGACAGTAGTTGTTGATGGGCAGAATTATTAAGTTCACGGTATCAACGCTGACGTGCCTCAAAGATCTATTATGGATCCAACACTCTTCCTGAAATTCATTAATGCTCTTCCAAATCATATTCTGAGAACATTTGTTGAAATCTATACAGACGTCACAACTGTCTATAGCAGCACCTCCAAGAGCATTGGTGATCAATATCTTGCTGATTCTTTGTTTTGATCTTGCACCTGTGATGCAATATAGTGAATTGTTGGTTGCTACTTGTACCACTTCTAAAACAAAGCTTCTCTTTTTTCACCACCAACATCCAGATCTCTGGAATGCCTCAATCGAGAAGGATATCTCGACATAGGGAAGCCTCTTTTTTATAAGCTCCTACAACTGACTTTCACTCCAGATCAAAAATAGAATACATATATCCAATCAGTAGGCAAGATTGCAGGAAAAACGATTGAATCTTTCTACTGCTGCCCAACCCACTCTATTACAAAACAAACATGTCATTACAAAAAAATAAAATCAAACCTAAATCAGACACCCAACTAAAAACACTTTCGCTTCCGCTCTTGAGGCTCGCATTCACAAATATTCGGGGCCTTAGAACCAACATCAACGACGTAGACATCTTTCTCCTAACAAACTCCCTGGATATCCTAGCTCTAAGTGAAACAAACCTTCAATCCTCAATCTTATCTCACAACTTTGACATGACTGACTACCTCCCAGTTTACTGTAAAGACTCTGACAAACATATGAACGGGCTAGGAGTTTATGTTCGGAACACCCTCTCCCTGACTAGAGAACATAGGTTAGATTGACTTCACATCACCGCGTCAGTTACTGATATTTCTTATAGCGTTTACCTTTTGACCCAGGACTATACCCTGCTACACTCTGTCTCTGAAAGCATAGACAGAGCACTCTTAATTGACTCGAATACCAAGATACATGTATTTGGGGATTTTAATGCACACCGTGACTGGATAGGATTCTCCAGCCTTACTGAGGCAGCCGGCAACTATACGTAAAATTTATCCTAAGCTCACTCCCTCTCTCAGTCTGTGAATTTTCAGACCCGCATCCTCGATCGAGTAGACCAGCAAGCCTCACTTCTAGACCGTTTCTTAACCGCAATGCTCGAGGCTTGTGTAACGAAAGCTCATAGCCCACACGGGAATACTGATCACATTGTGCTAATGATTCATATCGCTCTACAAAGTCGTCCAAAAGCTGATGAAGCGTTGCTCAAAATAACGAGATACTCCGCGCCACTCTCCGCAATGGTTTACCTAGGAATGCGCAGCCGCAATTGCTGAGAGGCAGCAAGCATTCCAAAAATTCGGCCGCCATATATAAGCTACTAATAGACAAACATTTATAGAGTCAAGAAATACTTGTAAGGTCGTGATAGGTGAAGCGAAGAGAAGGTATAATGAGTTACCAATAAAACGCATTCAGTCATAGAAACTAGGTACTCGCGATTTCTGGAAAATCTACAATAGTGTAGTGAGCAATGGTAAATAAACTATTCCTTCACTATCAAACTACAATGACGTCGTTTGCACGGCCACTGATAAGGCTGAACTACTTTATCAGCGTTTCGCTTCTAACTCTACTTTGGACTCAGATAACAACCCCATGCCCAAACTCCCATTGAAGACCAAAGCCACACTTGCTAACCTGATCATCACCCCACCCCAAGTTAGAGACATCATAAAAAACCTTGACACCTCCAAAGCTTGTGGGCCTGATCTTATACCTGTAATAGTAATAAAGAAATGCTCTGCTGAACTGGCCCCTGTCCTCTCCAAACTCTACAATAACTGCCTAGCTGAATCTTACTTCCCCGATAGCTGGAAAATTTCCTTTGTGGTACCAGTCTACAAGAATTCTGGGAATAGAACCGCTCCTCAGAACTACTGCCCAAAACAGTGTACTGCCGATCTTTGCTAAAATCTTTGAATCCTTAATCAATCAAGCGATAGTCCGGCACTTTGTTAATGCTAAACTTCTTTCTGACCGCCAGTATAGATTTAGACAAGCACACTCTACTGCAGACATCCTAACGATCATCTCTGAACGCAGAGGATGTAGAATATCATAATAATAAAAAAAATCAAGACCGATTTGTGTTCTCATTTTAAATATTATATATTTGTATTCAAAACTTAAATACAAATATATAATATTTAAAATGAGAAAAAAATCTGTCTTGATTGTTAATTTATTATTATATTCTGCATCTTCTGTACCTATATTTTATGCTAAATTTCTTAAAAGATGCTTTAAAGAATGTGAACAAACTAATTTCTAAATATATATATGCCTATATTTTATGCTATATATATATATATATATATATATATATATATATATAGTTATATATATATATATATATATATATATATATATATATAGTTATATATATACATATATATATATATATATATATATATATATATATATATATATAGTTATATATATATATATAGTTATATATATATATATAGTTATATATATACATATATATACATATATATATACATATATATACATATATATATATATATATAGTTATATATATATACATATATGTATACATATATATATATATATACATATATATATATATATATATACATATATATATATATATATATATATATATATATAATTTACATGAACACACACACTAATATAAATATATATATATATATATATATATAAGTTTCAATTACTTACTTGTGAGTTTTAATTACCTACTAGTGAGTTTAAATTACCTACCAGTGACTTTTAATTACTATTCCTAAGTGTCTCCGGTCTCTTTGTACAAGGGTTTGGCAGGACAACCTGACACGATGGTATTTCACTCTGAACAAATATTACAAAAAAAATGGTATTCGCAGCCCAAATAAGATACCATCCACAGGGCTATACACTGGCTCATATGAAGCATGGTGCACATTCTATTAGTGATATTACCTCAAGTAACACCACTTAGCTTGATACACTAACAGACCAGATGAATTCTTGTTTTCGAATTCGATAAGAACAAAATACTAAAGGAAATATTTAGTATAATATAGTCAACTGGTCAATTGGGGGGAGGCAAATTAATGTGTTTCTCTTCTATACTAACTCAATGTTTTAGAGGGAATGGAGGACTTTAAGAAAAACACTCGAATATCTATGTATTTATATAGCGATCAAGTATTAGCCCCAAGACAGGTCCCATTGATTTATGAGAATTTCCACTGAAGCAAAATGAATACACACAGATACACACACACACACACACACACACATATATATATATATATATATATATATATATATATATATATATATATATATATATATATATATATGAATGAATAAAGGCGTGTTTTTCCATTTATCACTCTTTTATTTCCATCAAAAGAAGTTACTGTTATTTAAATCAATAATGCAACATAATATTAGTAAATACTATATATATAGTACTGATGAAAGACCCTTGAAAATGAATTAGAAATCCTAATTCGCATATCTATTTATTAACCAGTGTATACTAATTTAATGCGTAGTGTAATTGATTTCATATTATATTATCCCTATTTCCGTCATATATATGCAATAGTTTCGTCGATATTAACAGTAATTAATCAAATTTATTAAATTAAAATTAACGGATGAATTAATTTATTTTAAAGAAGGTCAAGGTCATTTAAATGAAACTGATTTACCTCATAAGAAATAATATATAGCAACGTATCGCGATGAGTGTTTCCCCCACCGCCTCCTCATTTACTCTTCTATCTCTCGTGACGCCGAAGCCAAATTTTCTTTTTTATTGTATTTAAAAGAGCTGGGCATCATCGCCCAATTGAATGGAATTGTTTTTTATCCATTTATTTCTTATTCAAAAGATAATTAATTACTATCAAAATTACCAACATATTAATATTTATCTATTTCCTGAATAAATGGAAAGTGTTTGTACCGTGTTTACAAGACACTTACGAATGAACTTCTTAAAACTTCAGCATACAAACCGAACCGTTCTTTGGGGGGGGGGAGTGAAGGGAGGGCGATCGTCATACAATTTTTATAATACATCTTTGTTTCTGGGTTCGATAGTCATAGCTTTTGTCTAAAATACCCTGGACTTACTCTACGCTGCCCACTCTCCTCAACATACAATTTTGACAATACATCTTTGTTTCTGAGTTCGATAGTCATACCTTTCGTCTAAAATACCCTAGACTCTCTCACCAATATACTGCATGGTCTCTATGACTTAATTGTTACTTACTTCGCAAAGCGATAGGGAAATAGAACCTATTTCTTTAGCTATTAGAAATACATTCTCAACGTCATTTCTTTTAGGTGGATCCACTTATTTAAGAGGATTACTTGTAGTCGTACGTCTTTGTCAGTTGGACTTACGGTTAGTGTGAACAGTGATTAGTTGCCTGCCCTAATAAGTTAGAACTACCTTAACAATTAGAATCTTACTGTTTTAAGGGGGTGGATCATTTGGATGATGGTAGTAGTCTACACATTTTTTAATTATCAAAAAAAAAAAAAAAAATAGATTCATATTTAAAAAAATCGTCATTAAGTTTTATTTTCCTGTCTTTATTATTCTGTCGCTTGTGCTTATTGTTAAGAATAATACGCCGAAAGATAAGGGGCGCAAACAACAAATTGTAAACAAATAACTGTTACCAAAGGCAATTCAACTAACTTTTCTATCTACCTGCATGTTTATTGTTTTAAAGTATGTTGAAGCGTGTTATTTTTTTTTAAATGTTCGGTTGGACTGAAAAAGATAAATGGGTGACAGTCGATCGCCGAGCGTCTACGAAGTCTAAAGAAGCTTTGAGTTATTTTAACCAAAAAGACAAAAAAATATATATATATAAAAAATAAAATGCAGTTTAAATTCCCAGAGAAACTAACTAAATCCAAAATAGTGTAGACTTAACATTTGTTGGAAAATTCATAAATAAATAATATATAATAGTAAGTAAATAAAATAAAAAGGGGGATTAAGTATTTAACAATGAAACAAAAACAGGAGACCTTAACGTAAACATCTAATATTAACACGGGGATCTTCAGCTGTTTACCATGTAACTGTTTCGGAGATTTAAAAACAGGACAGTTATATGCATGGCTCTCCAATGGTACATATAAAACTACCATTTCCCCAATAATCAAGTATATATATATATATATATATATATATATATATATATATATATATATATATATATATATATGGGAAGGTTGAATTCCATCTAGACACCATCCTTGGGTAACTTCGATCACTCTGTACAGGCGTTTGTCAGACAACCCTGGCACGAGGATACTTAACCCTACAAGTAAACCCCAATCAAAAATTCGAAATATAATAGTATTTAAAGCATGGCTACGCACTATCTCATAAGAGCAATGGGGCAGGATCTGATAGTAATATTACTCAAAGTAATAGAATTAAGCTCCATACGTCACGAGGCTAAATGAATTATTGTTTTATAATATGTATATGTATATGTGAATATATATATATATATATATATATATATATATGTATATATATATATATATGTATATATATATATATATATATATATGTATATATATATATATATATATATATATATATATGTATATATGAATATATATATATGTATATATATGTATATATGAATATATATATATATGTATATATGAATATATATATATATATATGTATATATGAATATTAATATATATATGTATATATGAATATTAATATATATATGTATATATGAATATTAATATATATATATGTATATATGAATATGAATATATATATATATATGTATATATGAATATATATATATTAATATATATATATATATATATATGAATATATATGTATATATGAATATATATAGATATGTGAATATATATATATATGAATATATATAGATATATGAATATATATACATATGAATATATATATATATATATATATATATATGAATATATATATATATATATATATATATATGAATATATATTTATAAATATGAATATATATTTATACATATGAATATATATTTATATATATGAATATATTTCATATATGAATATATTTATTTATATACAGTATCCGGTATCTTCGATCACTCTGTGCAGGCGTTTGTCAGGCAACCCTCGCACGAGGATACTTCACCCTACAAGTAAACCCCAATCAAAAATTGTAAATATAATAGTATTTGAAGCACAAATAAGACTTTCTTGGCATGGCTACGTACTAGCTCATCAGAGCAATGGTGCACAATCTGATAGTAATATTACTCAAAGTAATACAACTAAGCTCCATACGTCACAAGGCTAAATGAATTATTGTTTTATAATGCGATCGAACCAAGAAAATACCTCACATAGAGACTATATATAGTAAAGTGGTAAAAAATGGTGTGTTTCATTGTTTTACTAACTCAACTTTTAAAAGTGAGAAGAGAATCTCGATTGAACAATCAGATATATATGTATTTATTATACGGACTTCAAGTGTTTAGCCCCGGAATGGGCCCCTTTATTTATGAGAAATTATACTGAAGTAAAATTATATATATACATATATATATATATATATATATACATATATATATATATATATATATATATATATATATATATATATATATATGTGTGTGTGGGTGGGGTGGGGTGGGGGGGTTTCTGTGTATCGAGGCAGCATTTTTTCTCTAAGGCACGTATTATTAAAAATAACCGACAACTTATGTATGGATATGTATGGATCCCTTCCATTTTCCGGATTAAATTCCTAATCCTGTTAATAACCGTTTTTTTTTGTTTAAAACAAAAAAAAAACGGTTATCAACAGGATTAATTTTAACACTAGTACTGATATACTTAAATGTTTATAATACTAAATAAATATAGTTTCGTATTTAAATTTTCCTGCAAAAATTAACTATAAACCTACTCCAGGTCTTTACCTGATTGACATTATTCCAATGAAGATGGACCAAGATGGGTCAGAAAGTACTTTGGATCTAAAAGAAAATTACGGCAGATTCATCAGCCAATTCTCATCCAAGATTAGGACTTTAATCCGGAAAATGGAAGGGATCCATACAAAAATATCCAGACATGATTTGTCGGTTATTTTTAATAATAATAATAATATATATATATATATATATATATATATATATATATATATATATATATATATATATATAAATATACACTATTAAAATGTGAATAATGCAGTTCTATGTATGGTTATAGTAAGATTTGAGCAAATATCAATGTTAATATTACCGCTTTGGCAACAAGAAGAAGAACACGCAATAATCGAAACCATGATGATTGTTCTTTGTTTTAGATAAGGGCAAGTCAGATCATCACTAAAATTTAGGTTCTTGAAATGGCGATGAATATTTGATTCGTCGGAGATATTCAAAGCAGATCTTCACAACAAAAATGTATGGGCCCTCTCCTACCGACAACACATCTTCCGTCACCATCCCGCCCCAAGGGCGAGAATTAGTCGAAGACTGTATCTATTTGGGAGATAACACGAAACAAGCCAACCGGGAAAAGACGACAGCTGCACTGTGTTATAGCTGATTGTCAGTCCACAATCAAGGCGGGGGAAGTGGTAAGGTTACACCGAAGGCGGGTTTGCTTCGGGCCATGTCATGGGAAGACGGGGGCCAAAAAAACAGAGTTGGACAATTGACCTGAGGGCACATCGCATGAGAGGCAGCAAAGGGGGCAATGCAAAAGAAGGCAAAGGAAAGTTGTAGAAGAGGGCTGAAATATTGCCTGGGGCCATGGAAAAACTAAGATGTAAGAATAATAACCTTAAATCGCGTTCCGAAATGTTATGACTTGTTTACGGAGCACAAACGATATCGGGAATACCAATGATATGGCGATATATGAACAGACACACATGAGCGTATTTGTCTTAACTCATATGTCGGCGACACTAAAAACATGACCACCCCAGGTACACACACACTATATATATATATATATATATATATATATGGGAGCTGAAAAAGGAAAAACACCAAGATATATTTTTTATATATTCATCAACGTTTAGTATTTATTTTAAGACTACCTCAGGATGATAATTTTAAGAAAAATTTTATGCAAGTACATCAAAATATTGGGTTGACATAATGATAAAGAGTAGTAGCGGTGGCCACTGGCCAGTCCGGACCTTGGTCAAGCGCTCTCAATAGCCACGGCGACTACTCTTTCTCATCAACCAATCATGTCAACCCAATATTTCGATGTACTTGCATGACATTTTTCTTAAAATTATAATGCTGAGGTAGTCTAAAAATAAAAAACGAACCGTTGATGAATATATAAAAAAATATCTCTTGTTTTTTTTCCTTTTTCATCTCCGATTACGTCTGATTACGTCCTTCCTTTCTCATATATATATATATATATATATATATACATTACTATTTCATGTATCCACATAACATTTTATAAGGATATATCATTTTTTATGTATCAGGTTTTAGTATTTACTTCAACAGTGCTCGATACGTAAGTAGAGCTAGGTAGTAAGTTATGGAAATATATTTATGGCAATTAAGCTACACAGAGGCTCCCGCATTTCATCCGGGGGGGGGGGTCTTCAAGCTAAAATGGCGATGAAACGCAGGAGCCTCTGTGTACCTTAATTGCCATAAATATATTAATATATATATTAATATATATATATATATATATATATTAATATATATATACATTGATATATATATATATATATTAATATATATGTATATTAATATATATATAATTATATATTAATATATATATATATATATATATATATTAATATATACATTAATATATATGTATATTAATATATATAATTATATATTAATACATATATATATTAATATATATGAATATTAATGTGTATATATATATATATATATATATATTAATATATATATATATATATATTAATATATATATATATTAATATATATATATATATATATATTTAGTACGTTATGAAAATATATTTATGGCAATTAAGCTACACAGAGGCTCCTGCATTTCATCCGGGGGGGGGGCGGTCTTCAAGCTAAAATGGCGATGAAACGCAGGAGCCTCTGTGTAGCTTAATTGCCATAAATATATTTCTATAACTTACTACCTAGCTCTACTTACGTATCGAGCACTGTTGAAGTAAATACTAAAACCTTATACATAAAAAATGATATATCCTTATAAAATGTTTTGTGGATACATGGAATAGTAATATATATATATATATATATATATATATATTGTTCCAGGTAAGGTTTGTATCCATAGATTTTAAGTCCGAAGATTATTTACTATTTTTTATATAATAGGTTCAATAATAAATACGGCTATACATTTCAAAACATGTTTTAGTCGTAATTGATATAGCTCTACTGTCTCAAGCTAAAGAAGGGTCCGTACTTTACGCCTTTATATTATAAGGCGAAGCGAAATTTCAATTCGTATGGGTCACGTGACTAGATTCAAAAAAATGTTCAAGCTATTTAAAACTTCAGCATTGAAGACTAACGTATGTATTATTCCAAACGGTTGTTGTTCATATTTCTTCGAAAGTTGTTGCCCCAATTTACTCTTAGCAATAATTTGTCAATATAGGTACTTTCTTTTCTCTTGGCGTGAGAAAATCTTACAACAATAGATGTGCAATGACCAAAAACAGAGTTTCATGAAATATCGTAATGTCTAGTGGTGGATCTTATTATTATTTTCTAACATTTCATGCTTCGATCGTTTCTGACATCTGTCGTGACGTTGTTGTTGTTGTTGTTTTTGTTAATATAAGAGTGACTGCCTGTCGAAAGAGTATCTTCAATAAAGTTCTTCAAACGCTCGATCTTGGATTAGAAATGTAAACACGGGCATCAAGAATCGAATTAATAAAATCTGAATTCTCATGCAGACATATAGAAAGTTTTAGTTGACGTGTTACTTGATGCCATACGTATGGTAGTCTTGAGGGGTGCAGACCTATGTTAATGTGTTCCACAGATGAGATGTTCGTGGAAGAAAACTTTTTTACTCGAAATTCCTATCAATGATATGCACACGGAGGACAAATGAAAAGTTCTTCACAGCGGTTTACTAGGTGACGTTTATTGAGTTGACAATGTTTTTTTTCCCGAAAAAGAGAGAAAGACGAAAGAAGTAGTTATTCTTTCCGATATGCTACCTTATTTAATACGACTTTTCCAAGCTCTATCATATTGAGATCTGACATTCTTCTTCTTTCGTGTGAATCAGATGATTCTAGTGATGCCATTAGTTTCCCCGATGTTTTTCTAGATTGAAAATTTTCTGGAAAGACATCGGGTATTTATGGGAAGGACCACGAGAAGGTTGCCAACATCCCTAAGTGGAACCGACTGGATTCGAACCTGGAACACCCAGGTCTTCAGTCCATGTCGTTATCCACTAAACCACTGTCACCTCCCAGATCTGACATTAACAAGAAGTGATATAGTGAAAAATATCCTTTGATTCATTTATTTGTTTCTGATAGTTGTTGAATTTTTTTTATGCAATGGTTCGATTAAAATAATTGGTAAGAATTGGTAAGAAATTTAGAATTGTATTTGTTTTCTAATGAAACATTTTCTGATTAAAAACTGTAACTTTAATTCATACTAGCGGGACCGGTGTAAATTACACGAAATGATGTTTTCAATACTAATTATCTTGTTCCTAATCTATACATGTTTGAATAAAATATGATAACATTTGACTTGTATCTTTGTTTAAAAAATGAACAATACATAAAACAATTTACAAAACTTCTTTATATACAATATTTCTAGTGAAGGTAATATTTCGACGACTAAAACTTACTTTGTTAATTCTTTAGATTAAATAAAATTTGGCTCCAAGTCATGAATAGTACACAAAGATTCGGAAGGTCGTTGCTTTCGATGTAAGCGTGACACACATAATAACACACAAGCTATCGTATTAATATGTGTCTTCCCGGTCGTCTCCTAACCACCACCCCCTTCGATGTAGAAAAAAATCTTAGAGGTTGGTTGGGATCGAACTATAAATCAGTCGGGTCAACATCAATAACCGACGTTAGAATCCTACATCGCTAACCGTTGCGTCAAAGGGAAATACTTGAAAATATTACGAACATTAGGTGACTTGAATGATTTTCTTAATCTAGTTTCGGCAGGCATGCGCAGCGCTTATGATGTACGCGTAACACACGAACACACACGCTATCGTATTAATATATAGAATGATTACAATTAAATAAGAACGTATGTTTTTGAAGATTAGTTCACATATTCAGAAACCAAACAGCATGAGAGAGATGATATAGGGGTTACTGAAGCTAGTACATATAGTGTCATGTTTTCTGGCTTATTACCTCTAACAATGCATCTTGCCAAAAGGCACTTGGCTATTCCCCTACTTCATTTTCTATCCATTTTCACTACGATTCTTACATAAATTTATAGACATCACACTTTTTACTTTTTTTTTTTTAATCGTCATTAGTTCCTATGTATACATATATCGCAGGATGATCAAAATTAGGCAACTCACAAATAAAGAATAATTACAACAGATCGTAGCGCCAGATCATTTTATGATACGAAAAAGAAGTGTTTATACAGACTCCTCGGTGTTTGACGTGTCAATGAAGTAAATAAATCGTATCATTATATACTAATTTCTATGACTGTATTATTTATTTTATTAGTATATAGTTATCTGAATTGGATGCTTGAAAATACAACAAGGTTGAAATAAATTAGTGCATCGATGATTATGTAATTTCGTGTTACTACATGTTATTATATATACATATATATATATATATATATATATATATATATATATATATGAGTGTTGTTGATTATTTTATAGATATAATAAGTGCAAAACAATCGTTTTCTGTAAAAGAAATTGAATACGTTCAGTACTAGTATCGTTTAAGATGTTAAGACGTGGACAATTTCATTTAATAAAACATACATTTTCCACTCCATTGTTTGTTCGTGCAGTTGCTAGACCACGAGAAGTGAACTAATTGAATCTAGAAATTGAATCTCGGTGTGTCTAGTCACACTGCATAGCTTTTGAGAGAAGAAACAGATGGCTGCGAATGACTGTATATATCAGTTTGATAATTTTTAATTATTTGATTTTAGAACGGTTTGAAGTATTTTAGAGCGTTAAATGCAACGGAAAAATGTTCTTGTGTACTAAAGTTGGGCGGAATAACTTTGATAATTTTTCGATATTTTTTTCATTTCGGGGTCATTTGAAGTATATTATAGAGGTGACTTGCAACGTTGATCTGTTTTTGCGTTCTCTTTATCTATGGGTGTTTTAAGATCTTGAAACCCGTGATAAAAAGACAGCACAGAAATACTGGAAAAGAGTGACCTGCATCATTGTGACTAGATTCGGAACCATAGAAAACCGCGAGATTTAAGCTAGAGAATGGCAACGGAGTGGCTGAAGCAGTGACCAGCAGGGAGGATATTAGCAAGCGCTCAGACTATATCCTCATGATAGAATTCATCGATAAGAAGACAATAAAATATATATATATATATATATATATATATATATATATATATATATATATATATATATATATATATATATTAAGATAGTTCACCCCAAACAAGGCAGGCCGTAACTGTAGATGTAAGGGGCTACTGAGAAAAAGAAAAGGGGAGAAAATAGGGGGCGGTCAACCTAGATTGGGATCTGCACAGCGAGATGTCTGTTTACATTAGTTTTAAATTTCTGCATGTATGTACTGTTGGGGAAACAGGGGGCAGGGAGGGAGTTCCAGAGGCCAGCAGTACGAGGAAAGAAGTTATTTGAGTAGAAGGCTCTCCGACATCTAGGGACCTCCACAGTGAATGAATGAGATTTAGTTGATTGTCGAGTTAGTCTAGTGAATTTACGTCGAGGGGGCACCAGAGTAGCCAATTCATCGGAGCATAATCCATTGAAGTATTTGTAAAACAAGCACAAGGATGCTACATTGCGGCGATGGGACATAGGCTGGAGCTTGGTTGACAGTGAGGGACCTATTAGGTTGGCGATTCTTTTGTGGACCTTGTCAAGTAGATGATGCACCAGCCCAGATGTGACAACAATAAATATGCGACAAAGTCATGGTAAGGTAATGCCGACCATAGCGAGAGAGATATGTCTAAGTGGTTAGGCAGGAATCACTGAACGGGGATCTTCGCTATTCTATATACAAATGTCGCAAGAACCAACTATTGACTGTTTACGCCCTCAAACAACTCCATTATATGTAAGTCCTAAACAAGGTAAAACACTAAGTCGAGCCAGAAATCCGCTGGTTATTTTTCGAACCAATTGTAAAAATCACAGAAAAACAGGTATCTAGTTACTGTTCTCACCAAGCCATTGGCGTCCTAAAGCAACATTCTCTGAACATGGGATTTTCTTTGGGTGTGTTTCCAGCGAAGATCAAATCATGTCGCCTCACATCTTCGAAAATGAAACTAAGACCCAATTCAGATGCTTATATTGAGGGCCGCTTGCTGCAAGTTAAAGTCGGGCCTGCAGACTCTATTGGCAGCTAAGGCAGATACTGGGTAATATATGACGCCTTTTCTTCCCTTTCTCAAAAGTGTAACATTTGCCCCGAACACTTTATTGTTACTTTGAAGACGTTAAGCGTATCAATAGTACTGTTGTCATATTTGAGCTAGTGGATCCCTGACACATTTGCGGGATTTTGATAAGGTGCAGAAACGTATTTGTAATTTGATTGGCCACACACTTTCTTTTTCTCTGAACCCTTTCTCTGACAGACATGATGTTACTAGTTTCAGTCTTTTGTATAAATATTATCATGGAATGTGTTCTTCAGAATTTATCGATCTATTCCCTGCGTCTTTTGTTTCAGCTCGTTTGACCCGTTTGTCTGGGTGTCTTCATAAATTCGCTGTGTTTATACCTCATTGTAATACAGTATCCTATTCCAGTAGGTTTTACAGCAAGTTTGTAGAACTCTCTTTCTGCTGACTGTTTTCCTCCTACTCATAATAGTGGGCTTTTAAAGAATAAGCCCAATAGGAATCTGCTATTATTGCGATAATCTTCCTTCACTGTTGTTAGCTTGTTACCTCAAGCGGCTTCATGCCTTGTCTCGAGCGATTTAAATAAAAAAAGAAGTAACTCCCTTACTCTCTCTGTCCTTATCTACCTCTTATCTCTCTCTCTCTCTCTCCCCATTAACTTTCTATTCGTCCTCCTTTTCTTACTTTAACCAGCCTTTCTCTTCAGTCTTCTCCCAACATTCTATATCTTTATTCCGGATATGATGTCCTTCATATTTCACGTTAGGTTCCAATATCGTTCTGCTTGGATGGTTGGATCGTCCAGAGTTACATTTATCGATGGTCGATTCTTTTTCAATGGTCACCCTTGACAAAACCCCCATTCATAAAATGCAACGAAAGCAAATAAACCATAAAAAGACGATAAAACAAACAAAGATAAAAAGTAACATCTTTTGTCTGTATTAGAAATCTTCTACACTGATTTTCTTCTATCAATTTTTGGCGCTAATTTCTTCGCCGTTTTATAGGTTCTTGTTTTGTCAAACAAATAGCCGTTCTGTCCGATTTAGTGTTCACTGATATACAGATAGGTTGCGTGTGTGTGTGTGTGTGTGTGGTGTGTGAATAATGGTGTTTGGCAAGAAAATTAAGCAGTGTAAAATAAGATTGTAGATAAAAATGGACACAGCTCAGGACGCATTAGTGGACGTAATTAAAGAGCCCTCTTGTGTGTTACGGATGCCACCATACACCAGAGCGGTACTGACCGTTATTTTTAATTGCGTTGCATCGGAAGATTAGATTGTTTCAGAAATTCCGACTCGCTTTTTTTTCTCTCTCTTCTTTCGTCGCATGTTCCAAGATGGCTGGCAGTGAAAAGTAAGTGCCATAAACTGGTGTCCGCGACCTTGCTCCCGCGAGACGGCGACCCTATCAGCCTTCAGCGTTACCACACACTTTCATGGTCTACTAGTCAGGATCACTTTTGTTTATTCGTAGCTTCCTTCTGTCCACGATCCCTTCGAGATGACTTCGATTTTCCATTGTGATGGGAATTCCCAGAGTTCTACGGAACTCTCAACGCGCGGCAACGATCGACGTTTCTTGTGCACGATTCTTGATAAGCGACACGAATGATTCAAAAATATTTATTTTTTTCTTCGTTCTTTCTATTTGTTTAATCTGATTTCCTTTCTTTTCTTCTTTCTACCTTTCTTTTTTATCTCTCACAGTTTTCCTGTTTAATTTATTTGTTATTTTATTTTTCATTGCATGCATTCTATAATCTCTTACAGTATTTTTTCTTGGCTTCCTTATTCCGTTTTTCCTTTCATTCTCGAACTATTTCTTTCGATTAGCCACAACCTTTTCTATTTACAATCTTTCTTTCTTTCTTTTTCTTTATCTCATAGACTTTTTTCTATTCTCACATTTCCTTATTTCTTCTTTTGTCTCTATTTATTCTCTAATCTACGTTGTTCTTTCTTTCTTTCTTTCTTTGTTTTTTCCTTTTCTATGTTGCTTTCTTACTATCTTGCTTTCTTTCTGTTTAATACAGTTTTTATCTCCTGTTCGTTTCTTTTCTTTTTTCTTTTCGTCTGTTTCATTTGTTTTAGATTTGAACCCTTTTGTCCTTATTTATGTATTTGTTTGTTTCTTAGCTTTTTCTTTCTATTATCATAGTTTATATATTTCCCATTTCCTTTGTTGTTTTCCTTTGTTTTTCTTTCTGTTTTAAAAAAAAATCACTTACATAATTCTTGTCTTTCTATCTTTATATTCATACTTTCTTTCGTGTTTCCTTTCTTGACGTATTCTTTCTTTTCATTTACATTTATGTTCAGGTATTCTTACGCCCCTTTCCTTCTATCTGTCTATTTAAAAATCTTACGTTTTATTTTATACAGTAAATACAAAACATATTCTCTTTTCCACACCTGGTGATACCAGATCAGGCTGCCCTGTGGCTCCCAGAGACGAAATTCACCTACATTGACGTTTTTTTTTTTTTTTTTTTTTTGTAAAACTTAATTATGTTCTACAAAACCAAAAACAAAAACAACAGCCCCTCTCCCTTTCTCCCTCCCCTTTTTTATTTTATTTTTAGAACTTGAAGCATAAACACTTTTACTATAATGACCAGATTCGGCATTAAATAACCCAAAAAGGGTTGATATGCCGTAAAACAAAACTACCAAACCAAAAACGATGATTAAACATTTGAAGATATAAAGAACTTGAAGCATAAAAACTTTTACTATAATGACCAGATTCGGCAGTAAATAACCCAAAAAGGGTTGATATGCCGTAAAACAAAACTACCAAACCATACCATACCTTTTCCACACGTAGAAAACACATCAGCACATTTTGAAACAGAATTGTATCATGTTTTCAAATAATTTATCTTTTGCCATTTATTATTTTTTTCTTTTAATGAAGGGGAATAAAACAGAAAAAGGGGCCGGTTAATTTAATATAATACCAAACTGACAAAAAAAGGTAAGGAAATGAGAAAAATAACAAAATGTAAAATATGAAACTAATGAATGTATATATATATTTATATATATATATATATATATATATATATATATATATATAGAGAGAGAGAGAGAGAGAGAGAGAGAGAGAGATACAGATAAGAAAATAATAATATGAATATAAAATATATAGCAAAATGTGTAGACCATATAGATTAAAAGAAAAGAAGGAAAAGATGTAAGAGCTGAACTAAAATATAATGAATATATATATATATATATATATATATATATATATATATATACGAAAATAAAAAATAGGTATATGAAATATTTAGTGAAATGTATGAAATAAAAAAAAGAAAAAAAGAATGTAATAGCTCAAAGCAAACAATTCTAAATATATACACATACAAGAAAAGAAAAATAGGTAAATAAAAAATGTCAAAAATTGAAATAAATAAGTAAAAAAGTGTAAAAGTCAAAAGAGAAATCATAAACACAATATATATATATATATATATATATATATATATATATATAGGAATGAGAAAGAGAAAACAAGAGCGAAAGTTAAAAAATAGTAAGAAAATATGATGAAAAAAAATCACTATTGCCCTTATCAAAAGGAAAGGAGGAATCAGAAAGAGCGATATTAATAGACCTCTAGAGGTCTCTTTGATTTTATTAATATATTTTATTTTAATCCAAGCAGGGGGGCGTGCAAAATTATATCCTGGGGTCTGCCTCAGCGCCTTAAAACTTTATTTCATTTATAACTTGAAAATGGAGATATACTACCATAACAATATATTTTCTGAAAATACAGTATCTATGGTACTGGGAGAAGTATATTTGATTTTAATCCAGGGATGGGGCGTACACAATTATAAAGTGTGGTTTGCCTCCGCAGTGAACAATTATATTTTATTTTTAACTTGGAAATTGAAATAGACTACTATAACAACATATGTATTTTTAAAACACAGTATTTATGAAACTACAATAAGTATATTTTATTTTGATTCTAGGTTGGGGAGGCGTACAAAATTATATCGTGGGGTCTGCCTCCGCAGTAAACGCATTAATGTTATGTATAACTTTAAAATGGAGATAGATTACCATAAGAATATATATCCCTAAAATACGGTATCTATGGTACTGGGATATGTTTTTTTTTTACATAATTCACCCCAAACAAGGCAGGCCGCACTGTAAACGTATGGGGCCTCTGGGAGTTAGAGTGTAGGTTTAGTGTGTCATCCTAAGTTGGGAGATGGGCAGCGAGATGTCTGTTTACATTAGTTTTTAACCTCTGCATGTCGGTACTGTCAGGGAAACAGGGAGCAGGGAAGAAGTGCAAAGGGGCCAGTAGCACGACGAAAAAGGTTATTTAAGTAGAAGGCTCTCCTGCATCTAGGGGCCTCCACAGTGAATGGATGGGATTTAGCTGAGTGTCAAATTGATCTAGTTTATTTACGTCGAGGGTTCACAAAAGCAGCCAGTTCATCGGAGTATAATCCATTGAAGTATTTGTAAAACAAGCACTTATTTATACTTACATCTACATAATCTGTGACACTGGCATGTCGATGTTATTGATAAGATCGGCATACCAGTGTCGTAGATTATGTACATGTATGCATAAATAAAAATAATCATATACAATAAAGCTTTATTTGAGATTGAGCTCTGTTTATATACTGGGTTGACATACTTTGGATTCTGAACCTCTAGATAGCTTCCTTACCTGGATTACCATATATATATATATATATATATATATATATATATATATATATATATATATATATATATATATATATATATATAGTCCCGGAAGTTTCTCGACCATTAAAACCTAAAAACATTTTTTTTTAAACCCTTAAGTCCCAAGTCGTTCAGTGGAAAATAACTCATGTAAGTACATTTAGTTTGTACAGTTATTATATTAGTTTGCTTCTTACATTATTTAAGGGATCATCAGTTGTTTACCATGAAAAACATATATATAAATTTCTCTTTCGCTCTCTCTCTCTCTCTGCATATATATATATATATATATATATATATATATATATATATATATATCATAAGAAATTCAATTATTTGTCATCGTTTTGACTTTCTTCATTCATTTTCTTTTTCTTTCCGTGTTTTCATTTCTCATTTACTTTATATTCTTTTTCTTTTCTGATTTCTATTTTTTCAGTTATTTTTCTTTTTCCTTTCTTATTTTTCTTTTTTTTCTTAATTACATATTTGTTCTTCTACTATACCGTTCTTCTCTTTGATGTTATATTTAACCGAAAAGACATAACCCATTCTTCCTTCAACGTGAATTTACGTGGGTACGTTTTTAATCATGATTGTCTTCGAACATCCCTCGTTCGCGGCTGATCGACGTTTTCCTTCGGAATATCCACGAAAGAAAACAAAATTATTCTTACGTATTCTTTATGTTTCTTTTGTTTTTCCTTTATTTTTCTAGCTTATTTTTTTCATTTTTCAATTTTGTAATTCGTCTCATTTATTGTTTTCCTTTATTTATTTATTTAATTATTTATTTCTTTTCATCTACATAGAAAAGTAAGTGATACCCTTTAACTTGTAAAAATACTAGGCCTTGTTTTTAAAGGATAATTCATAATAGTTCAAAATAAGTGTAAATGCTCCTCGAGATCTTTACACCCAAGTGCAATGTTCGTTTCCCTGAAATATTTTAAGTAAATTATTTACTTACTTGCATTTTTTTCACGTTTAATCCTTATTTTTATACTCGTCTTTATTTACACTTCTTATCCATATTTTTTTAATTTTTATTGTTTTGTCGGTTTTGTATCATCTTTTTAAAAATTTTATTCATTCTTTAATTCTATTTTATTTACTCTATCTCCTTAAATTTAAAAAAAAAATACCCCCTGGTCTAGTGTTCCATTTCTTTCTATATCTTTCAATTTTATTTCTTTTCCAGCGTCGGGTTTCTTTTCACTCGTTTATCACGTTAATTTTTTCTTTTTCTTTTTTCCCCCAATTATTTATTTTCTTTCGGATGTCCGTACATTGTATTTTATTTAATTTCTTTAGACTCCGTTTTTTTTTAAAACTTTCTTACCCCTCTTCCTTCATTTTCTTTCTTTATATGAAAGTGAAAAAGCCAAACATCCTTTATTCGATGGGGAAACAAACTTAGTTTACGTTTGTCATCAGAACCAATTTTTTTTAAAGTGTTAATCTCGAAAGATTTAACGAGAGATAAGCAGTTTACCTAAGAATAACATTTTCACTCTGAAGATGTGTTTATGAAAATGGGTCAACGTCGCAAGGAAGTGATGAAGCTAACACAAAGACGACAGTTGGATACTAGACACAAAGAAAAAAAGACGAGACAGCATCTTGTTTTCTTTTTGTCTGCGAAAGAAATCAGACGTATTTCGGTGGCCTTCTCCTCCGGCTCTATTATTAACTGGTAGTTAGGGTAAATATTGTGTAATTCCCCAGAGTAATTTACTGTGTAATACTAAAAAATAAAATACCTTAATAAATTATTAAACCCCAGAATGATAATGGGTACTGTTTTTATAACTACGACAATTATCATTAGCAATGCTACGAAGAAAGGGACAAATAACTCTACAGTCGCTGCTACTACTTATTGCGTTTTATTATAACACGTCACAACACGGTCGTCATCTGAATACGATGCGAAGATTCGTGCTCCATGTGTCATTCATAAGGGCAGAACTTCCACAGATTATCAATGCTAGGATCAAAGTGACATGTTTTCTACTAGATTGGGAATTAGTTCAAGTAGTTAAGTCTCCTTGGTAAAGAAAGAACTCATAGTACTTTTCTTATCGACTCTTTCCCGGTCGATAGTACAGGAGCACAAACTGAGCGAAGACTCATTGAGAGACTTCAGCAACATAACCTGCTCTATTTCGGTGTATTCTCAAGTTTCATGTTGCGCATAGATATGTGTTTCTTGAATTATTTGCGGAGTTGATGATCGTGTTCTTCATAGCTATGCAAATGTGTCGCTCTTAAATTCAATGATTTTGCCTTTGAATTCATCGCCGTAATTGATTTTACCTTCCTCTCCATTTTTTGTTATTATGCAAAAGAATTAACTGTATTTTGTCCCTTACATCAAATGGCTCCATGTCTTTTCTTAAATTACTACTATAAAAAAGTCGAATTACGGGAACATAATCTTTTTTCTTCCTTTTCGGTCTGTATTATTTTGATATAATCCACTATTCTTTTTCACACATTGTTTCTTAATTCACTTCGACTCCTTACAGAAAAAAAGAACAAATTCCGATTCCCCTGCAAAATCATATGTTCATATTTTTAAACGTGCATTTACATGTACAACTTGGCATTAAATAGCGATGCAATTTTCTTTAAATATTTCTAAACGTCTGCGAAATTTGTGTAATAGACCTCATTCGAAAATTATTAACACGTAATAGGTTATCAAAATATGCTATAAAAAAAATTGAATCCCAAAAATAAAGTGAAGAAAACTATCCAAAATCTGACAGGAAACATGATTTTCTTGTAAACAAAAAATATGTGGAAGTTTGGTGACAAAATCTAAAAGATAGAAAGAAAGGGAGATCGACGAGAGAGGTAGCAGAATAAATGATACAGCGGCAAACAAACAGATGGGTTAATTTACGCAAGCAGACACACACTACTGCCATATTAAGCTGATTACAGAATAATCACACACACACACACACACACACACACACACACACAATTGTAAACATACAATCAAGTATGGAATTCAATTTCTGGACTGACTTTCTCATCTTGGCTGCCATGCTCACAACGTTACGGCTGTTCTGCCCCCCGGCCTTCATCAGGTGTCCTGTATCGAACTCGGAAACCGCCTGTCTGGACTCTCGAAACAAATCCCTTTATTGCCACGAGAGAACTACGCTTGGATTCCATCTTTTGGCTCTGGGGCACACTCGTTTATTCTGCGTAACTTTCACTTCGGCTGCTGAGTGTGTCCCAGAGCCAAAAAATGGAATCCGAGCATGGTACCCCCGTGATAATAAGGGAATTAGGTAAGAGAGTCCAGACAGACGGTTCCCGAGATCGATACAGGACACCTGATGAAGGCCGGAGAACAGAACGGCCGACACGTTGCGAGCATGGCAGCAAATATAAGGAAGTCAGTCCAAACACTGAAATCTATAACGAAAACACCTCATCTCAGAAATACAGACAATTATTATACACTCAAGTCTTTGAAGTTAATCGAGCAGAAGCATCACTACGACAGCGACAATGAACTAAGAACTTTATTTTATCTCGTGTCTCGATGGTTAATAAACAAGGTCGTGTTTATTCAACTTGACTAAACCAAGACATTCTATTAAAATCCAGGGCAAAGATTGTACGTGTTTTCTTTTTGTGTCTTGTCAGAACTAACATCAACTGGATAACCCTTCTGAAACTCCATATACCCCCTCAGATTCAAACACCTATTAAAGAACTTAAGGTTCTGTGGTTCAAACTTATTAATAACGCCGTCTCCTGGTACACTAGTGCAATAGTTAGGTGAATCGGAAAAAAGTTATGGACAACGTCAGAATGCTTCATAATAATAAACGTCAGTGGAAATAAAGCGAAAACACAAGGTTTAACGTTAACATCCAAATTTATCGCTTTAAAAAGAACTTTTAAAAGTATGACAGAAAGAAAAAAACAAAAGAGTCAATAATCAAATATTAAACTATATAAATATTGAAGAAAATTCCAACAATATTTACGTAACTGAATGTTTCCATTCCTATTCTTCACTTTTAGTTTCTGTTATCTTTCACAATTCATCACAAGAGTATGGTCTCACATTACCTATCACATTTGTGCGATATTTACAATTTGTATTACTACGTCGCTTTACAACGGTGTAAATTTAATTCAAATCAGAAATACAGAAATTCAGATGTCGGCCTGTGCTATTTTGGCTATTCCTCATCACAAAATTGTGAAAGTGATGTCACAGGCAATGTAACGTATGACACGTTCAAATGTCATCGAAGGTTTTAAATTAAGGTAGACCCCATTTTTTGACGAAGTGGTCTGCCAATCAAAATTTAGCTGCAGTACTAGAAGAAGTGGTGATCATAAACGCATTGGTGTTTATATTAGAATAATAGTTCGGCTTCTCTACGTATGTGCTGAACGCAACTTGCTATGATTGTTCCATACCAAATTTAACATAATTCTAACCAATCATTTTATAGTCGATAAGTGTTTATTATTATTTTTATTATTATTATTAGTAGTAGTAGTAGTAGTAATAGTAGTAGAAATAGTAGTAGTAATCGGGAGTAGTATTAGTATTGTTAATAGTAGTAGTATTACTATTAGTGGTAGTATACCTTTAAAGCACTATAATGCATTCAACATGTCTAGGTTGCTCCTCCACACATTTGGCGAATGGGGTTTTGGAGCCTATAAGTGTTTATTATGATTTTTCTGTGTGTATGCGAAGGAAAGCAGACACATTTATGTGGCCTTTCCCTCCTGCTCTACTGTTAATTAGTGGCGGAGGTAAATACTCTGTAATTCCCCAGCGAAATGTACTGTGTAATAATAAAAAGAAAAATACCCTAAAAATTGATTAAAACCCGGAATTCTGACCAATCATTTGATTCTACGTATACATCTAAAACTGTTGACTATAAAGGATGTATATACATATATATGTTTGAACTAGGACATGAGTTAGAGTTCTAACACCATCCGTTATCAATGACATCTCGTGGGAGAAACCAAAGTGTTGTTTAGAATCCGAGTGACAAGACTCTATCCCAACAGTAAGGTTTTATCCGTTCACTCACCATTGTGACTTGTTTTGTGTTATCGCACCAGCAGTTTACCAATGATATTTTTTCTGATAATGAGACTTTCTCTATTGATATTTGAGTGAAAACAAGCTTCCCAGACTCACCGCGACACCTTACGTGACAGAAACCGATGTCGGTATCACTGTGTTTATTTTTTGTTTTTCTTTTTGGGCTATAGGGCATCTTAAGTTTTAGCAAGTTTTAATATTTTTACGCGAGTAGACTGATTGTGCTTCACCTATAATCGCTATCACCTATAATCAGTGCTATTTTATTTAAACTTGCATGTGCTTTGTTAGTGTTACCTCGAGATGTCTGTTGAATCCCGCACTCTTGGATGCTTCCTTAATCTTAATCATTATTATTAGTAGTAGTAGTAGTAATTCCTGAACTAGTGGGGGTAGTAGCAGCAGTAGTAGTAGTAGTAGTAGTAGTAGTAGTAGTAATGGTATAATTAGCATAAATACCACCCTGCCATTTTTTGTAGGCCAGAGTGCTCTCCTTCTCGGGCGCTGGCTTTTCAAATCCCACTTTCCCGACATTGTGTCACATCTTACCTTGTGGGAGGAAGATAAATAAAACCATACCTGCCGCCTGAAAGGTTTTTCACTTTAAGTTTGATGAACCTATGTTGACTCATTGAAGGCAATATATAAGCTAAAATCAATTTCTCAAAACCGGAACCGAGTCGAACCAATACATAATTTGAACATATTAAAGGCTCAATCGATTTATAGATAGAGCTTTATAACAATAATAGCTAAGAATTAATAACTTTTCTGTAAATAATTTACTGCCGTTCATTATTTTCAAATTTCTCAGAATTCTTTAATAAATTTTCCAAATGGTTTTTATTTGTTTGAATATGAATTTAAACTGAACAGGAAAAGCGTACTGTATTTATTTCTAGTCTAAAAGTGTATCGTCAGTATGTTGATCGTAACATTTAAAAATGACAAATATTTTATTCATGTTTATATTAAATTTTATTCATTCATTTACAATTTGAAATGTTAAAGAAATTATATATATATATATATATATATATATATATCTAAATGTGTATATTAAATTTATTTTATTATTTAAATAAGGTACTAAAGTAGGACTTTACATACTTATATATATATATATATATATATATATATATATATATTGCTATTTTAGTATTTATATTTTGTATATTTTGATTTTACTAGATATATTTACTGTTGTATGAAAATATGATGAGAACATAACACAATTGAACAATACACATTAATAATATTGAGAAATATAATATGAGTAATAATTACAGTTATAACAATGAATATATCAATATATCTAATTGTAAAATAAAAATAGCATTAGTGAAAAATGTTTTATAACTAATGGCATTTATAAAAGCACTGTAAGTAAAATTATTAATAATAAAAAATGATTTGTATAGGAGCTATAACAATACATTCAACGTTAGTTATATTCATCACAACATGATATTTGTAAATGAAACAAATACATATAGTATCAGATTATCTAAATATAGATTTAAAAAATACACAGCATTTAAATAAAATTCAGCAGATGTTTGTAACGTATAGAGTAAAAATTTTAAATCATGTTTAGAAAAAAATTAAATTACACGCTAAAAATGATTATCAAAACGAATATTTCATAATCAAATTTGAATAAATCAATACATTTTCAATTTGCTATTAATGGTGTTATTACATTGAAAAATAAAATAATAATAAAATAGCTTGAAAATGAAAACAAAGAAACATATAATATAAAAAAAAAATATCTCTATTTGTATAAAGTTAGGTACTTGTATATGTTTTTATAATGATGCAATGAATGAATCGCTATCCGACTACAATGATGGCGTTTGTACGCTAATCTCTCCCTCTTAGACAAGATCCAAAAAAGAGTCGCTAATCTAATAGGTCTCTCGGTATCCACTAAGCTTCAGCTCTTGTCCCATCGCCGCAATGTTGCAACCATTGTGCTTGTTTTTCAAGTACTTCAAAGGAATGTGGCTCGATAAACTTGCTGCTCGGGTGCCCCTTGACGTAAATACGCACGACAAACTCGACAATCAGCTGAATCCCATCAATTCACTGTGGAGGTCCACAGATGTGAGAGAGTCTTCTACTCCAATAGCTTCTTGCCTCGTGCTGCCGTCCTTTGGAACTCTGTACCTGCTACCTGTTTCCACGACTGTACCAGCATGCAGACATTTTAAACTAATGTGACCAAGCATTTTTTGCACACCTCTCAATTTAGTAGTACCCCCAAAGTGTTCACCCTAATCATCAGTAGACACTTTACATCTACAGCGGCTACTTGTCTTGTTTGGGGGGGATTTGTTAAAATGAAGTAAAAAAAACAATCATCATGAATTCTAGGGACCACTTTTTTGGCGTAAGGCGTCGTAATGTGGACTATATTCAGTGTAATTATATTTATGCAAAGAATGTAAAACAAGGATGAAAGTACTGCGTGAATATTTAGATACTTAAGATTTTTGTGAAATTTTAGCAATAGGTATTACATATCGATTACTAAATATTCCATACATTACAGTTTATTCCTAGTATTTTAAAGGAGTTGTTGGTATTGCAGTACATGTTAATTAATTACTTTTTTTCAGATTTATAAATAATAAGAATCTAGGGTATTAACCAGAAAGCAGTCCGAAAACAAAAGAATCGTCCCGGATTACCTGATGTATTGATTTACTCCTCTCCAGGAGTTAGGCACAAGGCCAGTTTTTATCTTACTCCCACAAGTAATATGTGACCCAAAGTCGGGTCGGGAAAGTGGGGTTTAAAAATTGCCTGGGCAGCCCCGTCGACATTCCCCGGTAGGGGCGCCTCAGGCAGTAAGCAATAAACTTACTCCTCCCCAAAGAGGGGAGGCGAAGCCTGGGAGGGTGGACCTCCTAGAACTGCACAGGGCAGACTCATAGACCGGCGTAAATCAAAGGCCAAGACAATACCAGTCTATGGGGTGTAGTATCCATCGGAACAGATACTACACTTTGATCTTAGCCAAAAGGCCAAGAACGCCGGATTACCTGATGTAGGCAGGGAAGAAAACAGGTTACGATGCCTTATGTGCATGTTGACAAATGATTGGTGGAAGGTGAAATCGTCAGTGTGTAGAAACGTGACTATCGTAATAGTTAACTTCTTCTTCTTCAGGACCACGAGAAGGTTGCCAACATCCCTAAGTGAAAGTTGTACTGTGGAACTTACTGGTTCGAACTTGGAACACCCAGGTGTTCAATCCGTGTCGTTATCCACTTAACCACCGTCACTTCCCAGAATCGCACCTGATTACCTGACGTATGCAGGGAAGGGGACAGGTTACGATGCTTTATGTGCGAACAGAGCGGAGAGTACATATTAAGTAAGCTCGAAATAAGATTTATTTAAATTTCCTTTTGCTTAAACTATTGAATGTTGTATTTCAATAAAATTTGATTAATAATATGTGTAATCAATGTCACGCAGTCACGTTGGCGCGAGAAACACACATCTGAAATTATTTCATAATATATTTTAATACGAATGATACATCTATTCGTGACGAAATGTGATTAGATAAAATGCTTTTAGTACGAGCCGTCAGCAGGTCTAAAGGGATTTGGATGATATGTTCCTTGGTGTCAGATTTGTGGCCTTTCCTGATAATTACCGAACGATTAAAATTAACAATATCATAACGTGTAAATATTGGTGCGCAGTTGAGTATTGATTACGAAACGAATTATTCATCGATGATGGATTTGTTGAAACAGACACAACTCTTCTAAATACATATTAATGTGACAGAAAAACGCAATAAATTATACGCTTACATAATAACAAAAAACGGAAATATTTCAGTTTTAGATACTGTAGATATTAATTCTGTACGCATGTTCTTATTGATAACATCGCTGGCCTTTGATTCAGCGTGCTAGATTCGATTTCCGTCGAGTCTGTTGAATTACTTTTATTAATAAGATAAGGAAAGGTATGAATCCATAAATCCACTCTATAGTTATTAATAAAATAGTAGAGCAAACTAGACTAGCACCCCTTTGTTGAGCAAGAGTTTAATAAGAGAACACTCTATAATGAAACCAGTCTGTTTATGTTCAGCAATGCATTGTTCCCGATCGATGTATACTTCTTTTTACCCCTTAATTCACACAATACCGGTTCAGGAGAGGTGTAGTTATAATTGCGAACCCCTTGCTTCAGTATAAGCCCCTTGTGAAGTTACCTTTACAGATGTATAGATTGTAAATCAGACGCTGTTTATTTTATGATTGACAAACCATTGATTCATGTACCTTATATACGACATCCAGGATTTCTGAATATTTTCATTTCAATACACAGTTCAAAGAAAAAAAACAAAAAAACTCTGGTAATTAAACCAGGGGTTTTTACCCCGCCAAATAGACAGGTATCGTCCGGGCCTTTGGGTCTGGATTTACGCCGATTTATTGGGGGTTGTCAGTCTTGTGCAGTTCTAGGAGGTGCACCCTCCCAGGCTTTGCCTCCCCTCTTCGGGGAGGAGTAAGTTTATTGCTTACTGCCTGAGGCGCCCCTACTGGGGAATGCCGACGGCGCTGCCCAGGAAATTTTTAAATAGCCAGAGTGCTCACCTCTCAAGCGCTGGCTTATCTAATCCCACTTTCCCGACCTTGTGTCACATCTTACTTTGTGGGAGGTAGATAAATAAAATAAAACACAGTTCAAACAAACGAAACTAATAACGAGATATCTATCTCTTCACGATTACTTGATAAGAGACGTGTATTAACCGCACGATTCTCATGTGATTCCCCCGCCGCTCCCCCCCCGATACATCACTAACAAATAGATTAATAAAATAAAGTGATGATGTAACTCGTTCATTGTTTGAATGTCAATTAAACTTATAGTGATTTCTAATGTTTGTGAATGAGGAAAATACGTAAAACAAAAAACTATGTAAAACAGAAAAAAATAAGACGGGTTCATTTTAACTTTTTTTCCGATGTTATTTATCTACCTCCCACAAGGTAAGATGTGACACAAGGTCGGGAAAGTGGGATTAGATAAGCCAGCGCTCGAGAAGTGAGCACTCTGGCCATTTAAAAATTGCCTGGGCAGCCCCGACGGCATTCCCCGGTAGAGGCGCCTCAGACAGTAAGCAATAAACTTACTCCTCCCCAAAGAGGGGAGGCAAAGCCTGGGAGGGTGCATCTCCTAGAATAGCACAGGACCGGTAACCCCCAATATTTATTTACTCCTCTGCAGGATTTAGGCACAAGGCCAGTTTTATCTTACTCCCACAAGTAAGATGTGACCACAGGTCGGGTCGAGTATGTGGGGTTTGAAAAGCCAGCGCCCGAGAAAGTGAGCACTCTGGCCATTAAAAATTGCCTGGGCAGCCCCGTCGGCATTCCCCGGTAGGGGCGCCTCAGGCAGTAAGCAATAGACTTACTCCTCCCCAAAGAGGGGAGGCGAAGCCTGGGAGGGTTCACCTTCTAGAACTGCACAGGACAATCCCATAGACCGGCGTAAATCAAGTCCCGAAGGACAAGACAATACAAGTCTATGGAGTGCCTAGCAAAAGAACCTCCAATAGACCGGCGTAAATCCAGACCCAAAGGCCCGGACAATACCAGTTTATTAGGCGGGGTAAAAAACCCTGGTTGAATCCTAACTTTTTTTCCGATATTTAATTTCATTTATGCAACTTTTTCAAGAAGACATAAAACAATATTATTTATTTTCTCAATATTGTGTTGATTTTTCTGAAAAATGCAATATATATCTCCGTCATTTTTTAAGTAACTGGTACTAAACAAATATTCACCATTTGATTCCATTTAAAATGTTGGTTAATATTGAAATTCATTTCTGACAGTATAGTATGCATCTGTTACACTCGTGTTCGCGTAGGTAATACTAATTAATAAACGACTGATTTAGTGAGGTCCCATTGAATAAACAAGGAAAATCACAAAGTGAAAAAGTATCCTCGTTCGGAATTCGAACCTGTGAATTACAATAGAGACCACCTGACACGGGTATCGTCTTAGATAGTTTCACTAATAAGCCGAACGGTTAGAGAAAGCCGAAATAAACAAGTCATTATCCCGGCCTTCAGATCAATATTTGTGTACGTTTCTACTTGCGCTATAACCGCACCCCCCTTGCACCCATCAATCGAGCGACTACAGTCAAATAAAAATAACCGACCTTTCGGCTGATTTTTCCTTAATAGGGAGGCAAGCAAATAAGCAGTCTCTTCTCAATTCTATTTCATACGAGTTTATTTTCGTGAGAGATAAAAACTATTAACATCTTTTATTTTAGTGTAACTTTAGTATATGCATTGGGGAGTCTTCTAAACATATCTTGACTTTCAGAAATGGTTTTCTTCAGCAACTTAAAAACACCATAAAATACACCGTGGCTTTCGGTCAGAGGTAAGCGGCAGGAGCCAAACTTTGATTCAAATGTCTATTAATGGGGTTTGTTTCCAAGATTTCGGTGTTCTGAGAACATAGACCATATGATAATTATAGCATACACTCTTGCGACTACTGTGAAGTTGTGATATGTTTAACATTGGAATTGATTTCTGTAGTATATCATGTAGTGTTAAAAAACTGTGTAACATTGTATTTTATAAACTGTTAAGCTCTATATATTCTTGTGTATCAAGCAGATTTTATATTTCAATTATGCTGTTGTAGTGTTTTCACATATTAAATAATTTCTTTTGATTTTGTGCTGCAAATTATTTGTATTGAAATCGTTTACCTACAAAAACATATCAACCATTGTATTCTTGTTTATTACGTTGCTATATCTAATGACTGTTATCTTGAATGTTTTATTTAGTATATACATCAAAACCATACGTACATCCAGTCTAGGTACATGTTAGATCGAATATGCTTTCTTCGTGAACATCTATATTTCCATAGCTAATGCTTTTGTTCTGATCTGGTTACTGACAGTAAAATATATACCCCTATAAAGATTTGATGTGTCCTTAATTTGTTTTCTTATTGTCGTCTTCCCAAGACTCAAGAAGGCACAGAAGAGTGTATCCCATCTTCTCCACAAGATCGTCATAGCGCAACGTCGCATTGGAAGCCCAGGAACTGATCTGCACGACACCAGCAATACTTCCTGGGTCAACACAAGATGGAGAGAACAGTCGTAAGACAGTAGAACCATCCAGGCTTCATTACTATATCAAGGGTCTTACAGATGTCCCTATCAAGCACCTGCCGCGAAAACAGTAGACAACGCTCAATCGCCTGAGGACAGGCGTGATACGCTTTGACGAGTCGATGAAGAGGTGGGGCCTCACGGATGGTGTCCAATGCGAATGTGAGGACACCATGAAGACCGTGGAACACGTCATCACCAGCTTTCCCAAACACCGGCCACCAAATCGCGATCTGGGCCTTATTAACTCTTGATGGCTTGCTGCAACTGAGCTGAGGGTATAAAAATACATAAGAAAGAAAAAGACAAATCCTAAAGAGTCTAGTCTACCCTACTATTTATATTAAGTCACACATTCTCTAAAATCGAAAAAGAATTTACAGCTACAACGGAATTTGAACACAGGAAACGCCACATATCAAGATTAAACGCCACTCAAGGATATGGGTTAATGAGATTAATAGATTGTCTCCTGAAGGCTGAAAGATATTATGAGAGGATTAAAACTGAGTAATTGAATGAACAACATGATTAGTTATTAGGACGGTTGATACCTACAATTTGTTGGCATTCAACTTGAAAACAGGCATGCTGTAGCCAGTCAGGAAGTTATCCCGTGGTTACGCGTTCCATAGATTCGAAGTTCTCGAAAGGAAACTGTGTTCATAGAAATTACGTAAGATGTTAGACATTCTAATCTTGTTTCTTTTCAAAGTTGGTGTGTTTATGATTGGTAGAATGAAACATGGAAAAAACAACTTTGAAACGCGGACTTGTTACAATTTGCTTAACTGATTATTCAGTAAAAATGAATATGAAGATAAAAAAAAATAATACAGGAAATACTTCCCTTTACGTGTCCTTTGAGCTAGGATCAAAGTGTAGTATATGGTATGTCTTCCCACCGTCAGAGCAGGAAAATCTTTCATTGACTGGAACAATTTTTTATTTGGTACTTATATCGATCTTGACCCAGTGTTCGCGAGTTTCTTGTCGGAAGTGTTCGGCCATCCTACGCAAACGCCCGAGAGATGACGAGCCGATTTGTACCAGACGACAATTTTGATACGGTGCTGCGTCATATGATTTTAAGTTATATTTTCAAGAAATTTTCTAAAAGAAACAACAAAAAAAAAAACAAGCAAAACATAGCGAAGTTACTGTTATATTTGTAAAACATTTTTTAAACAACAAAACAAATAAAACAAGAAAAACAGAGCGAAATTACTGTTATCAAATAAATATTTTTAACCATAACCCTACACCCTAACCCTAACCCTAAACCCTAAACCCTAACCCTAAACAACAAAAAAACAAAACAAGCAAAACATTAAAATCATAGGACGCAGCACCGTATTAAAATTGTCGTCTGGTACAAATCGGCTCGTCATCTCTCGGGCGTTTTCGTAGGATAGCCGAACGCTTCCGACAAGAAACTCACGGGAACTTGGTCAATATTTATATAAGTACCTTATATTTACTCACATCAAGAGTGCCCGTTTAATGGGGGGGGGGGTAAATATAACCCAAACACAAATAAACGACTTAGTGGCTGACTTTGACCTCGTAGGGAGAAGGGCAAATAAACAGAGACTCTCTTTTCAATTCTATTTCATAAGAGTTTTTTTATTTTAGTGTATTTTAAAAATATGCATTGATAAGACTTTCAAACGTATATTAAATTTTCAAAATGATTTTCTACAGTAGCTTAAATAAAAATAATTAATATAAAAAGTTGGTCTTCGGTCAGATGGAAGCGGCAGGAACTAAACTTGCATTTAAATATTTATTAGAAAGTTTAGGTTCAAAGATTTGGGTGTTCTGTGACCAGCGACGTTAGAAAATATGATACTTTAGCGCGTATGGTGTATAATTCATATAACAAAAATGTATTTCATTTGAAACGAGTTTTCCGACTGAACGACTTTTTTTTGTGACTCATGCCTCCAAATGATTTCAGGAAAATCATGAACATTATTTTTCTCCTCAATGGCGCCCCCGGCTCGTTCATCCGTGTGTCGGGGAGCGCGTCGAAAGTGTGTCGGAAAATAAATAAAGCGAGAGAAATGACGGCCTGGAATTAAGGGAAGAAAATAAAACAAACGCATAGTGTTGAAGCAACTAAAACAAGGGAAACAAACGGTTGAAAGAGAAATAATGGCCGCTAATAAATAAATAAAAGGAAAGGGGGGGAGTAGTGCATAGAAGAGAGTGGTTTGTGTCGGTACAATCTTGTCGGTGTCGCGGCGCGTGTTCCATAGTGACCCAGTCGGAGGCGGCTAGGCACGAGCCGTGCACGTGCCTACGCGCAACGAGCACTCGATGTTTCAACGACATTCCATCTATCATAGGGTGCAGTCATTCTTCGTCTACGCCTAGCCAGCCCAGCATCTGGTATGATTATTATTATTATTATTATTATTATTATCATTATTATTTTATTTATTTATTTATTTATTTATTCATTTTTTTTGCTCAAGCCTCTACGTTTTCATTTTTCGGGGGGGGGGGGCGAGAGAGAAAGAAAAATGAGAGCGTGAGAAAGGGAGAGAACCTCCTTGTTTTGCAAGGCCGCACTCCGCCGTGGACATAATCAAAATTGTTTTTATTGGTCGAGTAGAGGCACGTGACCCGGTGTACTCAATTACAGGGTCACGTGTCTGAAAATGATCGTTCCACATTTTTCTTTCTTTTTTGGGGGGTTTAAGGTGGGAGTGGGGGACATTTTCAACTTTTATTGTAGAACAATATTTACTTCTTGCTTGTTTGGCGAGACACGTTTTGGTAACATCTGCTCACAGAATGCCCAAAACGTAATGTCCATGTTCTCCATTATGTCCGCAGCCATTGCCTTTTGTTCTGGAACAATTTCTTGAAGGTCCATCAAAAAGTAATTGCTGTAATGGAATTAACCTGCACGATCCGAACCTTTTATTGGGTATCATTTGAAAACGACTTCTTTGCTTTATTAATGTAATCTCATATTTCTTCGTTTCAAGATTTATACAAGTTTGCCAGTTCTCTTTCTTCTTTTCTTTACCAGAAAATCCTGCACAAGACCCAATTGTCACATCTCGTAAATAAATAACAAAACACATCGCATATAACGTCAGCAACTTCGTTTTAACGTTCATGTCTATAAACAACACAATATATACGATGTTATTTTGCTTTTTAATGTTTTGACCTTATCCATCAGAATAATTATTTACGTCCTCTTCAGGAGGTTAGGCACAAGGCCAGTTTAATCTTACCCCTACAAGTAAGATGTGACCCTAGGTCGGGTCGGGAAAGTGGGGTTTGAAAAGCCAGCGCCCGTGAAAGTGAGCAGTCTGGCCATTAAAAATTGCCTGGGCAGCCCCGTCGGCATTCCCTGTAGGGGCGCCTCAGGCAGTAAGCAATAGACCTTCTCCTCCCCAAAGAGGGGAGGCAAAGCCTGGGAGGATAGACCTCCTAGAACTGCACAGGACCGACCCATAGACAGGCGTAAATCAAGCCCCGAAGGCCAAGACAATACCAGTTTATGGGGTGTAGTATCCATCGGAACAGATACTACACTTTGATCTTACCTCATCCATCAGAGTAGAGATTATAGTCTAGTTGAAACACAGTATTACGTAGTAAACTTGACAGATGTATAAGTTCGATATGATCGAAAAAGAACGAAAGGTAACATTATGTAATGATGATTACGTTTATTCATAGGAATATACCAGAATTACTCGGCACCACTTGTATTATAATCATATTCAAATATTAAAACCGTTACATCTCTCCATACATTTTATTAAACAAACTATATGCCGTTATTCTAATAGCGGTGACAACTACGACCATCTATTTCTAACGATGTTATTCATATACTTAAATTCTTAATTTCATTTCCATGCATTATTTGTATTGTTATAGTGTTCCATGCTTGGTATCATTTCTAAACTTTTCCATCATGTATCTTTTTCATTTTGAGAGATAGCTGATTAAAACCAATGGGTACATGTTCTAATAGTTTAAAGAATATTTAATAACTTTAGCTATATCTTACTTTATTCGTTTTATCTTTCTATTAATTATTTTTTCATATTTGTTATCTCTCAACAAGCTATACTTCCGATTAATATAAAATATATTGTTTGATAGACTTTGATATCATATTGAACAAATTAACTGTGATTCCAAAATAAGGAACATTATAGAAAAAAGGTTGTTAGCTGCTTATGTAAAATCAGCTATCAGTTATGCTTCATTATTTCAACCCGATCCCGATAAACTCGTATATAGAGTTTGGATGTATTTCCCCGTGATTATTTTATTTCATCGCTCACCTTTTACCGAAACATTAGCCAGGTAAAAATAAAAGAAGTTATCCAATTTTGGGGGTTTTATTTGTTTTTCCAAATTTATTTTCCCTAGTACACCATTCCACGAAGCAATTACGTAATATGTATATTATAATCTACGATGACACCGGTAGAATTAAAATCGCAACACAATGATTAGATAAAACAATACTTTGACTCACACATTCTCATGTTGACAATTTCGACTATTTATTGACAAAAATTCATTATAGAATTTGCCACCCCACAAAAAATGTCACCGATGAACACGTCTGTAAACTTTTCAATAATGGAAAAATTGTTTAATGTTTCAGTGTTATCAAGATGAAGAATTGCAAGAACAATTAAAGTAGAATGTTTCAGTTTAATTAAGATGAAGAACAATTAAAGTAGAATGTTTCAGTTTAATTAAGATGAAGAACAATTAAAGTAGAATGTTTCAGTTTAATTAAGATGAAGAACAATTAAAGTAGAATGTTTCAGTTTAATTAAGATGAAGAACAATTACAGTAGAATGTTTCAGTTTAATTAAGATGAAGAACAATTAAAGTAGAATGTTTCAGTTTAATTAAGATGAAGAACAATTAAAGTAGAATGTTTCAATTTAATTAAGATGAAGAACAATTAAAGTAGAATGTTTCAGTTTAATAAAGATGAAGAACAATTAAAGTAGAATGTTTCAGTTTAATTAAGATGAAGAACAATTACAGTAGAATGTTTCAGTTTAATTAAGATGAAGAACAATTAAAGTAGAATGTTTCAGTTTAATTAAGATGAAGAACAATTAAAGTAGAATGTTTCAATTTAATTAAGATGAAGAACAATTAAAGTAGAATGTTTCAGTGTAATTAAGATGAAGAACAATTAAAGTAGAATGTTTCAGTTTAATTAAGATGAAGAACAATTAAAGTAGAATGTTTCAGTTTAATTAAGATGAAGAACAATTAAAGTAGAATGTTTCAGTTTAATTAAGATGAAGAACAATTAAAGTAGAATGTTTCAGTTTAATTAAGATGAAGAACAATTAAAGTAGAATGTTTCAGTGTAATTAAGAGGAAGAACAATTAAAGTAGAATGTTTCAGTGTAATTAAGATGAAGAACAATTAAAGTAGAATGTTTCAGTTTAATTAAGATGAAGAACAATTAAAGTAGAATGTTTCAGTTTAATTAAGATGAAGAACAATTAAAGTAGAATGTTTCAGTTTAATTAAGATGAAGAACAATTAAAGTAGAATGTTTCAGTTTAATTAAGATGAAGAACAATTAAAGTAGAATGTTTCAGTTTAATTAAGATGAAGAACAATTAAAATAGAATGTTTCAGTTTAATTAAGATGAAGAACAATTAAAGTAGAATGTTTCAGTTTAATTAAGATGAAGAACAATTAAAGTAGAATGTTTCAGTTTAATTAAGATGTAAAACAATTAAAGTAGAATGTTTCAGTTTAATTAAGATGAAGAACAATTAAAGTAGAATGTTTCAGTGTAATTAAGATGAAGAACAATTAAAGTAGAATGTTTCAGTTTAATTAAGATGAAGAACAATTACAGTAGAATGTTTCAGTTTAATTAAGATGAAGAACAATTAAAGTAGAATGTTTCAGTGTAATTAAGATGAAGAACAATTAAAGTAGAATGTTTCAGTTTAATTAAGATGAAGAACAATTAAAGTAGAATGTTTCAGTGTAATTAAGAGGAAGAACAATTAAAGTAGAATGTTTCAGTTTAATTAAGATGAAGAACAATTAAAGTAGAATGTTTCAGTTTAATTAAGATGAAGAAAAATTAAAGTAGAATGTTTCAGTTTAATTAAGATGAAGAACAATTAAAGTAGAATGTTTCAGTTTAATTAAGATGAAGAACAATTACAGTAGAATGTTTCAGTTTAATTAAGATGAAGAACAATTAAAGTAGAATGTTTCAGTTTAATTAAGATGAAGAACAATTAAAGTAGAATGTTTCAGTTTAATTAAGATGAAGAACAATTAAAGTAGAATGTTTCAGTTTAATTAAGATGAAGAACAATTAAAGTAGAATGTTTCAGTTTAATTAAGATGAAGAACAATTACAGTAGAATGTTTCAGTTTAATTAAGATGAAGAACAATTAAAGTAGAATGTTTCAGTTTAATTAAGATGAAGAACAATTAAAGTAGAATGTTTCAGTTTAATTAAGATGAAGAACAATTAAAGTAGAATGTTTCAGTTTAATTAAGATGAAGAACAATTAAAGTAGAATGTTTCAGTTTAATTAAGATGAAGAACACTTAAAGTAGAATGTTTCAGTTTAATTAAGATGAAGAACAATTAAAGTAGAATGTTTCAGTTTAATTAAGATGAAGAACAATTAAAGTAGAATGTTTCAGTTTAATTAAGATGAAGAACAATTAAAGTAGAATGTTTCAGTGTAATTAAGATGAAGAACAATTAAAGTAGAATGTTTCAGTTTAATTAAGATGAAGAACAATTAAAGTAGAATGTTTCAGTTTAATTAAGATGAAGAACAATTTAAGTAGAATGTTTCAGTTTAATTAAGATGAAGAACAATTAAAGTAGAATGTTTCAGTTTAATTAAGATGAAGAACAATTAAAGTAGAATGTTTCAGTTTAATTAAGATGATGAACAATTAAAGTAGAATGTTTCAGTTTAATTAAGATGAAGAACAATTAAAGTAGAATGTTTCAGTTTAATTAAGATGAAGAACAATTAAAGTAGAATGTTTCAGTTTAATTAAGATGAAGAACAATTAAAGTAGAATGTTTCAGTTTAATTAAGATGAAGAACAATTAAAGTAGAATGTTTCAGTTTAATTAAGATGAAGAACAATTAAAGTAGAATGTTTCAGTTTAATTAAGATGAAGAACAATTAAAGTAGAATGTTTCAGTTTAATTAAGATGAAAAACAATTAAAGTAGAATGTTTCAGTTTAATTAAGATGAAGAACAATTAAAGTAGAATGTTTCAGTGTAATTAAGATGAAGAACAATTAAAGTAGAATGTTTCAGTTTAATTAAGATGAAGAACAATTACAGTAGAATGTTTCAGTTTAATTAAGATGAAGAACAATTAAAGTAGAATGTTTCAGTGTAATTAAGATGAAGAACAATTAAAGTAGAATGTTTCAGTTTAATTAAGATGAAGAACAATTAAAGTAGAATGTTTCAGTGTAATTAAGAGGAAGAACAATTAAAGTAGAATGTTTCAGTTTAATTAAGATGAAGAACAATTAAAGTAGAATGTTTCAGTTTAATTAAGATGAAGAACAATTAAAGTAGAATGTTTCAGTTTAATTAAGATGAATAACAATTAAAGTAGAATGTTTCAGTTTAATTAAGATGAAGAACAATTAAAGTAGAATGTTTCAGTTTAATTAAGATGAAGAACAATTAAAGTAGAATGTTTCAGTGTAATTAAGATGAAGAACAATTAAAGTAGAATGTTTCAGTTTAATTAAGATGAAGAACAATTACAGTAGAATGTTTCAGTTTAATTAAGATGAAGAACAATTAAAGTAGAATGTTTCAATTTAATTAAGATGAAGAACAATTAAAGTAGAATGTTTCAGTTTAATTAAGATGAAGAACAATTAAAGTAGAATGTTTCAGTTTAATTAAGATGAAGAACAATTACAGTAGAATGTTTCAGTTTAATTAAGATGAAGAACAATTAAAGTAGAATGTTTCAGTTTAATTAAGATGAAGAACAATTAAAGTAGAATGTTTCAATTTAATTAAGATGAAGAACAATTAAAGTAGAATGTTTCAGTGTAATTAAGATGAAGAACAATTAAAGTAGAATGTTTCAGTTTAATTAAGATGAAGAACAATTAAAGTAGAATGTTTCAGTTTAATTAAGATGAAGAACAATTAAAGTAGAATGTTTCAGTTTAATTAAGATGAAGAACAATTAAAGTAGAATGTTTCAGTTTAATTAAGATGAAAAACAATTAAAGTAGAATGTATCAGTGTAATTAAGAGGAAGAACAATTAAAGTAGAATGTTTCAGTGTAATTAAGATGAAGAACAATTAAAGTAGAATGTTTCAGTTTAATTAAGATGAAGAACAATTAAAGTAGAATGATTCAGTTTAATTAAGATGAAGAACAATTAAAGTAGAATGTTTCAGTTTAATTAAGATGAAGAACAATTAAAGTAGAATGTTTCAGTTTAATTAAGATGAAGAACAATTAAAGTAGAATGTTTCAGTTTAATTAAGATGAAAAACAATTAAAGTAGAATGTTTCAGTTTAATTAAGATGAAGAACAATTAAAGTAGAATGTTTCAGTTTAATTAAGATGAAGAACAATTAAAGTAGAATGTTTCAGTGTAATTAGGATGAAGAACAATTAAAGTAGAATGTTTCAGTTTAATTAAGATGAAGAACAATTAAAGTAGAATGTTTCAGTTTAATTAAGATGAAGAACAATTAAAGTAGAATGTTTCAGTTTAATTAAGATGAAGAACAATTAAAGTAGTATGTTTCAGTTTAATTAAGATGAAGAACAATTAAAGTAGAATGTTTCAGTTTAATTAAGATGAAGAACAATTAAAGTAGAATGTTTCAGTTTAATTAAGATGAAGAACAATTAAAGTAGAATGTTTCAGTTTAATTAAGATGAAGAACAATTAAAGTAGAATGTTTCAGTTTAATTAAGATGAAGAACACTTAAAGTAGAATATTTCAGTTTAATTAAGATAAAGAACAATTAAAGTAGAATGTTTCAGTTTAATTAAGATAAAGAACAATTAAAGTAGAATGTTTCAGTGTAATTAAGATGAAGAACAATTAAAGTAGAATGTTTCAGTTTAATTAAGATGAAGAACAATTAAAGTAGAATGTTTCAGTGTAATTAAGATGAAGAACAATTAAAGTAGAATGTTTCAGTTTAATTAAGATGAAGAACAATTAAAGTAGAATGTTTCAGTTTAATTAAGATGAAGAACAATTAAAGTAGAATGTTTCAGTTTAATTAAGATGAAGAACAATTAAAGTAGAATGTTTCAGTTTAATTAAGATGAAGAACAATTAAAGTAGAATGTTTCAGTTTAATTAAGATGAAGAACAATTAAAGTAGAATGTTTCAGTTTTATTAAGATGAAGAACAATTAAAGTAGAATGTTTCAGTTTAATTAAGATGAAGAACAATTAAAGTAAAATGTTTCAGTTTAATTAAGATGAAGAACAATTAAAGTAGGATGTTTCAGTTTAATTAAGATGAAGAACAATTAAAGTAGAATGTTTCAGTTTAATTAAGATGAAGAACAATTAAAGTAGAATGTTTCAGTTTAATTAAGATGAAGAACAATTAAAGTAGAATGTTTCAGTTTAATTAAGATGAAGAACAATTAAAGTAGAATGTTTCAGTTTAATTAAGATGAAGAACACTTAAAGTAGAATGTTTCAGTTTAATTAAGATGAAGAACAATTAAAGTAGAATGTTTCAGTTTAATTAAGATGAAGAACAATTAAAGTAGAATGTTTCAGTTTAATTAAGATGAAGAACAATTAAAGTAGAATGTTTCAGTTTAATTAAGATGAAGAACACTTAAAGTAGAATGTTTCAGTTTAATTAAGATGAAGAACAATTAAAGTAGAATTATTCAGTTTAATTAAGATGAAGAACAATTAAAGTAGAATGTTTCAGTTTAATTAAGATGAAGAACAATTAAAGTAGAATGTTTCAGTTTAATTAAGATGAAGAACAATTAAAGTAGAATGTTTCAGTTTAATTAAGATGAAGAACAATTAAAGTAGAATGTTTCAGTTTAATTAAGATGAAGAACAATTAAAGTAGAATGTTTCAGTTTAATTAAGATGAAGAACAATTAAAGTAGAATGTTTCAGTTTAATTAAGATGAAGAACACTTAAAGTAGAATGTTTCAGTTTAATTAAGATGAAGAACAATTAAAGTAGAATGTTTCAGTTTAATTAAGATGAAGAACAATTAAAGTAGAATGTTTCAGTTTAATTAAGATGAAGAACAATTAAAGTAGAATGTTTCAGTTTAATTAAGATGAAGAACAATTAAAGTAGAATGTTTCAGTTTAATTAAGATGAAGAACAATTAAAGTAGAATGTTTCAGTTTAATTAAGATGAAGAACACTTAAAGTAGAATGTTTCAGTTTAATTAAGATGAAGAACAATTAAAGTAGAATGTTTCAGTTTAATTAAGATGAAGAACAATTAAAGTAGAATGTTTCAGTTTAATTAAGATGAAGAACAATTAAAGTAGAATGTTTCAGTTTAATTAAGATGAAGAACAATTAAAGTAGAATGTTTCAGTTTAATTAAGATGAAGAACAATTAAAGTAGAATGTTTCAGTTTAATTAAGATAAAGAACAATTAAAGTAGAATGTTTCAGTTTAATTAAGATAAAGAACAATTAAAGTAGAATGTTTCAGTGTAATTAAGATGAAGAACAATTAAAGTAGAATGTTTCAGTTTAATTAAGATGAAGAACAATTAAAGTAGAATGTTTCAGTTTAATTAAGATGAAGAACAATTAAAGTAGAATGTTTCAGTGTAATTAAGATGAAGAACAATTAAAGTAGAATGTTTCAGTTTAATTAAGATGAAGAACAATTAAAGTAGAATGTTTCAGTTTAATTAAGATGAAGAACAATTAAAGTAGAATGTTTCAGTTTAATTAAGATGAAAAACAATTAAAGTAGAATGTTTCAGTTTAATTAAGATGAAGAACAATTAAAGTAGAATGTTTCAGTGTAATTAAGATGAAGAACAATTAAAGTAGAATGTTTCAGTTTAATTAAGATGAAGAACAATTAAAGTAGAATGTTTCAGTTTAATTAAGATGAAGAACAATTAAAGTAGAATGTTTCAGTTTAATTAAGATGAAGAACAATTAAAGTAGAATGTTTCAGTTTAATTAAGATGAAGAACAATTAAAGTAGAATGTTTCAGTTTAATTAAGATGAAGAACAATTAAAGTAGAATGTTTCAGTTTAATTAAGATGAAGAACAATTAAAGTAGAATGTTTCAGTTTAATTAAGATGAAGAACACTTAAAGTAGAATGTTTCAGTTTAATTAAGATAAAGAACAATTAAAGTAGAATGTTTCAGTGTAATTAAGATGAAGAACAATTAAAGTAGAATGTTTCAGTTTAATTAAGATGAAGAACAATTAAAGTAGAATGTTTCAGTGTAATTAAGATGAAGAACAATTAAAGTAGAATGTTTCAGTTTAATTAAGATGAAGAACAATTAAAGTAGAATGTTTCAGTTTAATTAAGATGAAGAACAATTAAAGTAGAATGTTTCAGTTTAATTAAGATGAAGAACAATTAAAGTAGAATGTTTCAGTTTAATTAAGATGAAGAACAATTAAAGTAGAATGTTTCAGTTTAATTAAGATGAAGAACAATTAAAGTAGAATGTTTCAGTTTTATTAAGATGAAGAACAATTAAAGTAGAATGTTTCAGTTTAATTAAGATGAAGAACAATTAAAGTAAAATGTTTCAGTTTAATTAAGATGAAGAACAATTAAAGTAGGATGTTTCAGTTTAATTAAGATGAAGAACAATTAAAGTAGAATGTTTCAGTTTAATTAAGATGAAGAACAATTAAAGTAGAATGTTTCAGTTTAATTAAGATGAAGAACAATTAAAGTAGAATGTTTCAGTTTAATTTAGATGAAGAACAATTAAAGTAGAATGTTTCAGTTTAATTAAGATGAAGAACACTTAAAGTAGAATGTTTCAGTTTAATTAAGATGAAGAACAATTAAAGTAGAATGTTTCAGTTTAATTAAGATGAAGAACAATTAAAGTAGAATGTTTCAGTTTAATTAAGATGAAGAACAATTAAAGTAGAATGTTTCAGTTTAATTAAGATGAAGAACACTTAAAGTAGAATGTTTCAGTTTAATTAAGATGAAGAACAATTAAAGTTGAATTATTCAGTTTAATTAAGATGAAGAACAATTAAAGTAGAATGTTTCAGTTTAATTAAGATGAAGAACAATTAAAGTAGAATGTTTCAGTTTAATTAAGATGAAGAACAATTAAAGTAGAATGTTTCAGTTTAATTAAGATGAAGAACAATTAAAGTAGAATGTTTCAGTTTAATTAAGATGAAGAACAATTAAAGTAGAATGTTTCAGTTTAATTAAGATGAAGAACAATTAAAGTAGAATGTTTCAGTTTAATTAAGATGAAGAACAATTAAAGTAGAATGTTTCAGTTTAATTAAGATGAAGAACACTTAAAGTAGAATGTTTCAGTTTAATTAAGATGAAGAACAATTAAAGTAGAATGTTTCAGTTTAATTAAGATGAAGAACAATTAAAGTAGAATGTTTCAGTTTAATTAAGATGAAGAACAATTAAAGTAGAATGTTTCAGTTTAATTAAGATGAAGAACAATTAAAGTAGAATGTTTCAGTTTAATTAAGATGAAGAACAATTAAAGTAGAATGTTTCAGTTTAATTAAGATGAAGAACACTTAAAGTAGAATGTTTCAGTTTAATTAAGATGAAGAACAATTAAAGTAGAATGTTTCAGTTTAATTAAGATGAAGAACAATTAAAGTAGAATGTTTCAGTTTAATTAAGATGAAGAACAATTAAAGTAGAATGTTTCAGTTTAATTAAGATGAAGAACACTTAAAGTAGAATGTTTCAGTTTTATTAAGATGAAGAACAATTAAAGTAGAATGTTTCAGTTTAATTAAGATGAAGAACAATTAAAGTAGAATGTTTCAGTTTAATTAAGATGAAGAACAATTAAAGTAGAATGTTTCAGTTTAATTAAGATGAAGAACAATTAAAGTAGAATGTTTCAGTTTAATTAAGATGAAGAACACTTAAAGTAGAATGTTTCAGTTTAATTAAGATGAAGAACAATTAAAGTAGAATTATTCAGTTTAATTAAGATGAAGAACAATTAAAGTAGAATGTTTCAGTTTAATTAAGATGAAGAACAATTAAAGTAGAATGTTTCAGTTTAATTAAGATGAAGAACAATTAAAGTAGAATGTTTCAGTTTAATTAAGATGAAGAACAATTAAAGTAGAATGTTTCAGTTTAATTAAGATGAAGAACAATTAAAGTAGAATGTTTCAGTTTAATTAAGATGAAGAACAATTAAAGTAGAATGTTTCAGTTTAATTAAGATGAAGAACACTTAAAGTAGAATGTTTCAGTTTAATTAAGATGAAGAACAATTAAAGTAGAATGTTTCAGTTTAATTAAGATGAAGAACAATTAAAGTAGAATGTTTCAGTTTAATTAAGATGAAGAACAATTAAAGTAGAATGTTTCAGTTTAATTAAGATGAAGAACAATTAAAGTAGAATGTTTCAGTTTAATTAAGATGAAGAACAATTAAAGTAGAATGTTTCAGTTTAATTAAGATGAAGAACACTTAAAGTAGAATGTTTCAGTTTAATTAAGATGAAGAACAATTAAAGTAGAATGTTTCAGTTTAATTAAGATGAAGAACAATTAAAGTAGAATGTTTCAGTTTAATTAAGATGAAGAACAATTAAAGTAGAATGTTTCAGTTTAATTAAGATGAAGAACAATTAAAGTAGAATGTTTCAGTTTAATTAAGATGAAGAACAATTAAAGTAGAATGTTTCAGTTTAATTAAGATAAAGAACAATTAAAGTAGAATGTTTCAGTTTAATTAAGATAAAGAACAATTAAAGTAGAATGTTTCAGTGTAATTAAGATGAAGAACAATTAAAGTAGAATGTTTCAGTTTAATTAAGATGAAGAACAATTAAAGTAGAATGTTTCAGTTTAATTAAGATGAAGAACAATTAAAGTAGAATGTTTCAGTGTAATTAAGATGAAGAACAATTAAAGTAGAATGTTTCAGTTTAATTAAGATGAAGAACAATTAAAGTAGAATGTTTCAGTTTAATTAAGATGAAGAACAATTAAAGTAGAATGTTTCAGTTTAATTAAGATGAAAAACAATTAAAGTAGAATGTTTCAGTTTAATTAAGATTAAGAACAATTAAAGTAGAATGTTTCAGTGTAATTAAGATGAAGAACAATTAAAGTAGAATGTTTCAGTTTAATTAAGATGAAGAACAATTAAAGTAGAATGTTTCAGTTTAATTAAGATGAAGAACAATTAAAGTAGAATGTTTCAGTTTAATTAAGATGAAGAACAATTAAAGTAGAATGTTTCAGTTTAATTAAGATGAAGAACAATTAAAGTAGAATGTTTCAGTTTAATTAAGATGAAGAACAATTAAAGTAGAATGTTTCAGTTTAATTAAGATGAAGAACAATTAAAGTAGAATGTTTCAGTTTAATTAAGATGAAGAACAATTAAAGTAGAATGTTTCAGTTTAATTAAGATGAAGAACAATTAAAGTAGAATGTTTCAGTTTAATTAAGATGAAGAACAATTAAAGTAGAATGTTTCAGTTTAATTAAGATGAAAAACAATTAAAGTAGAATGTTTCAGTTTAATTAAGATGAAGAACAATTAAAGTAGAATGTTTCAGTGTAATTAAGATGAAGAACAATTAAAGTAGAATGTTTCAGTTTAATTAAGATGAAGAACAATTAAAGTAGAATGTTTCAGTTTAATTAAGATGAAGAACAATTAAAGTAGAATGTTTCAGTTTAATTAAGATGAAGAACAATTAAAGTAGAATGTTTCAGTTTAATTAAGATGAAGAACAATTAAAGTAGAATGTTTCAGTTTAATTAAGATGAAGAACAATTAAAGTAGAATGTTTCAGTTTAATTAAGATGAAGAACAATTAAAGTAGAATGTTTCAGTTTAATTAAGATGAAGAACACTTAAAGTAGAATATTTCAGTTTAATTAAGATAAAGAACAATTAAAGTAGAATGTTTCAGTTTAATTAAGATAAAGAACAATTAAAGTAGAATGTTTCAGTGTAATTAAGATGAAGAACAATTAAAGTAGAATGTTTCAGTTTAATTAAGATGAAGAACAATTAAAGTAGAATGTTTCAGTGTAATTAAGATGAAGAACAATTAAAGTAGAATGTTTCAGTTTAATTAAGATGAAGAACAATTAAAGTAGAATGTTTCAGTTTAATTAAGATGAAGAACAATTAAAGTAGAATGTTTCAGTTTAATTAAGATGAAGAACAATTAAAGTAGAATGTTTCAGTTTAATTAAGATGAAGAACAATTAAAGTAGAATGTTTCAGTTTAATTAAGATGAAGAACAATTAAAGTAGAATGTTTCAGTTTTATTAAGATGAAGAACAATTAAAGTAGAATGTTTCAGTTTAATTAAGATGAAGAACAATTAAAGTAAAATGTTTCAGTTTAATTAAGATGAAGAACAATTAAAGTAGGATGTTTCAGTTTAATTAAGATGAAGAACAATTAAAGTAGAATGTTTCAGTTTAATTAAGATGAAGAACAATTAAAGTAGAATGTTTCAGTTTAATTAAGATGAAGAACAATTAAAGTAGAATGTTTCAGTTTAATTAAGATGAAGAACAATTAAAGTAGAATGTTTCAGTTTAATTAAGATGAAGAACACTTAAAGTAGAATGTTTCAGTTTAATTAAGATGAAGAACAATTAAAGTAGAATGTTTCAGTTTAATTAAGATGAAGAACAATTAAAGTAGAATGTTTCAGTTTAATTAAGATGAAGAACAATTAAAGTAGAATGTTTCAGTTTAATTAAGATGAAGAACACTTAAAGTAGAATGTTTCAGTTTAATTAAGATGAAGAACAATTAAAGTAGAATTATTCAGTTTAATTAAGATGAAGAACAATTAAAGTAGAATGTTTCAGTTTAATTAAGATGAAGAACAATTAAAGTAGAATGTTTCAGTTTAATTAAGATGAAGAACAATTAAAGTAGAATGTTTCAGTTTAATTAAGATGAAGAACAATTAAAGTAGAATGTTTCAGTTTAATTAAGATGAAGAACAATTAAAGTAGAATGTTTCAGTTTAATTAAGATGAAGAACAATTAAAGTAGAATGTTTCAGTTTAATTAAGATGAAGAACACTTAAAGTAGAATGTTTCAGTTTAATTAAGATGAAGAACAATTAAAGTAGAATGTTTCAGTTTAATTAAGATGAAGAACAATTAAAGTAGAATGTTTCAGTTTAATTAAGATGAAGAACAATTAAAGTAGAATGTTTCAGTTTAATTAAGATGAAGAACAATTAAAGTAGAATGTTTCAGTTTAATTAAGATGAAGAACAATTAAAGTAGAATGTTTCAGTTTAATTAAGATGAAGAACACTTAAAGTAGAATGTTTCAGTTTAATTAAGATGTAGAACAATTAAAGTAGAATGTTTCAGTTTAATTAAGATGAAGAACAATTAAAGTAGAATGTTTCAGTTTAATTAAGATGAAGAACAATTAAAGTAGAATGTTTCAGTTTAATTAAGATGAAGAACAATTAAAGTAGAATGTTTCAGTTTAATTAAGATGAAGAACAATTAAAGTAGAATGTTTCAGTTTAATTAAGATGAAAAACAATTAAAGTAGAATGTTTCAGTTTAATTAAGATGAAGAACAATTAAAGTAGAATGTTTCAGTGTAATTAAGATGAAGAACAATTAAAGTAGAATGTTTCAGTTTAATTAAGATGAAGAACAATTAAAGTAGAATGTTTCAGTTTAATTAAGATGAAGAACAATTAAAGTAGAATGTTTCAGTTTAATTAAGATGAAGAACAATTAAAGTAGAATGTTTCAGTTTAATTAAGATGAAGAACAATTAAAGTAGAATGTTTCAGTTTAATAAAGATGAAGAACAATTAAAGTAGAATGTTTCAGTTTAATTAAGATGAAGAACAATTAAAGTAGAATGTTTCAGTTTAATTAAGATGAAGAACACTTAAAGTAGAATATTTCAGTTTAATTAAGATAAAGAACAATTAAAGTAGAATGTTTCAGTTTAATTAAGATAAAGAACAATTAAAGTAGAATGTTTCAGTGTAATTAAGATGAAGAACAATTAAAGTAGAATGTTTCAGTTTAATTAAGATGAAGAACAATTAAAGTAGAATGTTTCAGTGTAATTAAGATGAAGAACAATTAAAGTAGAATGTTTCAGTTTAATTAAGATGAAGAACAATTAAAGTAGAATGTTTCAGTTTAATTAAGATGAAGAACAATTAAAGTAGAATGTTTCAGTTTAATTAAGATGAAGAACAATTAAAGTAAAATTTTTCAGTTTAATTAAGATGAAGAACAATTAAAGTAGGATGTTTCAGTTTAATTAAGATGAAGAACAATTAAAGTAGAATGTTTCAGTTTAATTAAGATGAAGAACAATTAAAGTAGAATGTTTCAGTTTAATTAAGATGAAGAACAATTAAAGTAGAATGTTTCAGTTTAATTAAGATGAAGAACAATTAAAGTAGAATGTTTCAGTTTAATTAAGATGAAGAACACTTAAAGTAGAATGTTTCAGTTTAATTAAGATGAAGAACAATTAAAGTAGAATGTTTCAGTTTAATTAAGATGAAGAACAATTAAAGTAGAATGTTTCAGTTTAATTAAGATGAAGAACAATTAAAGTAGAATGTTTCAGTTTAATTAAGATGAAGAACACTTAAAGTAGAATGTTTCAGTTTAATTAAGATGAAGAACAATTAAAGTAGAATTATTCAGTTTAATTAAGATGAAGAACAATTAAAGTAGAATGTTTCAGTTTAATTAAGATGAAGAACAATTAAAGTAGAATGTTTCAGTTTAATTAAGATGAAGAACAATTAAAGTAGAATGTTTCAGTTTAATTAAGATGAAGAACAATTAAAGTAGAATGTTTCAGTTTAATTAAGATGAAGAACAATTAAAGTAGAATGTTTCAGTTTAATTAAGATGAAGAACAATTAAAGTAGAATGTTTCAGTTTAATTAAGATGAAGAACAATTAAAGTAGAATGTTTCAGTTTAATTAAGATGAAGAACAATTAAAGTAGAATGTTTCAGTTTAATTAAGATGAAGAACAATTAAAGTAGAATGTTTCAGTTTAATTAAGATGAAGAACAATTAAAGTAGAATGTTTCAGTTTAATTAAGATGAAGAACAATTAAAGTAGAATGTTTCAGTTTTATTAAGATGAAGAACAATTAAAGTAGAATGTTTCAGTTTAATTAAGATGAAGAACAATTAAAGTAGAATGTTTCAGTTTAATTAAGATGAAGAACAATTAAAGTAGAATGTTTCAGTTTAATTAAGATGAAGAACAATTAAAGTAGAATGTTTCAGTTTAATTAAGATGAAGAACAATTAAAGTAGAATGTTTCAGTTTAATTAAGATGAAGAACAATTAAAGTAGAATGTTTCAGTTTAATTAAGATGAAGAACAATTAAAGTAGAATGTTTCAGTTTAATTAAGATGAAGAACAATTAAAGTAGAATGTTTCAGTTTAATTAAGATGAAGAACAATTAAAGTAGAATGTTTCAGTTTAATTAAGATGAAGAACAATTAAAGTAGAATGTTTCAGTTTAATTAAGATGAAGAACAATTAAAGTAGAATGTTTCAGTTTAATTAAGATGAAGAACACTTAAAGTAGAATGTTTCAGTTTTATTAAGATGAAAACAATTAAAGTAGAATGTTTCAGTTTAATTAAGATGAAGAACAATTAAAGTAGAATGTTTCAGTTTAATTAAGATGAAGAACAATTAAAGTAGAATGTTTCAGTTTAATTAAGATGAAGAACAATTAAAGTAGAATGTTTCAGTTTAATTAAGATGAAGAACAATTAAAGTAGAATGTTTCAGTTTAATTAAGATGAAGAACACTTAAAGTAGAATGTTTCAGTTTAATTAAGATGAAGAACAATTAAAGTAGAATGTTTCAGTTTAATTAAGATGAAGAACAATTAAAGTAGAATGTTTCAGTTTAATTAAGATGAAGAACAATTAAAGTAGAATGTTTCAGTTTAATTAAGATGAAGAACAATTAAAGTAGAATGTTTCAGTTTAATTAAGATGAAAAACAATTAAAGTAGAATGTTTCAGTTTAATTAAGATGAAGAACAATTAAAGTAGAATGTTTCAGTTTAATTAAGATGAAGAACAATTAAAGTAGAATGTTTCAGTTTAATTAAGATGAAGAACAATTAAAGTAGAATGTTTCAGTTTAATTAAGATGAAGAACAATTAAAGTAGAATGTTTCAGTTTAATTAAGATGAAGAACAATTAAAGTAGAATGTTTCAGTTTAATTAAGATGAAGAACAATTAAAGTAGAATAGATTTAAAAATGCGTTGGAGAGTTTAATATGAGACAAAAGCAATAGTTTGTGTTCGAGCTAGATACAAACGAAATGTCGATGGCATCGGTTGTCAGATCAAACATTCAAGTGCAGGTAGGTCTACAAATCCAGAGTCAATTAATCAATCTCAACCTTTAAATGTTTTTTGTTTCAACTATGACAGATTTAAACAAAATGCCTATGTAGTATAATATTCAATGAGAATGTGTCGAGCTGCCACTTGTTTCTCATACGCAATAAGACTGTTGGCAAGTGTGAGTAGGTATTAGTATGATGTTGCATCAGAACACCCGCTAAATAGGAAAGCAGTATCTTCTGTGTTACGCGCGAGTGCAATCAGTGTGTTATCTGCTTAATTAAAGTGTATACACTTTCAAATACAGTCATTGTAATATTAAGTAAACCTTATTTTATTATGCTCTCGTGTATAATAATTATTGAAATGTATACATTGTAGTGGGTTGTTATAAATGGAACAATAGTATGCTATAGTTGCACATTTGCAACATCATTTATTTTTGTTCAATGAATGTTTTTTCTTTTCAAAAATCATTTATACTAATTTATATAAACCCCCTGGAACTTTTTTCACTTAATTAATTTTTTCAAACCAATATAAAAAATAAACATTTAAGGGTAAAACTTGAACGATAAAGTAACCATAGCAATTCGATCATTGCACAGGGGAGGAGTAGGTCATAGTTGCTGACAATTTAGCACGTCGTTTGCAACGCGGAAGATCACAATTGTAGCATATTATTGAACGACAATAAAACTTAGACTGTTGGACATTCATGAATGAAACTTGATGGTCAATTGAAGCGTAGACGGTTTATTTATACTACATATTGTTGAGTTGCATACAAGATTGTGAATCTTATGAACAATACTATCGTGTTGCTTTTATGTAAGAGTCAGCTTATATGTGGAATATTTACATGATGTATATATGTATTACACACTTTTAAAGGGAGGTAACGGTGGTTAAGTAGTTAACGGTGCGAACTGAAAACCTGCGTGTGCCAAGTCACGACCTTCGTTAAGAAGGCCTGTTCGATTGAAACTGACCTCATATATGTTGGTGTGAGTGAAACATGTCGAAAATCAGGTTGTCGATAATGAATAGTAGCTTTTGTAAAAAATATTAGAAAACGTTAGAAATTGTAAGGAAAGAAAATCAACACATTAAAATAAATAAACATGATTGTGGTTTGTGGATTTAAGAGACTAATATGCGTTTTATTATTTTGAATGTTAACAATCTTAAAACAGTTTTCTATACAGAATCTATTAAAATAAAAACATGCACAGTGAAACAAATTCAATGATACTATTTTAAAAGTTACAATATAAAGCTATTTGTTTTGTAGAATATATTGTTGGTTACGATGTATGTAATTATGTGTGTTCCTATTTACTTGCCTGTTTGCGGGAGCAGAGTCAGACACAAGGTTGAGTGTTAATGTTGGGAAATCTAGCTTCGAAAACGGAGACCACTGAATTGCTTCAACCATAACTATTGTTTCTCGTTCATTGATAGAGGACAGACAAAAATCAAGTGTAGTATCAGAACAAATACTACACTTTAATAATTTATTTGTGAAAAAAATAAAAATGCTATTTTAATCTATAAGGCCAAGAAACTGTAAATATAAATTTAGTTAATAAAAATACGGTAATTAAATTAACAATCAAAGTAAGAACAAACGATAAATAATTCAAAAAAGCAAAACGGTAAATAAAGAAATAACGAATGTTGTTAGTGTAATAAAAGTAGACAAAAATCGAAAAATAAATATATAAATGTATAAACATTTCGCTTTGCATAAATTCTATTTATTGCCCTGAAATACAATTATTTTTAAAATGTTCACAATGTCTAGTTGATTTAATGGTTTAATCGTTGTCTTTGTTCTAACACTACACATATTTGAATTGTTTTATAATTTTATTAAACACAAACAGCTTTTTGGCACGAGAAATAAACTATAAACATTCTTTTTATACAAAAAGAAACAATTTAGTTAACAAATCCGGGTCAGCTATTGCTGACCATCTTATAAATAGCGCCGAATATGCGTCGACTTACACCAGTGACTAGTTTTCTGTCATAAGTAGATCACATTCTTAATTCCACCTCAAAGTCCTGGAAGCTATATATATATATATAAAGTACGTCAAACCCTCCCTTTGTAAACAAAAGGAGTGGCTTCTAGAACTCAATGTGATCAACTTGTGACACTCCCCCCACATGTTTTCTTCTAAACTTGTCACTGGTTTTCATTCTACTTTTTGAAGTTTTTAGTCGTATTGAATCATTTCCACGTAGATACTGTGATGAGTGTGGACGAAAGCCGGCTCAGTTTATTCATGAATTAAAAAAAATTATTTCCTCTCGTTTTTATACTTTTTTAATGTCATTCCACGCAGCAAAATGTCACAATCGTCTGTTTTCCTTGCTGTATAAAAAAGAAACAAGTTTTAATGAGATTTCTAGAATATTTTATTGCTAGCAAATTGTTTAAAAAATGGTATCGACAGGTTGACATAAAATTTCACTTTTATATACGTTCAAAATTAAATTAGAATGTTGTACCAGGACAAAGAAATCGCTTTATTTTATACAGACTTGTTATTGTGTAAACAAATATTTAAAACTTTAGGGAAAGTAAGCAAATATTTGTTTTTTATTTAATATTTTCCTATCAAGACAGGTTTGTCATCATCTTGCATTTTAGTCTAAACGAGTTTTTGTATAGTTTTATCTTCAGATCACTATCCGATTTCCAGCTTGAAAACGACATGAACAAAACCATCAGTAAACCTTTTTGAAATACCAAACACTCACTAAATCAAAGACGAACTAATTTAAGAGAGTAATTACCAGCGTCATATGTCTACATTAGTGTGTAACCGCCCCACTGAATTGTTTTGTTTATCTATTAAGCACTAACCACTGTGACGTCAGCAGAGAAACGAAACTCAATAGAATGGCTTTCTCATTTTACGAATGCCACAGCTAAGTTCGAACCCAGTTAATTTCACATAAACACTTTCACTTAAGATATTAGCAGACTCTACGTGGCCCCGCGTGTCAGTACCTGATGTATTTCTACAGAGAATGCTTACTAGAAAGATATCGGGGAAAACCAATGCCAGCAATAGAATCATTCGATTCATAAGAAATGAATGAACACAATTTAAAAACAACATTTCAGTTTTTTAATATATTTCATCAGGTCTTATACTAAATGTAACATCTGCCTCGGACAAAAATATATTTACATCTCTACCTATTATCACCAATTCTCCCATACTGTTTCTTTTATGACTATATTTATATAAATTTAAGTATATGTTTTTATGTTTCTATGTTTCTATGTAGAGTATTCACTCCTAAATCGATCATTATTAATTTTGGACAAATGAATTTTGGACAACCGTTACGCCTAACATGCGTAAGGTGTAAGCGTTTGTAATGTGGGCTATAGTCAGTTTTTTTTTTTTTGGTATCAAACGACGCAACGAAAGGGATGGAAGTTGTAGCAGTTACCTCCTCCTTTCAAAACATAACTACACCGGTTTGCCGGTAGGTGTCGCTTTTTCACCGACAGGTGGCACTGTAAAGCGACACCAGAGTTATCTGCCCTTTCTGACTATAAAAACCGTTGCAAACGGAAAATCCATCTCTTCTTCACCAGCCTCGACAGAAGTACGCTGACACTAGCGTTCCGTTTCACTCTTCTCTTCTGGTCAATTGGCCTCGATAGAACGACGCTAATACACTAGCGTTTCGCATCACGCTTTTCTCTTGAACTGGTCTCAGCATAACAACTACCAACACACGTTTCTTCCGTCAGCACGTGTTCAAACAACGGTAAGAGTTCTCAACTCATTTTCTTTGTGTACGGCTTTCAAAGACTTTTCAACGCCGGTTTCATTTCTTCTTATACCTTTTCAAGAACTGTTTTTCCATCGACACACATGCATACATCACACACTTCATCATTCCACGTACACACACGTTCAATAAACGTTATTTGAACTACCTCATTTTGTTTATTAATTATTACTCTGTCTTTGCATGCAACAATTGCTTGATTATACGAACACGTAAATAATCGGGGGACACGACCCTCGATCTGAACAAAGTTATCAGTGTAAATTCAGGTACCCCTATTTTTTTACATTTTATTTCAGCTGGTGTGTCGGCTAATTGACTTCATTTTTGCTCATTCTCCTGTTTCAGTAAACATATTTAAACAAAGGTTCCCATTTTCTAACTATTTTTAACGATATTATTTACATATATTCATATACTTCAATTTCAAATTTACTTCCAAACTTTATTGTTATTACTATAGTGTACTATGCTTGATATGATTTATAAACATTTCCAGGTTTTATCTTCTTTTCTTTTCGGAGACAGCCGATTACCATCTAAAGGTAATATAACACATAGTGTTTAGATAATTTTAATAACTCTAGCTATACCTTACTTTATTGACCTTATCTTTCTATTACATGAGTTTAATAGTTTAATCTCAAACGAGCAACACTTTCAATTAATATGAAATGCTTTGTTTGATAGACTTTGATATCACATTGAACAAATGAACTCCGATCATGAAATAAGTAACATGATAGAAAAAAGTTGCTAGCTGTTTATGTCAAATCAGTGTTTAGTTTAACTTCATTATTTCAGCTCGATTCCGGTTAAATCGGATATAGAGTTCGGGGTATCTCTCTGTGATTATTGTAATCCGTCACTAATCTTCTACTAAAACATAAGCCAGTTATAAACATGTTATCAAAGATGTTAGTTTGTGTCTGTTTTCAAAACATCTATATATTAATACGATAGCGTGTGTGTTCGTGTGTCACGCTTCCGGCAAAAGCTCTGCGCATGCGTGCCGCTCCTAAATTTTTAAAAACATTCAACTAGCCTGCGTTTAGGAATATTTATAAATGTATCCCTCTTGCGCAATGGTTAGCGAGGTGGCATTTTTTACTTCGGCCCGACTGGTTTATAGTTCGATCCCAACCAGCCTCTAAGATTTTTATTCTACAGTTTGAGGGGAAGGGGAAGAAATAATACATTTTTTATTACCTGGTTAAAAACTACTGTTTTGTGTTGCTTAAAACTTAAAACTATTTTTTGTTTTTATGTTGGCGTTTTTAATAGCATTGTCTATTTAATTACGTTGACTACTTAAAACGTAGGATATCGGCCAGTATTATTTTGTTGTTGTTTTTTTTTTAACGGATGGCATATCAACCTTTTTTAGTAGATATGGCAGTGTTTATCGTACACGAGTTACTATTTCAAACAATTATTTAACTCATACCCAGAAGGGGGGTGGCTCATAATAAAGCAAGCGTAACTTACTAACAAATAGAGGGTGCTTTGTTACATTAAGACCCGTATTGAAAACATTATTTCGTGTAATTTACACGGGTTCCGCTAGTATTTTATTAAAGTATTATACTCAACCACGAAAGAACCACCTAATAATTATATTAAAATCTACGATGAGACCGGGGAAATAAAGATCGGAACAGCAGGATGATATCAAGCAGAACTTTGACTAATACATTATTATGTTGATATTTAATAAACTTTAAGTAAGCGACACTGAGACTGTGTTTAAATGAGTTTTCTCGTCGATCAATGAACTGACAAAATAAAAGAAAAAACTTTGACTAAAAAATAAATCTAAAAAAACATTCATTGCAAAAAAAACTAAAATATACCTGAGGTTGTATCATGAAAAAATGCCGATGATAAAAAAGATATGCAAATTATGTTCGTGTATGCGTCTTTTTAGTTCGAATACATAAAAAAGGTGCAATATATAAAAAAAAATCTGAGATTAAATTATGCATTTAGCTTAAGAGCTTGGTCTATGTTGATTCGAGAATGATATCGTGGATGACATCTCTAAAGTCATCATCAGAAGTTATGTTTTTTTGAAGATACAAAGAGTCGTTATTTAGAATAAAGAAAGAGGAATTGGTAGGTATCAGAAAGAAGCGATACAATAATAGGAACGAAGGGAAACAGAGGAAAATAAATTAAATCAAAGGGGTTATAATGAAAGTAAAAACAAAACAGAAAAATGTAGAACGAAAGGGTCAGAATGAACGCATGAAATAATCAGCAGAAAGTAACAAGGAAAACGATGAGAGAAAATGAAGGATCCATCTGCCATAGAACATAAAATAATACATAAAATAAAGAGAAAATCAAAAACACAAACGGCACATTTTTACGGAACGAAATTAAAAATGCAATAAAAAAATAAATAAAAAAAATAAATAAAAAAATTAAAACGGGAAGTAATATAGAAGAAAACAAATAAGAAAAAAAAAGAAAAAAGAAAATTTGTAGAAAGAAAAATATAGAAAGGATAGTAAGAACGGCGGAAAAATGAGTGACAAAATTTTAACGATAGAAAAATGAAAACAAATGATTGATTGATCTAAAATGAAGCAGGAATCGAAAAAGACGAAATAGAATTTTTTTTAAATAACACTTCAGAACAAGAAGAAGGTATGATGAATGATTGAATTATAAACAGGGTCATAAGTATAACATAAGTTAAAGCAATATAGAGACGAAAATCATCAATATATGTTATATACATATATATATATATATATATACATATATATATATATATATATATATATATATATGTATATCTAGGCAGCATATTTTCTTGCAGCAAGTATTGTTGAATATAAATGACAACTCATTCTAGATATCCTTTGGTAAATCCTTTCAATATTCCGAATAAGGATCTTACTTTCGGAAGGGAGTTGGCTGATGAATTTGCCATATTTTACATCTGTCTCCCAAGTACTTTCAGACCATCCGGGTCTATCTTCAGGGGAATGAAGTTAATCGGGTACAGACAATGTGTTAGTATAATAGAACGTTTCGACGGGATTTATGTAATAAGTACGAAACTATAGTTAGAGCTATATACATGTTAGTATATTATTACTGATATTAAAGTTAATTTTATTAATTAGGGGTGTTTTTCTTTTAATATATACGGCTTCTAATATATGGGGTTTTGTTTGTTAGTACTATATGCTAAGAGTTCGGTATTCTCTACTAAGGGTTTTCTGAATTTATCAGCCAATTCACCTCCGAAACTAAGATGAATGGATTTAACAAAGGATATCTAGACATGCGTTTTCTATTATATTCAACAATATATACATATATATATATATATATATATATATATATATATATATTCTATGTATATTAAAGTGTATGTTAGTTTGGCTGTGTGTTATAGCAATACATATGTAAATAGCACTTTTTAAAAAAATCTGAAGACACAACTGAAATATTTCCTTAGATTCCATATGCGGTGCCTTGCGTCAATTATCGCTTAAGTCCATAAAAAAACTGAAAATATATTACAGGAAGAAAGAAAATTTATGTTTAAAATAGTAGTGGATCGTTTGATTAAACCGAAATAAAATTATATATTGAATAATGTTTTTAAATAATTAGTTTTACTCGTATTTTTTAAATTGAAAATTATTCGATTTTATTAATAATTAGAATTTGTTCTTATTCGTTCTAATTCGTTTAAGCTTTTTGCTGTTTTACAGCTTTCTATTAGACATGTAAAACTGTTTTAAGAACTTCATCGCTTGAATATTAGTAATTTTTTAGTTGACAGCCGCGCTATATTTATTTTATTATTTGAGATCATATTGCAAATGTTTTTATTTAATTTTTTGTTGAATAAACAAATTGGAAACATTACAATATTCGAATCTATTATTTCTTAAAACAAAATCCGACCAGAAATACGCCTCTACACGGCCAATGGCCGGTGAATAGCGCTCGTTAATAAATAAAATACGAATGAAGTAAATAAAATTACACGATGAAATTAATCGAAAACGTGAGAAATAAAAACACAAATAAAACAGAGAAAACAAGAAGGAAATTAACAAAAATTAATTAAAGAAGAAGAAGAAATAACTTTAAAAAGACAACATTTTTAAAGAAAGAAATACAAGTGCATGAAATTAACAATGAATAAAAGAATAAAAATGAAAGAAGCGAAGAAGGAATAAAGTAAATAAAATAGAAAGAACGAAGAGAATGAATAAGAATATCGGAAAAAGACCGAAACAAAACATGAAAAGAATAAAACTGAACGAACAAATCACAAACAAAATACAGGAAGGACGACGGGCCAAAGACCAAATGAATAACTGAAAAGAATGGCGAAAAAATACACGTATGAATGAATTGGAAACATAACAGCGTACAGATGGATCAAAGCTTTATCTGTCCCTAACTTCTCTATATTGTTTAAAATATTCTCATAATTATGCCATGAAAACGTTGATAACTCAAAAACTATCTTATCAGATTGAAATGTTGCAGTCGTGTGGGAAGCAGCCTTGTAGTATTTTGTTCAAAAGATGGGATATTCTAGGAAATAAAATTTGTTTATGGAAGTTTGGTTTTTGGTACAGAGAGAGAGAGAGAGAGAGAGAGAGAGAGATCTTTGTTGTGGTCGTAGCTAGGCGAGTTCTTGCTGCTTATTTTCTTTAATGATACATATGATTTAATATTACTAATGAACCATCAAGGCCAAAAGCGACTTGAGGATAAAGGTTAATGAGGTGGAAAGATTTTCAATTGAAAGATGAAGAATATTATGCGAATATAATAATGGAATGATCAAAGTTTGATTATTTCATAGGATAGCTTATGACAAGTATTTGTTGGTGTTCAATAAGTAATTACCCTAACCCACTTCTCATTGTCTGATCTAGATGAAATTGTGCATGTGTAATGATTTATATCTTTATTGGTTATGAAACAAAAACAGCTCGGAACTAATCGTGGTTTCTGATTTACAGGTGTTTCAACTGAGTCAGGTGTGAAATGCAGCCAGTTGAGTGTAACGCAGTGATCCGGTTTTTGTATTTGAAAGGAAGCACACCAAAGGAGACTTTTGATGAAATGAAAGAAACTGATGGTCATGATGCCCTATCATATGCAACTGTAAAACGCTGACATCGTGAATTACAACATGGCCGGAAGTATGTGCAAACTGCTCCGAGAATTGGTCGTCCCCCTTCTGCCATTGATGAGGCATCTGTCCGTCAAGTTGAGGCTACCATTTTGGAAGATCGACACATTGAACTTGATCCTTGACCTTTATGTCCTACAATTTAATCAGTTCTGACTTTGACAGTGACCGATATTTTCACCAGGTTGTGTAACGCGTTGACAAGCGATGTAGACTCTAGGCGTACATAAAGATACTTGACCACAACTTAACATTGGCGATATGGGAAGATGGAAGACACGAAAGTAAAGGCGAAATTAGAAATAAAAAAAGAAAGGGAAACAGAGAAAATATAAAATAGTAGAATAAAAAATAACATATCAAAAATAAAGAGAAAAATAGGCAAGACAAATGCTATATTTAGTCAAATAATCTCAGTGGTAGTTCGTCTTAGACATAACTATGATTGGTAAATGTTTATTGGTAAGTGTTGAGTGGTCTCTGCACTCTATGCCTTTTTCTACATCTGTCAGTTTTTACTTTAGTGCTGCGATTTATATGGAGTCAATTCTTAATTTAATTCCTTTGTCTTCCAGTGTTTTCTGTAGGTTTTCCTAAGTATTCTTTGTGTTCTAATACATATTACTATTACCTTTCTATTGCAAAAGTTTTATTCATATTCCATAATCCATTGAACAGCATTAAGAATCCCATGGACTTACTAGCTTGTTGTTTCATTCAACATCACAATATGACTGCTGTCGTGGCGAAATCTACTGTTTAAAAACTTTAATTTAATCTTGTCGATCATAATCATGTCTGGTTTTCGAAATAATTATTTGAAAATAATATTCAAAGGAAGCAGGTTATAAGATAGGAACAATTATATAATAAAAAAGTAAAAAGTTTTACGACCAGAAAAATGTGAGAAACAAATAAGGGAGTAATAAACAAAGAGGAAAAACATAAAGGTTAGTATATAGAACTCAATAATGAATGCATAATTGAACAGAATTAGATATATAAGAAAAATACAGAATATATAATACGATAAATATATAAATAAACAAAAAACAAAAAATGCAAGAGAATGAAAGAAGGCAAAACAAAATAAGACACGAAAGTAAAATAGACAGAAACAATAACAGAATTAAAGCAACAATAAAATAGAAAAATAGACAGAAAGTAAGAAGAAAATAAAGACTCCAGAAACAAAAAAAAGACGAAAGAGAGAAAGAAAAAAATAAAATAAATAATTAATGATAGAAAGAAAAAACGAAAGAAAGAAAGAAAGAAACAACATTAAAAGAAATAATTAATGATAGAAAGAATATAAATTTGAAGAATAGAACTCATTTCTATGGATTTATGCTATGCAAATATCATAGAAATAAGCGAAACGCATGAAACAAGAAATTAGGAAGTAACTGAACCCACGAATTCCAGAAATGAATATTGGACGATTTTATTAAAAATAATGAATGAAAGAAAGACACGAAAAATGAATACATAAAATAATTGAAATACAACAGAAATGAAGAAGGACTTCCGAAATTATAACATATAGAATGAAGCTAAAACCCGAAATAAAAATGGATAAAAGATGTGTTGGATACGTAAAAAGAAAACAAAAATACATGATAACTGGATGAGTAAAAGACAGATCTAAAATTAATAATAATAAATAAAAACAGTGATAGAGCACCTTCTCTGGAAATAACTGGAGAAACTAGCGAATTTTGTTCCGTGATCAAGGAGGTGTAGCAGGTGTACAGATAATCTAACACCAGAGTTGGAAGTCGATTATGCACTCTGTCAAAGCAGGGAAGAACTTACCCAGATGTGGAAGCTACACTACATGGTTAGATATATCTGACTCTCTCTATACGTAGCAGATTGTTCTTAGAATCATGTACTTTCTAGAACGGTTGAATGGTCTAACCAGCGTTCGAGAAATTACAGCAAAACACTGGATATACGCCTTTCATTTGAGATCTGCAGTGAAAGTCAGTCTTACGAGATTCTCAAAAATAGAAAATGAATTAAAAAGATAGATAAAAAAAAGATATAAAAGGTAAATAAAAAAGAAAATAATATTTAAAATAACAGAAAGAAGGAATAAATAAAGAACCCAGAAGTAAATAGATATATTTTTTTGATAAATTAATGAAAAACTATAATCAATGAAAGGAAATGCAAAAGACACAAGAAATGAAAGAAAGTAGGAGGAAATTGAATAGATAATTGCAAGAAAGGAATAATTAACGGATGTACCACATAATGGATGAAAAATGAAACAAGCAAATAGGAGAATAAGTAACAAAATAAGGAAAATAATCAAATAAAATAAGAAGAAAGAATTAACGAACAAATGACACTAAAATGAATCTGAAAAGAAAACACAAACAGAATGAATGTGTGAGGTATACATAAACGAAAGAAAGGAATGATAACTGAATGAATTAAAGCAAATTTAAAACGTATATGAACGTTTCAAAAACAAAGGACGAATGAAAACAGAATAAAAAGAAGAAAGAAACGAGAAAAATAGGATAACTAACAAAGAAATGACTAAAGTAATCTACGAAAGAAAGAAAGAATTAACGAATTACTGATATGAAGAATGAAGCTGAAGAAACAGCGACCATTTGTTGCATACATGAACGAATTAAAGAAATGATAAAAGGATGAATGAAAGTCAGATTGAACGCCAATAATTGAGAAATGAAACAAAAAAAAATTAAACAAACACAGCAAAACAGAATTAATGAATATGAGTAACACAAAGGAACCCACACTTGAAATGAGAAACATTTTTTTTCAAATTAACAATAAATTTAAGAAAAAAGAAACAAAAAAAGAAAGATATTCAATATAAAAATAAGATAAATTAAATAAAAAGAAACAAACACAGAAAGAAAGAATAAATAAAAACGAAGAAACGAATCAGAAAGAGGATTTATTGTTGTTCTGAGACAGAGTTATCAACCTTGGTACTCTTCTTTGTCTTGGGAATTGAAGAAATATTCGCCATCGACGTTCCGTCATTGCGATTTGTCGTGTTGATTAATTGCATTTTAGACAGGAACCAATAGAGCCAATAACATCGAGGGAGATTCATTCACAACGAACTTCATTTCTTCATCAAAAAATCAAAACTTAATATTAATTCGCCTAAAGCCAGCTAGCAACATTTTATTCCGAACTTATCATTACTATTTTCTTGCACTTCGGTAAGCATATATACATTTCGGTGTCAACGGAATAACAAATCACTCCATTGGTCTGCGGTCCTACATATTGATGGCGTCACTAATAACAGCCATATAAAATATCATCTTCAAATGACGCATGTCAAGATTTAAGCCCAATCGGAGTATATGTATTTAAGTGAAGCTACTGTTTCAAATTTGTAAAACAATAGCAAAATTTGAATTTCTATTGTGTCTATCAAGCATTTTTGTGTGATCGCAAGAATTACTGTTCACGAAGTGTTATTAGAATTCTTCTACCAGAAATACATCTGTTAAAAGGTAGTATGCAGACTAAAAAGGGGTCGTACATACATAAATGATACTGAACGTTCAAGCTGCTCACACTTTAAAGTTGTTCTGGAAAAAATCAAAAGTCCTCAAATTCTTTTTATTCGATCGTAAATTAAAGTTCCGTGGGATAACAGAGGAGTTAACGATATCCAAAGACAGTTTATTCATTTTTTTTCAGGAAGATACTTTAATGAGAATAATGTGGCTACCGCGTTTAATCACAGTTGATGAAAAGGTGCAATGCGTCGACCATTCAGAGCTTGCAACTTTTACAACGCAATAATATGTGAGAATCGATGAAGCATTTATATACCACTTCATCCCGGACATAAGTCGCAAGTTATTTAAGCAGAACATTAAAGTCGTAAAAAGCGACAAAAGACACAAAAATCGGCAGGCAACATTTGAGATACGTATTTTGTAACGTGCAAAGTATTGCTCATTCATTGGTTACCTTTGGAAAAAAAGAATTATCTATAACGAATATTATATAGAATTATTATTAAGTTTTAAAGAAGAACTCGCAAAAAAACGTTCACAACTAAAGAAAAAAGTGGTCTTACACCAAGACAATGCATTGTCACAAGTCGACCGCAGCGAATTGAAAAACTACACTAATTTCGCTTATAATTGCTTCTGCGTCCACCATATTCTCCAAATATATCTCTCAGCGAGTACTTGCTGTTTGCAGAGCTCATAAGGGGAAAAGATTTTGCTTCATTGAAGAAATTATATCCCAAACTAGGGCGCATTTTCAGGCCAAATACAACTCGTTCAACAAAAAAGGCCATCGAAATGTTAGAGAAACGTTGTAATCAATGTATCACCCCAGAAGGAGACTATGTTGATGAATAAAGTCTTATTTTACCCAAAAGTGTTTGTTTTATTAGTAAGCCCACGTACTTACTCAGTGATGTGTAACTAGTAAACAGTGAAGGTCAAGATTTCAGAATCATATTTTGTGAAATTATTATCATTAGCACTTTCATTATTATTATTATTATTATTATTATTATTATTATTATTATTATTATTATTATTATTATTATTATTATTATTATTATTATTATTATTATTATTATTATTATTATTATTATTATTTGTACTCACTAGGAGTTACCACAAAGATCATCGTCAGTGGTACCAGTGTTACTTCCTGGAGTCTGGGTGACAACAAGCCTCACCAGATTTCCAGCATTATTTACCTTTTTCCGATAACCACCGCAAATAATTGTGCGGTATCGCAATATCTTCTTACCATTGATTTCTCGCTGGTAAGGACCATTGGTCTTCTCTTGGATTTCGGTGGCAATAAGCCTCCCCAAGGTCCCAGCATTCTCCGCACTCTTCCAGTGGAAGTCTGGTTTGTGCTGTCCCTTCTCGGTCTTATCTTCTTCGACTATCTACAATAGCTTGTTTAGTGTCAGCCTAGGCCGGCACCATTTTTCTTGTTTTTTTTTCTTTTTTTCTTTTATTTTTTCCCCTTATTTGAGGGGGATGGGGTGGGGAAGGGAGAGAGCTTATGGTGTTTTTTGTAAATTCTGTTCCTTAGTTCTTTTTTGTGTGGTGTTAGCTTATGCCGGTGTAATTCATCGGGAGCCGGAGGGGAGATTATGAAGAGATGTTTCTTGCAGTTTCTCTTCCTTGGTTCGTGTTTTGGTGTTCTTGCGTGTGGTTTAGTGTTCTACCTGTTGTAAATTTCTTTGTGACTGGTTATCCCTTGTAGCTTATACGGGTTGGTGTCTGCACTCAAGGATTTTCCATAAGATTGCATCCGTTTTGATCATTGCCGTCTTTTGTATTGTTTCGATAGTCCTTTTGATTCAAATTTCTCCTAGGATTTTCTCCAGGTTTTTCTGTGACTGTTCCTCGTGCTCCAACGATTATTAGTATTGTAATGACTTTCGTCATGCTCCATATTCCTTTCAGTTCGCAGGCTAGTTCTGTGTATTTGCTTTGTTTTTCCGTCTCTTTGATCTTCACTCTGTAGGCTGCTGGAACGGCGAAGTCTACGATTTGGCAAGATTTTTTCTTCTTGTCGATTATTATAAGATCCGGTCTCTTTGCTTGTATAAGTTATTTTCTGTTTGTACATCTATATTCCAGAGGGTTTTATGTTTTTCGTTTTCCAGTACTGTTTCTGATTTATGTGTGTACCATTTGTCTGCGTATTCGAAGGTACCTCATGTGTCCAGTTCCCAGTGTACTGCGTTCCCCACGCAGTCATGTATGTTCTTATATTCTTTTTGGGCTAGTTTGCTGCATTCACTTATTATGTGATTTAGTGTTTCGTCTCCTTGTCAACACTGTCTGAATTTACTGTTTTCCTGGGGGTTATGCATTCTAGCTTACATGCAGTTTGCCCTAATCGCATTGTTCTGTGCAGGTATCGGTAAGGATTCCGCTTCTCTGTTCAGGTGCCCTTTTCTTAGCCATGCCCAGATACTTGATTGCTTAATAAGTGGTGACCCATTTGTAAGAAAAAGATTGCATTTTTTTTACAGAATCGACAACGAGGTTGCTTAGTTATTGTAGACGTCAATACGTCGTCACAAAAAGAAATATGCTTACATTTTGAGAAGAAACATTATTTTATCAAAATCAATATAAAAACAATTGTACTTACTTGCATCATAAATAATATAAGAAGCAAGACGTGTCATGTCATCAATGAAAGAATGATTCATTAAAAGCTAAACAACATGTTTTTATACGGCTTTTTTTACTAAAGAATTAACAGTAAGGATTCTCGTAAGGGATAAAACCTGTGATAGTTTCATAAATGTATCTGATTTATTTTCTTGATATGTAATATTTATAAATCTAGAACCTAAAAAAATACTACTAAATAAGATTCGGTGTTTTTTTACGTTAAATAATGAAGTGTGATATCAGGAAAGGTTAATTGTTATTACATGTTTGAGCATCCGTAGTGTTGACAAGCGGTGACGCGAAAATTACATATCATACAGAATATTTAAACCCAGTGATTCGAGTAACGGTAAAAGAATTCGACTTTTTCCGTCACGAAGCGATCATTGGGGCTGCTATTATTCACCAGCCATCGGACTTAATTTTTAACTAAATTATCGGCGTGCTGTTGAATAAATCTTACATTCTCTAAAAGTAGCTTTTGTAATTAATTGAAAGTAATTGAAAACAATGTGAAAATTGTTTCTTTTTATTGAAATATTGATGTAGGTGATTAGAGAAAAAATCATAAATAACGTTCTAACTATCCGAAATAAGTATTTCTTGATAGACCAAGGCGAATTATATATTGTGTAAATACTATTGTGTAATTATAAAAATGAAGGAATTGCTAGTCGGATTTAAATTGAAATGAAACAAATGTAATACATAGATCCGACTGACTGTTCTCTATATATTAGATTAGAATGAAGCGTATTCCATATTTTAAAGCGAAAATATATCTTCATATGAATGTAGCATTGTTAGATATAGTACAATTAGAAGCATTATTATATAAATTCGGAAATGTTTATATGGTGAATATTTGTGAATATATATGGTGAATGTATGGTGAATATGCAACACCTAGATCCGACTGACTTTGTATTTGTGCATTATGTGAAAAAGTCTTTGTTGTGAATACATATGGTGAATATATGGTGAATATGCGATACATAGACCCGACTGACTTTTCTCTCTATGTAAGATTAGAATAAAGCGAACATATATTTTTATGTGAATGTAGCATTGTTAGATATAATACGATTAGAAGCATTAGTATATAAATTTGGAAATATAAGGACCAACCGTTATGGAAAGAGTTACGGGTTAATTGTTTACAATAAGTATTTTGTTTCTGGATTTCTTTATTAGACGTTGCTCGACTGAGCTCCAATATGTGGTTGGTTCTTTTAAGACATTCCCATTAGAAATTCGTCTTGCTCCCTCAATTAAAAAAGTATTTTCTTTTTCTCGCTATGTTGTTTGTGTCAAAGGGAATTTCCATCGAAACGGATTCTTTACAAGGGCTTCCCGTGTGTAGTACACATAACAGGACTGCTTCTCTTAGGAGTACAACTCGTCTCCAATAGGAATGTGACCAAAGTCTTGTAACTGACCGTTCTATAAGCAATCAAACTCAGTTTATACCATTAATTAATGTTAGTACTCCCTTAGTGTTCATTATCTTCTGGATGGCAACCTTTCTAGTCTTATAAACGATTATCCTCGAGTGGCTTTGCGCTTTCATAGTTGGTGACTTACTAATAAAATAATTTAAGATTACGTTCACAGAAAGTTGTGTAATGCCATGAAGTCTACGCGGCAAAAAGGCCGATGAACTATTTCTTTTAGGTGTCGAACGTCGTATTAAACAGGCGTATTTTGGGGGCGCTTTCACCACAGATAGAAAGAATGTCCCTAAAGCATTTTATACTATAACATAATCTACATGAACTTTATATTAAGGACATATATAAATGAACAGGACAATAACATGCATCCCAGATAGATTAATTCAGATATATTTTAAAAATTATGTCCATTATCACAGCTACAATGAAAAACGGAGTAAAATAACCTTTCAATTAGTTATTATGTTTCGCAATTCTTTAGATGAGGGTTAATATTTTTATTATTAAGATTAATCGGACTATTGTTTTCATCCTGGATGTGATTCTTTCAATATTTCCGTCGATGTAACACTCAACTTAACCGGGTGCGTCTTGTTGAACAAAAACGTTGAATGTCGAACTCGTAACTGTTTGATGAACGGTTGGTCCATATTTTAACACAATTGCCATGTACATTGTAGGGACACCATCCGAGAACAGTTGTCAAAATAATTCAAATACAAATGTCTAATTTGCTTTTTTTTTTGCAATAAAACTGACAAATTACACTTAAAATATTTGGCAAAAAATAAAAAATAAAAAAGTGCGGGATTACGCCCTCCACCTATCAAATAATAACTACTACATATTCTAGCTTTACGAATGATTTTAAATACGTAGATAATATCAACCAACTAGTAAGTTGACGACGAACAATTCTAAAACGAAATCTTTGTTTTTTTTGAACAATTGTTATGACTGTGCTGAGAAAAAAAAAAATTAATCAAAGTCCATCATTGAAACCAATTTATTTTTCCAAATCATATCGATTGCTAAAACGATGTAGACATTATTAAAAAAAAAAACTTTTCTTTTTGTAATTTTCTGTAACAATTTCATGTCCCAGGATAAATTATGAAAATGCCTTCACAGAAATATGCGAAAATCGATACTCGTTTTCACCTCGAAGTAATAATTCAAGTGTCTGATTAATGGACAGACTTCGTTAAGTTTCTCAGTCACACCAATTTATTGATCAGGCATAATTCAATGAATCCTTTAGTCCGATTAATTATTGAAACGGGATGTGAACGACACGAAGCATGAATGAAGAATAGAATTATCGCGCCGGTAAGACCAACGCTTAAATACTGAGATTTAATTTTATATGCAAGATTGTATGTCTTCATCTACCGATCTCTCTTTTCTATATAAGTGGAATACATATTTAACGTCGGATAATTTTGAGACTGTTTTAAGTGTAACATTAAGTATAATCCCAACTAACTTCTGGAAGTACGGCTCGTCACGAAAACAATTGTAATTACGTTGTGTTGATTACACGTAGTAGTTTTAATTCGTCGCAGTATTAAGTGTCGCAAATGTATTAGTCTATTTCTTTTTACGTTGCTTTTTCTTGACCCTGCCTTACTTCTTTGTTCTTTGTAGCTGTGATAATTGGACTAATTTTAAAAATAGTACTCAATTGGTTGATCTGTGCTTAATATTACCATCTTGTTGATTTATATAATTGTTTACATAAAGCTCATGTAGATTATTTTATAGCATAAATTGCTTCATGTGCATGCCGCCTAGTAGTGGTGAAAGCGCCCAAAGAATACATCTGTTTAATACGACGTTCGAAACATAAGAGAAATTTTTCATTGACCTTTTTGCCGCGTAGACTTCATGTCATTACGTAAACTTTTGTGCACGTAAGTTTAAATTATATTATTAAATGCTGAAGGAAAATTCATGTGTATTTACTTTAGTTACAAAAGTGAATTTTCTTTTATTGTGTCTTTTATATAAAAATACTCTGGACGATGCGCTGTTCCATCTGTTGCTAGAGTTGCCTAAGAAAAACTGGAGGCCATAGCATGCCGTTGGTTTCCAATCAGACGCAGTCGCTATGGTCACTGAATAGCCGCCAGATACTGGTCAGAGACATATCTGGGAGTTCTAGCAGGTGTCTGTTTTACTGGAGGCAAGAGCATGTCTGCACATTGATGAGTTATGTGTGTCGCAGAAACGAGGGGCAGGTCTTCCAGAGCTTTCTATTAGGGACCTCGCCCTTAGCCTTTTGGTAGAGCACTGGACCGCATTTAAAGTAAATGCATAGTTATATATATATATATATATATATATATATATATATATATATATATATATATGTATATATATATATATATATATATGTATGTATGTATATATATATGTATATATATATATATACTAGAAAGATAACACACGTAGGCTTACCCATTGAGCTCGAGTAAGATTATTTAAAATTAGCAAGAAGTAAGTTTGCAAAACAAGTTAAATCTTAAATGTATAAATACAACTCCATAATTAGCCTTTTTCTCTATTGTCTCTCCCTTTCACTTTGTTTTTATATCTGCTCTACTTGAACTATGGGTTAAATAGAATCATACATTCTAATGGTATTCTTAATTGTATAAAATGTGCTATTCCTATATTTTCTTGTAGTTAACAAGCTTGACTCGTCTCCCGGCGTTACACGGGAGAAATAGAAACACATTGATTAAAATTTGTCAACATCCCACCGGACGCAAATAGGTCACACCGGCCAATGTCAATGGTTACAATAACTGTCGATTTGGAATTGTTGAAGGGTGAAAGGTGGAAGAAAGGAAAGAAGGAAAGAAGGCAAAGCGGTATTGTACGTGTATTTCCTAAGAATGTTTCTTGTGGATTAAACACATGCACTATCTATGATAACGGGCAATTTTAAAAGTAAATAGGTTTATTAAGCTATATTGAATCCAATTTTACTCTGTTATTTTTGTATAGAAGTTCAATTTCTCGTGAGGAAAGAAAAAATATTAAAGAAAGAAAAAAAGAAGAAAACAGAAAAAAGGAAAAAGAAAACAAACACACAAATATAATTAAGGCCTACAAAGCACTAATAAACTATGTGTCTTCTAAGATAAATGGTGATATTCAAAATAGTTGAAGTACTACATATTACATTGATTAATGTTAGAACGACTACATAATAACGTTGAATATTAAAAAAAATACGGCTCATAGTCCTCCCTTTCCACTCACTCGTAGGCAATTTTGTTTTAAATGTAAAAACAAGTGTGTTAGACGACTGGGACCGAACCATAAACCTCTTGGTCTTGGATCTACACTGCTAACGCGTCGGACACGAAAGCGAGTATAAAATCAACGGAACAATAGGTAATGAAATCGCATGCCAGCCAACAGCTAGCATGTGTTTCATTTTACGATCCACCAAAAGGCGACCAAATGTAGGATATACCAGTCACCGGTTTGGGATAATTTCTATACTTAAGTGATTAATGTTTCTTTTACAAGCTTTGGATATTTTCCGTGTGAAAAGTGTAGGAACCATATAATTTAAGTTTTATGAGCCACTATCGAGTATATTTGCATATATTGATTAAATTCTGAAGTCGAGTCGCTGATAAAATTGTAGTCGCTATATTGAATGCTGAAATACGGCAAGTAACTATGTACTTTAATTGATATCTCTAAAAAACTAAATGAATATAAATGTATATATTATAGGTAGAAGTAACGTAATCCGATATTCTGGAAATTAAACGGAATAAGTGGAAGCGTCATTTAATGTGTGCGTCATTTTTTGTATGATGTAGTGAATCATTAACATACAAATAGGAAATAACATCATTTTTTTAAAATGTAGATATTGTGTATTACTTCCCAGTGTCGATACGGGGAGTGCCAGTACTGAAGTGTTGGGAGAAAAGGTTTTGTTACCACCTATATAGAGGATGTTTTGAGGAAGGTCGAAGATGGTGAAACAAACGTTATATTTCGTGTTAGCTGGAGAAACATAATTTACTAAAACATGTTCGAGTGAATAAGCGTTATATAATGATGAGATAAGTAGCCTGTGATGCATGTGGTTATTTTTTATATTTTTTTAAAAAGGTCTTAACGTTATATATTAGTTAACAGAGAGAAAAAGAAGGTCTGGATCGATAGCGATAAAGAGAGGGATTGAGAAAAAAAAAGAGGAGGTGCGTAAGTGGCCGAAGCAAGAGTGACGTAAACTGTATTAAATTAAAGCGGGTTGTCGAACGAGATACTTTGATGGAGAATTAGAGAAATATACAGATACTCGGTAAGATATACGTGATTGTATTACATTTTTGATTACGCTTAATTAGAACCAATACATGAAATTTAATGAACATATCGTAATCGCAAAAAACAAAGCACATTTTAAAAATTATTTGTGTGATACAAAAAAATAAAGTAAAAGTCTTCGGAAGGCCCACATTTATTAACTCATGTTTAATATAATAATAGATTGGTAAAACACATGGAATAAGATAAAATATATATTATATCGAGTTTTAGTACCGAGCAAATATGATATAAAAAGCGAAGATAACACATGAGAACAGTCTATACAAATAAATGATGATATATATAGGAGCTACAGAAAATAAATTCAAACATAGATACCATTATAATAATGCCACATTAAAAAATATAATATAGCAAAATACAAAACAATTTTCGAAATACATTTTAAAATAAAAAAAAGAAAATGTTCTAATATTTGAATAGAAAAAAAAGTTTAAAAACAACTCGATACAGAGTGACGTTAAAATATTATCTATCCGTCCAAATGTAGAATGTTCGATGATATAAAAAGAGAGGCGACCATCAAACGTCTAAGAAGAACTGGTGCCGCTATATCGACAGCATAAAAATGAGCACAAGTGGTAATTTTTAGAAAATGATGAACTGATATGAATGTTCGATGTACGAAAAGTATATGATTTATTTGTAGTGTGTGTTTGTCAGTCTGTCTGGTAAGTGTTTTTAAAACAAAGTTATATATACGTATCAAACATAATTTTTCAAAGTAAAATATTACAAAGTGTTTACAGGTGCCACTGATTTTGCATTAGAGGATTTTAAAATAATAACGTGGGGCATGCGATTGCGTTAGGCATTCATACACAGAAAAAACTATATTTTATTCTCGTCGTCAATGAAATAAAATCGTATTTTCTTAGTAGTAAGAACAAATATGAGAAACAAATTCGATAAAAATGTTTCTGTGTAGACCAAAAATAATACTAATTCATTATAGACATACAGCTTAAATTACTTTGAAATAAAGACGTATTTCATTGTCTATCGCTGAGCGAATGTTCATTGAATTCTTTCTCAATGTTGGCCAACCCAATGCACATAACCTTGCTTTTAAAAATACTGTTTGGATCAAGTGAAATAACAAAGGGCAAAGAGTTACTCCCCTTTAAGCACTGTCTTTTCTAGATTGCAATCTGTTTAATCTAACATTTTATATAACCGGATTAATAATTTACAATCTACTCAGAAAGTCTATCATGTGTTCTCTATAGCCCTTTTTTATATATTTCTAGATACGTTACTAGTATTTCTCTACTCTATTGTTTGCTTGATAAGCACCAAACTTAATTTTAATATATGTTGTTTACTTTGTAAAACTTTCACAGCAAGTGCTACTCTGTCTATGACCACTGTAAATAGCATTCTTTTTTCACTGTGTGTTTAGAATCAAAATAGAATTTTCATGAACATAGTTTATTTTCAAGAAATTCCATCGGTGGAAAACGTTGCTATATTAACTGGTGGCCATAATATAGTCATCTTCAAATCTAACATTAATAAGCCCTTGTCATAAACTTTCCTTATGAGTTATCATATGTTAGTCAGTCCATTCAGTAATCTCAATACTCTCATAATAATGAATACTGTTCATCACAATTACAATGGAAATATTTTCATGTCGTTCACTCTCAACCTCAAATGGCTTTTAGTCTTGATAACATCAAACTCAGTAGTATAAAGAAATAGAGAAAACTCGGTAATTAAAAGAAATATAAATTAAGACAATGAGAACAAAACGGTACTGGTACAGATTTTGAACCGGATGAAACCGGCATTTGCCGATGCAGAAATACGTACACAGACGGAGAATCCTGAATAAAAACGAACAGCGTTAAAATCCAAACGAGGGTGATTTTTAACCGAAAAAAATAATGAGAAAAAAGAAAAACACTCACAATATGTTTTTCCAAAAAAATTAACGACATAGTTTTATCTTTAACGAGAAACTTAACTTTTTTTTGATTTTTTGTGTTTTTTATGAATAAACTAAAAACATTAAAGGAAAAATGATTTGTGCATCTTTTTCATTGGTGCTGTTGCACCTCTTGAGCCGAAAAGATACCGATTAATTTACCAAATCTGTGGGATCATATGCTCCGAAGATGCAGTTTTCGCCTGCTTCTTGGCCATTCTGATTGGCATTTCCCGGTTGTTTATGAAAACAACCGAAAGATGCCGAACAACAAGTCGGTGTTCCCTTGTTCAAAAGTGGTATCAGTACGAGACGAAAACTTGTAATACATGTTCCAATGCTGTGAAAACAGTTCACGCAGGACATGAGTTATGCCAGAGATATACAGGAATCAGTTCCAGTAAAAATTAAAATGGATATCTACCAGAATATTGTCATTTAGAAATATGAGAGATAAGTAACAGATAAACACGATAAATAACATTTATGTAGACATTAGTCGTGAGTTATCATTATATGTATGTAATACACACACCCACACACACACACACACACACATATATATATATATATATATATATATATATAGCTATATATATATGTATAGTTATACATATATATAGAGAGAGAGATATGTATAGCTATATATATAGCCATATATATGTATAGCTATATACAAATACAGTCGCGTCCAAAACTAAGGGACAAAATTTTAAAACCTAATATTTGTTAGAAATAATAACCGTAAAAAGCTGAAATTTTGACAACCGGTAGTTGTTGTCATCCATAATAACATACTAAAATTTGAACCCTTTGTATAGAATAGAAAAAGAATTATAACAATTATTCATTTATTTCCAAATTTGGAATGTCCAAAAGTAAGGGACATAATTGAGAAAAACGGTGTAAATAGCATGCTACATTCAACTTTTTTTATTTCCTCTACTGAAGAACTCTTATTTAGTCATTTTTAAACGTTGCATCAGTCAACACCATGGCGAAACGTCAAAAACTTGATTACTCTGTGAGACAAGCTATTGTGAAGCTACACAAGGAAAAGCACACCATTAGAGAGATTTCAGAGAAAGTGAAACTTTCCAAGAGTGTTGTAGGCAGGATTGTTAAATCCTACAATGATACTGGCAAAATAGCTAGTGCTTTTAAAACCAGCAGACCCCGCAAAACTTCAGCAAGAGAAGATCGAATAATGCAGCGTATGTCATTAAAGGACCGTTTTAAGTCTTGCACAGAAATTAAAAGGGTTATGAATAGTACCTCATGTGTTAATGTGTCAAGACAGACTGTTTCTAGACGACTGCAAGAAATAGGGCTGTTTAATAGAACGCCAAAGAAGAAACCACTTGTTAGTTCGAAGAATAAGAAGAAGAGATTAGAGTTTGCAAACAGGTATGTAATTTGGACATATGAAAATTGGGCAAAAGTATTTTTCAGTGATGAAAGCAAGTTTAATCTATTTGGAAATGACGGAAAAAACTTTGTAAAGAGACGTATTGGTGAAAAATTAAGTACAAAGTGTACTAAGAAAACTGTCAAATTTGGGGGCGGAAACGTCATAGTATTTGGAATGTTTTCTAGCCAAGGTACAACGCCTCTTGTCCGATTACAAACTCGTGTAAACGCGCAGATGTATAAAAACATTGTTCAAGATCATATTGTGCCAATCATACATAATTCAGGATTCGATAGGGCAATGTTTATGCAAGATAATGCTCCATGTCACAAGGCAAAGGTGGTAATGAGTTACCTTAGCGAGCAAGATTTCGAAATTATGGATTGGCCACCGCAAAGTCCTGACTTAAATCCAATAGAAAATCTTTGGAAGATCTTAGGAGTGAAAGTTAGGGAAAGAAATCCCACTAACACGGAGGATTTGTGGGTGAAGCTTCAAGAAGAATGGTCTAAAATTAGTATCAAGGATTGTCAAGAACTGATCCGTTCTTGTAGTCGAAGATGTGCAGCTGTCATTGAGAGCAAGGGCTCATTTACTAAATATTGATTACACATGTACTTTTATCGTTTTTTTTTTTGCTGTTTACATTGTTTTTCTCAATTGTGTCCCTTACTTTTGGACATTCCAAATTTGGAAATAAATGAATAATTGTTATAATTCTTTTTCTATTCTATACAAAGGGTTCAAATTTTAGTATGTTATTATGGATGACAACAACTACCGGTTGTCAAAATTTCAGCTTTTTACGGTTATTATTTCTAACAAATATTAGGTTTTAAAATTTTGTCCCTTAGTTTTGGACGCGACTGTATATATGTATAGCTATATATATATATATATATATGTATAACTATATATATAGCTATATATATATATATATATATATATATATATATAGCTATATATATATATATGTAGCTATATATATGTATAGCTGTATATATATACATATGTATAGCTATATATATATTATATATATATATACATACGTATAGCTATATATACACATATGTATAGCTATATATATATACACATGTGTATAGCTATATATATATATATATATATATATATATATATATATATATATATATATGTATAGCTATATACAGTACCGTCTAACATTAAAGAATAAACATTCAATCTTCTGAATCCAAACAAAATTATATGTTAATTTTTGTGAAAATTTCACTGAATATACACATTATGTAGTTGGAATTTTAACAGGATTTTCACATGAATTTAAATAATATTATACATATATATATATATATATATATATATATATATATATATATATATATATAAATATATATACATATATATATGATGAGGTACTGTCACTAGGAAACATTCCGGATCTACGGGGTAATATCCTCCGAAGATCCAGTTGTCTGCTTCTCGGGCATTCTGATTGGCTAAACCCTTTGGCATCTACTGGCTGTTTACGTAAACAGCCAGAAATAGAAAACAATTATAATACAAGTTCTAATGTAGATAAAAGCAGTTCAAGCGGACCATGAGGCATTCTAGAGATATACAGGAATGAGTGCTAGTAAAAGTTAAAATGGATAATTATCAGAAGATTGCCATGTAGAAAAATAAGAGATACGTAACAGATACACACAATAAATAACATTTATGTAGACATTCGTTGTGATTTATCATTATATTTCTGTAATGGGTATACACACACACACACACACACACACACACACACACACACACACATATATATATATATGTATATATATATATATATATAGCTATATATATATATATAGCTATATATATATATAATGAGGTAATTTGTGTTTTTCTTAACAGCTCTATTTTTTAAACTAATGTAAACACTGTGCCTATACAAAACATGTACGTTATGCTTTTCTCATAGAGAAAAATGGCGGCTACTGATGAAATAAAGTCGTCCATATTTAGTTCAGTTTAACAATGACGTCACATTGAAGACGCGACAAAATATGCTGTGCTAATGTTTACACCTTTGACTTTTGGCACTCCACAGGGCCCCATAAAAAATCCCAAGTATCAACATCGTAAAACAAGTAGAATAAAGCGTGACATTCATTTTGTTTTTAAAACAACAAATCACAGAGAAAGTTTGATGTGCGAACTAAACCTATGGCTTTTAATGTCGTTTTCTTTGCATTGGTTAGAAAGCGTAATTTTGTTTGTCTGACGATAAAAATATTACAGACTTTATTGAGACAAGAACGTCACTATTAATACAGATTGAAAGGTCAATTAACTGACACATCCGTTAATATTACCAATGTGCGTGTTTGAAACGTGAATGTAAACTAGTTGTAAAAAGATGCACACATACATATGAAGAGTTCGAACGCAAAACGCGATGAATCCAATTTCTTTAAATTGAGACCCTAAACAATAAAAACACGAATACATTAAATCTAGACTTCGAATGAAAGCTGAATTTAATTGAAATAAAAGAAAAATCATATTATGTAACACATAGTTTTGGGGTGTCGTCGAGTTTTCAAATGCAACACTTCTTGTAGGGACAGTTTCGTGATTTTGTAAATGGCGTTTGTCGCGTTTTGCACAGATGCATCATTCATATGTTGGATAATACTGCTGTAAATTTTATGAAACGCCAGCGCGAACGCAGACCACGCAATATCATTGTACCACCTTTGTTCAAACTGAAACATACTTACCTAACTACTTTATTTAATGTTGTTTTTGAATACATCTGGTGTTAGAGGTCTATTTCCAAAACCATTGTAAGAGTTTGTAGCATATTTCCATTCTATGGCCATCAAACGCGATCGGAGAACCCACGATATTATTGTTCCATTTTGGGTAGTAGAGATTTTGATTCTTTGATGCTAGCCTGGACGCAAAAAAAGTATGTATTAGTTCGACATACCAGCGACATCTGATGAAATTAAAAACATTTTCTTTTTTTTTTATCTCCTCTTATGTGATCATGCTATCCTATCTTTTACAAAAAAAGGTAAATGGTGATAGCATACTTACGAATATGAAATTACCTTAGCTAATCAGTATATCGTATGCTCATTAGCTCATCCTATATACACAACACACAGTTACGCATAGACACAGACACACACACACACACATACACACACATATATATATATATATATATATATATATATATATATATAATAAAGATATTTTTTTATAAAATATTTACAAAACCTTGCACAACGCAGATTATTTGTTTTTAAAATAAATTATTTATTCATCTCAAAAACATTTTTTTTTTATAAACTTGAGTACTTTCGGTAAATCTACCATCTTCAGAATAATATTTTTTATTTTTTTTATTTTTTCTCTTGGTTGAGACATTCTCGTGGCCAAATTGAAAAATCCGTCTAGGTGTTTTGACGAAGTGAAAAAATGTCGATATGGCTGTGTGTCACGTGGTCGGCGTGGAAGAATATTTTGAAAAGTCACACAATTTGAAGCGTTGGGTGGGTGGAAATAATAAAGATATTTTTTAATAAAATATTTAGAAAACCTTGCACAACGCAGATTATTTGTTTTTAAAATAAATTATTTAGTTTTTTCGACCACTCGGTCATCTTTTTGGTCTTTTGATAATGAAAGGAACGCACTCGAAAATTTAGGTTTACCTTATTCCGGTAGTTTTAATTGCCTGACGGTAACCACTTTATTTACTGTTCTGGTATTTAATCTGTTTTACGTTAAATATTGATAAATTGATTTGAGATTCCATTCTTATTTTCTCTTCTTATTTATTTTTGTTCATCTTTTCCACCTTCCGGTATATATTTCACATTGCTCCTGCCTCGGATTTCAAACTTCCACTTATATTTCTAGCAATGCTTCAAGCAAACTACAATTTATTTTATATGTATATATATATATATATATATATATATATATATATATATGTATATATATATATATATATATATATATATATATATATATATATATATATATATATATATATATATATATATATATATAAGTGTAAATTAGTCGTCCAAGGCTATAGCAATGCGATGTGGTTGCCGTGAGATGGAAAAGTGAAAAGCAATAAACGCAGGGAGAAAGTGAAACTCAAAACGATTTATTAATAATTTCACGAAAACTGATTAAATACCAAATAGTATTTTTTTTTTGGTAAGTAACAGATCGGCAAAGGGTAATCTTAAATTTTCGAAAGAACAACTTTCATTATCAGAAGACAACAATAGAAGACCGAGGGGGTCGGAAAAACGTGGAAAAACCGGTGTCAGATCATCGTATTATAGGGGAAAACAATTGGGAGTAGGAACGCAGAAAACGTCAAAATTCAATTAAGCAATCATATAACTAAGGTTAAAACATTATAAACATTAGTTTAGTAATATACCAATTTTTTTTAAAATTTTATTATGTTTCATTTTAAATGACTCATCAATCTTTATTTATTTATTTATTTATTTTTATTATTTTTTTTTTTCATTTATTCTCTTCAAATCTAAATTTAAATTCACTGTCAAAGGGAGATAACTTATTCTAAATAATATGTTCAGACCTTAGAAATGAAATTGGAAACTTGAGAAGGAATTTGAGTTGTGAAGTGGATTAGGAACGCAGAAAAATTCCATTAAGCAATCATATAACTAAGGCTAAAACATTATAAACATTAGTTTAGTAATATACCAATTTTTTTTAAAGTTTTATTATGTTTCATTTTACATGACTCATCAATCTTTATTTATTTATTTATTTATTTATTTTATTTTATTTTATTTTATTTTTTTCATTTATTCTCTTCAAATCAAATTTAAATTTACTGTCAAAGGGAGATAACTTATTCTAAATAATATATTCAGACTTTAGAAATGAGATTGGAAACTTGAGAAGGAATTTGAGTTGCATACACCAAGAAAATGTTCCGACTTTCGGAGAAGCGGGCTAGGACCGGATGCCAGATCAACTTCCTGAAGAGATGCCTCAGACATGGAATTTTCCCCAACACTATCAAGAACATTCACCTACCGTCGTGCTTCTACCTACCCACTCTCCACTCTGCACGCTCGTTCATACATACCTTTTGTATAAAGAAAACCATCAAACACCTCCATTGCAAGCTACACCAACATATCAACGCTATGTCTGATAGCAAATTTCCCCCCCCCCTCACACCTTCCACCCCACATCTCCGCATCTGTCAACAAAGCTTTCCACCACTGTTTCCACACGGAAAAAAACAGACTCATACTTAAATTCAATTGGCTCCACCAAAAACAGATCTTACAGCCGCTTACCAATTATGGAGCTGTACACGGACACCCTCTCCTTCCTCAAGCTACTACCCAACCACTTATCACTGACCTCACGTGTTCTCTCTCCGCAACAGAAACTGATCTCCTCAGCCTCGGACCCAAATTCTTCGTTACACAAAAACTTAATGACCAAACCCTCCTCGATATAGAAACACAGTTCTGCAGGACAGCGTACCATTTGAAATGGTTATCAGCCTTTGAACCACTTAACGACTCCACCCCCACCGATCCCCCTAATTTTTCATCCAACCCCTTCCCCGTTTATCAACCTGACCGCCCCCTACACCCTCCTCCTGAAAACCACCCTTTAGACCTAAAGTTGGTAAATCTCAAACATAAGATTTTCTCCATAATACAACGGGAAAAACACCGTATCACACCAAATATCTCCCATTCCCAGCGTCTCACCCTCAAAGGCCTTAAGAAAAAAAAACTGGTCTACCTACCCTCTGACAAAGGCAAGGAATTCTGCATTATCTCCCAAGAATCCTACAATACTCTCGCCCTAGAACACCTCAGCAATACATCCCTTTACACACCCGATAATGACATCTCTGCTACCCGCATACAAACCACTATTAACAACGCTTGGTCCCAAATTTGCTCCAGACGTAATCTCCCCAAGGCTTATAGGCTCAATCACACCACTGGAAACAGTAGACTCCCCACCTTTTACCATCTTATTAAAACCCACAAAACCAGCAACCACCTACAGATCAGACCTATAGTCTCCAGTACTGAGGGACCTCTTTACAAGATCTCCTGGCTCCTCTCCCACTTACTTAAACCGCTACTCCCCACCTTCCCGGCACACGTCAGCAGCTCTGACCAGGTAATAGATAGACTCAACTTGCTCCAACCCCAACAGCTCCGCGCCAACAACTACATCTTCAGCCTTGACGTAGTCTCCCTTTATACTTCCATTCCCGCACACCCCGCCATTGACCTCATAACTGACCACATCTCCTCTAACAATCTTGACTGTTTTGGGCTTACCCCTACAGACATTCATCAGCTCCTACGTATCATTGTGGATAACACCTACTTTAAGTTCCAACAAGACACATACAAACAAGTCTCTGGCCTACCCATGGGTTCCAGTCTCTCCGGCCTCCTCGCCATTTCTTACATGAACAGACTGGAGCAGCAAGCACTTAGCACCTGCCATTCCCATATTTTCTTCTCGAGATACGTCGACGACATTTTGATCCTCACTTCATCCCGAGAGGAAGCTATCTCTATCTTTAATACATTTAATAATTCTGACCCCCACATTAAATTCACCATCGAACATCCCAACACCTCAGGCTCCCTCTCACTTCTAGACTTCAAACTCAGCATTAATGACGACGGATCTCTCCACACCACTTTCTATAGAAAACCCGCCTGTAGGAATCTCTTTGTCCACTACAAATCCGCACTACCCCTCAAATCCAAAATTAGTTACGCACAAACCGAAATCACCCGCATACAAGACAAATGCTCTTTTTCTTCCGATAAAACAACACACACCGAAGCCTTCCACCAAACTCTATTGACCAACGGCTTCCCGCTAACTACCATATCTAGCCTTAACAACACCAGAAGACGTAGACACCACACTCTCACCAACACATGCTTCCTTAAACTCCCCTTCTTTAGCGACCGTATCACTTCTGCTATCCGCAATGCCATACGTAGTGAGAACCTTAACATACAACTTTCTCACACAGGCACCTCTCTCCGACAACATTTATCCAAAAAAAGCCACTACACCCCAGACCCCTGCTCTCTAGCTAGTTGCCCCATCCCCAACTCTGGCCTCTGCCTCCGCACATATACAGTATACAACCTGCAATGCTCTAAGTGCCAAAAATTCTACATCGGTAGTACCGTTAGGCCTCTACACCAACGTATTAAAGAACACCTAAACACCCACATTTCCTCCTTCCATAAACACTTAATTTCATGTGGCAACACACATCGCTCCATTAGTGTCCGCATCCTCAACTCTGTCCGCAATATAGGCCAGCTTCGAATTTCGGAAGCTATCCTCATCTCTAAATTTCGCCCTGCCTTGAATAACAGATTCGAGTTGTCATCTCCCTTCATCCTCTGATTCTTACATCCTCACACTCCAACCTCCTAACACTCCCACCTCCTCACACTCCCACCCACAACTTACTTACCTTTTTTTTTTTTCTTTTTTTTTTTTAATCCTCTCTCTTCTTATTCCCCCCCTTCCCCTGCTAATAAAATTTTAAAAAAAAAAAAAAATTTAAAAAAATTAAAAAAAAAAAAAAAAA
>OY744523.1:49770258-49782758 GCA_963556195.1 Sepiola atlantica | reverse complement strand
AACTATGTTTATATATATACCAATATATATATACATATATTTATATATATATATATATATATATATATATATATATATATATACATATATGTATATATACATATATTTATTTATACATATATACATATATTTATATATAAATGTATATACGTATATTTATATATATATATATGCATACATTTATATATATACATATATCTATATATACAGTCGCGTCCAAAACTAAGGGACAAAATTGTAAAACCTAATATTTGTTAGAAATAATAACCGTAAAAAGCTGAAATTTTGACAACCGGTAGTTGTTGTCATCCATAATAACATACTAAAATTTGAACCCTTTGTATAGAATAGAAAAAGAATTATAACAATTATTCATTTATTTCCAAATTTGGAATGTCCAAAAGTAAGGGACAAAATTGAGAAAAACAATGTAAACAGCCAAAAAAAAACGATAAAATTACATGTGTAATCAATATTTAGTAAATGAGCCCTTGCTCTCAATGACAGCTGCACATCTTCGACTACAAGAACGGATCAGTTCTTGACAATCCTTGATACTAATTTTAGACCATTCTTCTTGAAGCTTCACCCACACATCCTCCGTGTTAGTGGGATTTCTTTCCCTAACTTTCACTCCTAAGATCTACAAAAGATTTTCTATTGGATTCAAGTCAGGACTTTGCGGTGGCCAATCCATAATTTCGAAATCTTGCTCGCTAAGGTAACTCATTACCACCTTTGCCTTGTGACATGGAGCATTATCTTGCATAAACATTGCCCTATCGAATCCTGAATTATGTATGATTGGCACAATATGATCTTGAACAATGTTTTTATACATCTGCGCGTTTACACGAGTTTGTAATCGGACAAGAGGCGTTGTACCTTGGCTAGAAAACATTCCAAATACCATGACGTTTCCGCCCCCAAATTTGACAGTTTTCTTACTACACTTTGTACTTAATTTTTCACCAATACGTCTCTTTACAAAGTTTTTTCCGTCATTTCCAAATAGATTAAACTTGCTTTCATCACTGAAAAATACTTTTGCCCAATTTTCATATGTCCAAATTACATACCTGTTTGCAAACTCTAATCTCTTCTTCTTATTCTTCGAACTAACAAGTGGTTTCTTCCTTGGCGTTCTATTAAACAGCCCTATTTCTTGCAGTCGTCTAGAAACAGTCTGTCTTGACACATTAACACATGAGGTACTATTCATAACCCTTTTAATTTCTGTGCAAGACTTAAAACGGTCCTTTAATGACATACGCTGCATTATTCGATCTTCTCTTGCTGAAGTTTTGCGGGATCTGCCGGTTTTAAAAGCACTAGCTATTTTGCCAGTATCATTGTAGGATTTAACAATCCTGCCTACAACACTCTTGGAAAGTTTCACTTTCTCTGAATTCTCTCTAATGGTGTGCTTTTCCTTGTGTAGCTTCACAATAGCTTGTCTCACAGAGTAATCAAGTTTTTGACGTTTCGCCACGGTGTTGACTGATGCAACGTTTACAAATGACTAAATAAGAGTTCTTCAGTAGAGGAAATAAAAAAAGTTGAATGTAGCATGCTATTTACACCGTTTTTCTCAATTATGTCCCTTACTTTTGGACATTCCAAATTTGGAAATAAATGAATAATTGTTATAATTCTTTTTCTATTCTATACAAAGGGTTCAAATTTTAGAATGTTATTATGGATGACAACAACTACCGGTTGTCAAAATTTCAGCTTTTTACGGTTATTATTTCTAACAAATATTAGGTTTTAAAATTTTGTCCCTTAGTTTTGGACGCGACTGTATATACACATATATAAATAAATTTATATATGCATATATACATATACATATATTTATATATATATACATATATATATATGCATATAAATATATATACATACATAGATATACATATATATACATATATATAAATATATATACATACACTTTTACATATATATATGCATATATAAATGTATATACACATACATATATATACATACATATAAATATATATACACACATATATACCCATATATACATATATATACATATATATATACATATATATATACATATATATGCATATTAACATACATATATATACATATATATACATATATATATACATATTCATATACATATATATACATATATATATACATATTCATATACATATATATACATATATATATACATATATATATATATATACATATATATATATACATATAGACATATGTATACATATATACATGTATATACACATATATACATATACACATATATATACATATATACATATATATACACATATATACATATATATATATACACACACATATATATACACATATATATATACATATATACACACATATATATACCTACATATATATACATATATATACATATACACATATGTGTAGATATATATATATATATATATATATATGTATATATATACATATACATATATATATACATATATATGTTAAATATTTGTTTTGATGTAAAATATTTGTAAAATCAACAATCGAACAATTTTTAATAAAAAATTCATTAATTTACTTTTTTTGCGAGCTCTCGTAGTAGAACAACTTTGTCAGGCGATACTGTCTCATAGATTGTTTTTCTTCTTGTCTGCCTCACTATTCTAATGGTATTAACCCGAGTGGTCGAATCACAACACGAGCAGAAAGAGACGTCAAGTTATTAAGACGTTAGGATAAGTGTAGTCCTGGCGATGGTATGCGCAGATTGGCGCTTTTTTAGGTAAGGAAATTAACATCTCTCTCTATATATATATATATTTTGATTTTATTCCATTAGTTGCGACAAAACAAGTTTTGTTTCATTGGTGCAAATAGCGACCAACTCATCTGGCTGGCGAAGGAATTCCAATGGCATAAGTTTTAACTTCACTTTAACGGGAGATTGAAAATTGAAAATACATTGGAGGGGGAGGGGGACAGAGTTGGGGCTTTGTCTATAACGGTGACATGGGACATGAGAGGGGAGGTGGGAGGACCCCAACAAGTCGTGTTTCAAATTATTACGTGGGAGGTTTTTCACGTGTCTGTGCTGTGATGATCTCAATTCTGGCCGGGGTGGGAGGAAGGGAGATGGGGCGACGGCCAGAGTGAGTTAAATTTAAAATGAGAATAAAATTATGATTATAACCGTCATTCCTATTTTATTTTAATTCTAATAAGTAATTATCATGTGGATAAAAATGTTTGATAATTTTAATTTAGGGTATTAATTGCTACTTTTGCATTTTATTTATTTCATTTTAATGTTTTGTTAATTATTTGTAGTGAATTTTGTTGTGATTATATTTTTAATATTGTGATTATATTAGACCGAGATCAATACTAGTGGAATCATTTTATAAGAGAAGTTTTCTGGTGTTACCAGTTTTATCATTAACAAAACCGATTATGATAACAATGATAACGCCTGCCAATCATACCTACGATAGTCGCAGTGATAACAGCCTTAATAAAAGCCTTAATAAAATAAAAATAAAAATAAAGATAAATATAAATAAAATTAGAATAAAAATAGAAATAACAAGTTTGTAAGAATATTAATTAATAATAATAATAATAATAATAATAATAGTATTAAAAAATAATAATAATAATAATAATAATAATAATAATAATAATAATAATAATAATAATAATAATAATAATAGTAATAATGATAAATATCACCATCATTACCATCTTGCTACTTGTGAAGTCATTGGGCGAAATAAGTCGACAAGTGATGGTAGGCTTTTTTGTTCTACTACCAATGACAAGGACTAAGTACCAGTTAATAATTAAGTGTTCAAGGTAGTGATCGATGGGTTAAGTAATTGAGATTAGATTAGTCCAAGTGATATCAGTGTTAATAGCTGTCCCAGTTATGGGTTTATGTTAGAATTGGTAGTATGGCTGAGAGGCTATTGAGGCTGTGCATTATAGGTAGTACGTAGAGATTTGATGTTATTGGTAGTTTAGAGGGGTGGTTATATATTTATAGATTCATCATGACTTGTTGGGGTGGGATTGGGTGGTAAATTTGGGTGGGTGGGTAGGGGGTTATAGTGTGTTTTGGGGTAGTGTATAGTGGGGGTTTAATGTTATCATTCATTTTTGTAAAAGAAAAAAACAAAAAAAAACAACTTTTAATTTTATTTTTAAGTTATGTGGGGTTGGTGTGGGGTTAAGGTGGGGTATGTGGGTTGCTAAGGAGGTAGAGTCTACTATGTTTACAGTTGATAGATGCCTCTTGTTTTCTATTTAGGAGTTTGTTTTTGTTCAATAAACTCTCCATGTAGATTATGCTTAAATGAAAAACTGGAAATTATCCGCTTTAAGGACAAAAACAAACTCCTAACTAGAAAACAAGAGACATCTATCAACTGTAAACATAGTAGACTCTACCTCCTTAGCAACCCACATACCCCACCTTAACCCCACACCAACCCCACATAACTTAAAAATAAAATTAAAAGTTTTTTTTTTTTTTTTTTTTTTTTTACAAAAATGAATGATAACATTAAACCCCCACTATACACTACCCCAAAACACACTATAACCCCCTACCCACCCACCCAAATTTACCACCCAATCCCACCCCAACAAGTCATGATGAATCTATAAATATATAACCACCCCTCTAAACTACCAATAACATCAAATCTCTACGTACTACCTATAATGCACAGCCTCAATAGCCTCTCAGCCATACTACCAATTCTAATATAAACCCATAACTGGGACAGCTATTAACACTGATATCACTTGGACTAATCTAATCTCAATTACTTAACCCTTCGATCACTACCTTGAACACTTAATTATTAACTGGTACTTAGTCCTTGTCATTGGTAGTAGAACAAAAAAGCCTACCATCACTTGTCGACTTATTTCGCCCAATGACTTCACAAGAAGCAAGATGGTAATGATGGTGATATTTATCATTATTACTATTATTATTATTAGTATTATTATTATTATTATTATTATTATTATTATTATTATTATTATTTTTTAATACTATTATTATTATTATTATTATTGTTATTATCATTAATATTCTTACAAACTTGTTATTTCTATTTTTATTCTAATTTTATTTATATTTATCTTTATTTTTATTTTTATTAAGGCTTTTATTAAGGCTGTTATCACTGCGACTATCGTAGGTATGATTGGCAGGCGTTATCATTGTTATCATAATCGGTTTTTTAATGATAAAACTGGTAACACCAGAAAACTTCTCTTATAAAATGATTCCACTAGTATTGATCTCAGTATAATATAATCACAATATAAAAAATATAATCACAACAAAATTCACTACAAATAATTAACAAAACATTAAAATAAAATAAATAAAATGCAAAAGTAGCAATTAATACCCTAAATTAAAATTATCAAACATTTTTATCCACATGATAATTACTTATTAGAATTAAAATTAAATAGGAATGACGGTTATAATCATAATTTTATTCTCATTTTAAATTTAACTCACTCTGGCCGTCGCCCCATCTCCCTTCCTCCCACCCCGGCCGAAATTGAGATCATCACAGCACAGACACGTGAAAAACCTCCCACGTAATAATTTGAAACACGACTTGTTGGGGTCCTCCCCCCTCCCCTCTCATGTCCCATGTCACCGTTATAGACAAAGCCCCAACTCTGTCCCCCTCCCCCTCCAATGTATTTTCAATTTTCAATCTCCCGTTAAAGTGAAGTTAAAACTTATGCCATTGGAATTCCTTCGCCAGCCCGATGAGTTGGTCGCTATTTGCACCAATGAAACAAAACTTGTTTTGTCGCAACTAATGGAATAAAATCAAAAAATATATATTTTGCTCTGAATTTTCATTGAGCACTCTCATAAACCCGGTTTCAACTTCCTTCGGATTCATACCCCCTGGATATTTGTAACAAGTTAATTATATATATATATATATATATATATATATATATATATATATATATATATATATATATATTAACATCTATATATATATATATATTAACATATATATATATATATATATATATATATATATTAACATCTATATATATATATATGTATTAAACTAAAAGTAGGATGTATACTTTTTGAAATCTGAACATATCGTGAAATGAGTAAAGCTAAATATACGAGATAGACCAATTATATAGATTATGAAAGAAACCGAATAAAAAATGTAAGTATGACAAATCTATTTCATGTTCAGTTGTTCAAGACAAGACATTTTGTCACTGGACACTTTGAATTGGACATCTTTTGCATTTTCGACAATCTTCTCACACACTCATATCTTCATTTGATAATTTTAACAAATTTTACAAATCATTATTTTTTACTATGCCCCTCCAACTGATGTATCTATGCAATTTCACTTTGTATATGATAGTATTCTTTGAAAAGCATGGCTTAAGGAAAAAAACATAAACGTTCTGTGATTGAATACACCTTGTCTTGAAGAACTGAAGATGAAATTAATTTGTCATTTTTACATTTTCTATTTGTTTTCTTACCTTTTATATATATATATGTATATATATATATATATATATATATTTGATTATTTTTATTTACACATACATGTACAAAATCTGCAACACTATCATGTCTATGTTATCAATCAACAGCTATTATAAACTGAGATTTCATCAGGAAGAGTTATGATCTATGGTTAAGGTCGGATTCTATTCTGCTTGATGACATCTTAATTTATGATAGCTGCTGATCGATAACATCACCATGCCAGTGTCTCAGATATTGTACATGTCTGTGTAAATAAAAATAATCATATATAAAAGCTCTATTTGATATTGAGCATTTTTTACAAACCCGGTTGAAATTCTTTGGATTACTACCCTGTGGATGTTTTACCTGGATTATTTATATATATTTATATATTCCCGAATATTAAATTCCCGAAACAGTTTTTCGTGGTAAACAACTGATGATCCCTTAAAATTATGTTAGAAATAAACTAATATAATAACTGTAAAAAATAAATTGACTTACATGAGTGATTTTCCACTGGAAGACTTGGGTCTATAAGTTTTTTTTTTTTTTTAATTTTTTTAATATAGTTTCAATGGTTGAGAAACTTCCGAGACTATATATATATATATATATATATAGTCTCGGAAGTTTCTCAACCATTGAAACTATATATATATATATATATATATATATATATATATACAGACGGTGTCACTTGTATAACAGCTCTCTAGTGCGGCTAGAGCAGATAGTGCCTCAACCCGGGATTGAAGCTTAGCCATTGAGCTGATGGTCGGCGCCTCTACCCCTGCGCTATAATACGACGCTGACATTCGTAAGTAATATCTACAATGTTAACATTGGCAAGTGCCGTGAGCTCAAATTAGCTATGCTTTAAAGCTAGTGGCAGGTGGCGATATTATTACGAATAAGTTCTACCCAAGAAGGGAGCTTTATATAGGCATCCACATACATACTTGCTCGCTGTATCACAGCTGTTCAATGCGATATAAGAATATGTAAGCTATCCTTCCTTGGTTGAACACTGTGGTTAATAATATCGTCTGCTACTACTTTAGCGTAATGCAAAGCTCTTTGTGAATAAACGAATAGAGCTCTGTTTAAATAACGGCTAATTTTTATATAGAAGCATTGTAGATTATATTTATTAGCGGTAGTGTCTCTCGCCTCAGATTAACTGACTATCAATTAGATTGATTTTGGTTAAATCGCTGGCTTGAAATGGGTACTGGTAAAGCCATACTGAAGAGCGATACAGTCTGTATATGGAGTATATATATATATATATATATATATATATATATATATATATATATATATATATGTAGAGAGAGAGAGAAAGAGAGAGAGAGGGAGAGAGATGTGCATTTGCATACTTATATATAAAATGATATATATATGTATATATATATATATATATATATCAATAATTGAGTTTATGTATCTGTCTGTATGTCTGTCTGTCTGTCTGAAGCCGAAACGCCAACAGAGTAGCATTATTATTTACTAAGTCCGCCAGCTTCGTTATATACTGCTAAAAAAACGGCCGGTAACACTATGCGCGTTTTGCAATTTACATAATCAATTGCTTATCAACTTCTAATAAATTACTATTCGTAAATATACACGCATGGTTTTGTTCTTCAGATTTTATTTACGCTATTTTGCACGCTAATAATCTTTCTTATAAATTATTTAGACAGACAGATACATAAACTCCATTATTAATCGATTTCTTTTATTTACATACACGTAATGTGTTACGTAATTAACAACGTTGGCTGTTTAATAAGTCGTTTTCTCCCCCCTCCCGTAATTAAACATGGCGCAACTGATTAAACAGCCCGCGTTAACGCTGGCATTCACCATCCTTCTTATTTTTTTAAACCATACTAAGTTAGTTTATTTTCTTAATGTTATAAACCATTATGTTTTAAAACACAAATTCACTAAATCAAATTGTTTAATTAAAATAATAATTTATTAAAAAATAACTATTTAAACACACGCACACACACACACACATTATACCGAATTTAGTTTTCCACTTTAGGACCCGCGCTAACTTTGACCTCGTATTAAATAATGGAGATTATGTATCTGTCTGTCTGAAGCCGAAACTCTATCAGAGTGATATTTCTATTTACTTATTGCGCCAGCTATTTTATATCCTACTACAAAAACCGCCGTAAACACTATGCGCATTTCTCAATTTACATAATCAATTGCTTTTTACTCCTAATAAATTAGTATTCGCAAATATATACTCATGTTGTTTTCTTCAGATTTCCACATGTATTTATGCTATTTTGCTCGCTAATAATCTTACTTATAAATTATAAGTATTTATTTTATTATTTATATCTATACATACATGAAATGAGTTACGTAGTTAATCTATCTATTGCGAAACTGATTGAACAGCCAGCGTTACTCCATTGAATTGGTTACCTCCCTCTGATTATTCAGTATGGACGTAAGACAAGCGCCTTATTTAAAATGTAAACAAAACGATGGCATTTACCGTGTTACTTTTACTCTGATTTTTTTTAATTTAAATGTTCTGAGTTTGTTTATTTTCTTAATCTTATTAGCCATTATGTTTTAAAACACAAATTCACTGAATCAAATTGTTTCATTAAAATAATAATTGATTTAAAAATTACTATTTAAAAACACACACATTATAATGAATTTAGTTTAGGTAAACTTTTCTTTTTCGAGAGCATTTAAACAACTATTCGTGTTTACTGTATTTGATTTTTTAATACTTTCATTATAGGTACACCTTTTGTTCAGATTGTAAAAACATCCAATATTATCATTTTTTCACGACCTCAACTGTGTTTATGATTTCATTTTTACCTTTTACATTGTTAAGCAAAACTGTTTACAAACTGTTTTTATTATTACATGTTTTATTTATTAAAATAAAAGATGTAATTTTGTTTCTTTTCTGACAACAAAAGAACTAACACATTGTACTGGAAAACTATATAACTGATTTTATAATCAAATTGTTTAATCCAAAAAGGTCATTAAACAAACACACACACACACCCACACACATACACATTCTAATGAATTTAATTGAGGTAAACTTTCTTTCCTAGAGCATTTACGTAACTAATCGTGTTCACTGTATTAGATTTGTTGGTGTTCTTTCACTGTAGGACCCGTCGTTAGTGTTAGGGTCAGGGTCAAAGTGGGGGTTAGGGTTAAGAGTTAGGGTAAGGGGATTGTCAAAGTTACCGCGAGTCCTACAGTAAAAGAGTACCAATTTTTTAATTGTTGTATTTTAGGTACACCTTTTTCCGATTTGAAGAATACTGTTCGCTGTATTTACTTTTTTAAATTGTTGATTTTAACAATGTTATTGAATCAAATTGTTTAATTAAAATAATAATTGATAAAAAATTACTATTTAAAAAAACACACACATTCTAATAAATTTAATTCAGGTAAACTTCTTCTCAAGAGCATTTAAATAACTAATCGTGTTCGTTGTATTTGATTTTTTTACTGTTTTTCTTTTCTTTTTCTTTTTTACTTAAAAATATTTATATGTATGGGGGAGGATAACAAAATTTTTTTTTGGGGGGGCGGTCACAAGTTTTTATTTTTCTGTTCTTAACAAAAAATATTTCTATGTATGGCGGAGGGTAAAATAAACACATTTGAGGGGGTTGTCGAAAAATTTGTTTTTCTTTTTTTTTAAACTAAAAATATTTCAAAAACAAAAATCGGGGTAGGGTCGAACTTTTTTTTTTCTTTATTTTCAACTAAAAATATTCTTGGTCATAAACAAAAGAAAATCAATGTTTAACCACCCAAGAAATATGACGGGGGCTACATCGGTTTACGCGTGAGCGTTCATTTCTGACGCGACAGCCTAGCAAAAGAATGCAACCGGAGGGAGCATATATTTGCTAGTATATATAATGTATCTATGATCTATATATATATATATATATATATATATATATATATATATATATATATATAATTTATCTGTGATCTATATACGTATTATCTTCTTACATAGGTATATATATAAGATATATATATATAAGATATATATATATATATAAGATATATATATATATATATAATATATATATATATATATATATAAGATATATATATATATTATAAATATATAATATATATATATATAATATATAAGATATATATATATATATATAATATATATATAATAATATATATATATATAAGATATATATATATATTATAAATATATAATATATATATATATAATATATAAGATATATATATATATATAATATATATATAATATATATATATATAATATATAAGATATATATATATATAATATATATGTATATATAATATATATATAAGATATATATATAATATATATATATAATATATATATATAAGATATATATATATACGATATATATATATAATATATATATATATATAAGATATATATATATAAGATATATATATATATAATATATATATATATAAGATATATATATAATATATATAATATATATATAAGATATATATATAATATATATATAATATATATATAAGATATATATATATATATAATATATATATATAATATATATATATAAGATATATATATATATATATATATATGCCAAATTAATACCAGATTTCTCTCTCTTTCTCATTCGCTCTCTCTCTCTCTTTCTCTCTCTCTCTCTCTTTATCTCCTGCAGTGGATATGTCTATCTATATTTCTCTCAGTGGCCATGTCTCTCTTACTCTCTCAATCTCTATCTCTTTAAATGTATATGCTTGCATATTCTGTGAAAACATGCTTCCTCTATGTTTGTTTAGTCTATGCGATTAAGCTTTTGTCAGCAGATAAAAGAATGTCTTTTATGAAGCAAAAGTAGATGGAGCAATGAAAGCCAAAAAAAAGACGCCACAATGAAAAAAAAAACAACAACACTGGATTAAGATATAAAAAAAGAGACGAAAATAAAATCCATCGAAGTAAGCGGATACAGAACCTTTAAAACGGATTACTTTGACCAAGTTTAAGAGTCGACGTTCGACGACTGAGCACACACAGAAAACAATATGGTGGACAGCGGCGTTAAGGATTGATTTAAAAGCAGCGAGGCTTCGTTTTTGTGAGCCCGCTAACACAGTCCGCTTCGGTAAAAGCAAGCGTTAGTCCTAGGGGACGGTCCGAGCCTGCGAGAAACAGAGAAGCAGAGAGAGAGAGAGAGAGAGAGAGAGAGAGAGAGTAAAGAAAAAGTAACAGTGAAAAAGATAGAGAAAGACACACGAAAGGAGAAAGAAAGGCAGAGGCAAATGATGACGGACAGAGAAAGATGAGACTATATATCAAAATGGTAGAGGTCAGAGTCTCTACTCCGGAGATGTTGAAGGGGTCGGGGGTCGGTTTGAACCTCCACTGCTGACCTCTACTGCTTGTTTCCTCGCTAGAGGTGATCGATCGCTATGTAGCAATCCTTTAGCTCCTCCCTCCTGTTTCCGCTCTCTTCGTATATTCTCTTCGCTCACCAATACCATCACTTACATAGATATCCCGGGAGGGGGCGAGGCAACTGTCAGATATCTCTGTCCGAGTTGTAGCTTCCGACCTTTGCTAGGAGAAGAAGATACACGGTTTACAAATGACATGAAAGAATCGGGTGGGTTTGGTTAGAAATTACTTTTCTGCATTCCTTTCATTTCAACAGAATCGAAGTGCGCTACCTGATGGAATCGGATCGCTCATAAACAAGACGCTTCCACCTATATATATATGTATATGTTTATATATATATGTATATTTTATATATATATGTATATTTTCATATATATATATATATATATATATATATATATATACATATTAATTGATCAAGTTGAAATATATGTATGTATATATATATATGTATATATATAT
>OY744523.1:49737758-49765258 GCA_963556195.1 Sepiola atlantica | reverse complement strand
GCTTGCCTGCCTGGTCTGGTGCGTCATTCTAATTTTACAGTTTAAACCGGCTGCTACAGTAAGAGGAAGTTTCAAGGGAATATTGAATTGAGACTCGATACCAGCTGTGTGTATATACCCTCATCGGTAGAGATGATTTGACGACGTTAATTTTTTGCCGGATTTTGCAAGGCGTGACCGTATTCCCTACATAGAACACATTGCATTCCCAAATGGTCACGCACCTGATACTGGTTTAACTCAGGTATTCTATAGAAAACCGGTGCATCTCGATAGAATGTTAACTAACGCGGATGTTTTAATTATAATATATATTAAAGGTGTTTGCTATAGCTTTAAATTAATTAATTTAATTAATCAAAATAAACTAAAATTAATTTCCTTAGAGAGTAAAACGACTTTTTCTTTCCTCGGTGAGATGCTACACCTCTACTTACTAATTTATTAATATCACTTGAAAAAAAATGTATATATTAATATCACTTGAAAGAAAATGCATTAATTTGGTTATACACTACGTTTATATATTTTTTTAGTATTTTTTACTACTTAGTAAAACATCGGTTTCAGGAAGAATGAGATGGAAATACGAACTTGGTAAAGAGTTTAAATGAAAAACTGAGAAGTATCTATACTTGCAAAATACCGGAGGCTAACATAACACATCAAACAGTAAGTACTGGGCCAAACAAATAAAATAACTTTTAGGCAGAATTACCTTTTATTCATCAACATAGTCTTCGTTTTGGGGTGATACACTGATTTTTTTTGATAGAACAACATGTATTTTACCTCAAAATGCGTCTCCGTTTCTGATATTACTTCTTTGTTTTAGCCAAATCTCTTCCCCTGGCTCATACTGATGAAGTCTGGAAACAAACAGTTGTCGCTGGCGAAAGATTCGGAGAAGACGGTGGGTGCGAAAGCAAGTCAATTTGCAATACAGGTAGTTTTGTGATATTGTAATTCACTTGGGATAGATGCATTGTCTAAATAGAAGGCCACTTTTTTCTTCACTTGTTAACATTTCTGGCGCTTTCTTCTTTCAACCGTACGAATGACGTTGTGTAGCCCAGTCAAATAAGCCTCAAGTTTTACAAAAAGTTAAAATAATATAAACACAAGTTTTTTTGTGAGGAGATTTTATGAGGTCTGGAGTTTAATAACTGAAAGTCTAGCGGAAACTATCGGTGAAAAAAATGCAAATTTTGAACTTTTACTTTATTCAGCAGAGTCGTGAACGGGGTCAAAAAAACGAACAAGAAAGTGTTTAAAAACATAAATATGCGGCAAGTAAAGGCGATCTACGTCGAGAATAGATATTTTTCTACGTAGTTATGACATTTGTTTGTATTTTTACGTAGTATACTGGGTTTTCATTAGATTTTTGCACAAAAAGAAAATGGCGACCGGTCGTTATTCTTTTACATACCCCCTCCGATCGCCATCTTGGATTTGTGCGATGTTGCTGTGACGAATAATTTAATTTCTAATAAATAGCACTTCGAACGGGTTAAAAGTACAAACAAGTGCCACAGGTAAGTTTTAAAATAACTTTTATCGCCTACAGGTACTTTTATTTGTTGTATATTTGTTTTTTGAGCGTGTTTAATCTGCTGAGTAAAGTAAAAGACAACCTGAACCTTTTATCAAAAAGGTGCCCTGTATTTTAATAAACAAAACGTTAAATTGTATTTCGTTTGTTTATACGTTTTGCTTGCAAAAAACACATTTGTAAGCTTATTTTTTTAGTCTTACTCTGCCCTCGAAGGAAAACAAAAGACAAGATTACTTGAGTCCGCCTGTAATTTTAAAACTACAAATCGAATAACGAAAAGTGAATCCGAGAATCTTAAAGTTGAAATGCCTACAACAAGTAATACACATATTGGACTGTACAAATATTAAAATAAAAAATAATAATTTAAATATAATCTAGGTAATTGGAGAGAATGAAGTAATTTGAACACGAGAATCGAGGACGCTTAAAGTGTGCACAATCAGAAAAATAAAATATTATGTTTTGACAAATAGTAACAATTGTTCAAATATTTATCAAAACGCTTTCTAAAATAAAAATAGACGCACCTTATAAGATCTTAGTTCATCATGCATTACGCCGTCGTGGGGTAGCAAGCCAACAAGGAAACGACTATTTTTTTCTCGAAAGCAATCTTATTCTATATTACAAATCGAACTTGTCACAAAAAACATTTGTTTACATTGTGCGATGGTCAACTGAAAGTAAGTCTTTAAAACCGAATTGGCCCGAAAGTTGTAAATAAAAATTAGGAGATGAAATGATGTATTTTGTATGGTTCTTTCAACTGAGAGCAAATATAGACCAAGATACAAAGTATTTTCGAGTAAATATATAGTATTAAGACAATTTTTGATTAAAATACAGTTTTTTGTATGGATTTAAACATTATTTTTCTATTATCAAGTTTCCGGCATATTTAATGAAGCAATCTTATTAGAGACAGTTATGCATAATTTATTTTCAAAATAATGATGAATATATTATCAATTGCCTCTTATTCCCAAGGATGTTCTGTAGTAGTCATTGTGTATGTATGTGTTTGTTAGTTGATTTGCCTGTTTGTGAGCAACTTTTGGCAAAGAAAAATCAAATTTCAAAGATCTTTTTTTATCACAGCTTTGACTTAATCTACTGATGCCTTCATTAAATTATGGATGTGATTCATTTCAATGTCGGCATCAGGGATTTTTTGAAAATTTTTAAAATCCCTATCTTTCATCAGTGTCAGCTTTTCAATACATCATATCTTAATCAATATGTTGTCTATTCTTTTGAAATTTAAACGTGGGTACCAGATACTATTACATATTTCCCGATTTGATCTCATCTAGACCTGATACCGATTCAACATTTGGTAACACTTTTCATTTTAACATGGAACTCCCCATTTAACAACATAGGGCGGCTCTCTGTCAACGTGCCATTTTCAAGCAATCAATGTAAACATTCCTGTGTCCACGTTTCACCTGCATAGTAGGGTAACACAATAAACATTGGCGGAATTGTATGGTCTCCGAGTTCATTCGTCATTCAACTACGTTGGCATCATCTAACTCAATGTATTTTCACCCACTGACGAGTTAGTCCAAGCTCAGCCACAACGCTCTCCATATATTATTCAAGAATTAGCCCATGCTTCTTACATGTACATCGTACTGTATTGCAATCTATTTTGCAATTGCACGTCATTAAGTTAAGAAGATTTTCTGATTCTGATAGCATATGAGGCATTTCTGGTATAATGGCATGATGTATCACCTGTCATTCCCAATCGATGGGATTTATATAAAACGAGGTCCTTACTATAGCTTTACCTTGTAGTATACATGCATTGAATAGAATTTGTTGGAGGCAAAACATTTAAATAAATTGTGATTACTTTTCTGCTATCTTTTATTTTTCTAAAAGTTCCGCTTAAGCGTCGCTTTATGAATACAACTCGAGCATCTTCATCATATGCAATAATGGTTTGTTTTGATGATTAACTCTCACGGAACGACTTCTGTACAATACTTTACTCTTTTTATAATTTTTAGCAGCTTCAATACCTACATGTAATACGCGATACGTTGTGTTTCATCCAAGTCAAGAAAGGCATGGACAATTGGTAAATGTACGTACATGCAAGGCCATAAACAGATTTCAGACAGTGTTTGTTCCAGATCTTTTGTGAAGTATCTTTGTTTAGTTCATACAACAGTAAGTCAGTTTTTCTTACCCAATTCATGTACAGATGGTAGAGGACGATTGTTTTTCGCAGCTTTTTTCTTCACTGTAAATAAACAATAAGGAAAATAAAACCTAAAAAGGCATTATAACACATCATCTAATGATGGGAGATAATGCCTGGGAAGATGGTATGCCTTAACATAGGAACACATGAGAGCGAATATGTATGTATCGTCAGCAACAACGACTCTCTTTGTAATGTCCATCATAGGAGACAGTTTCAACAATAAGACAGCCAGCAACATTATTTGCATGGATACAGTCAGAAATATTTTGTATAAATCTATGTTTTGAGATTTATTAACAGGGAAATATACTTTTTCATTGATGGAACTATAGTTAATTTACAATATGCAAGCACCCTATTTACTCCTTTTCTCAAATGAGTTATGTTTTTACTGTGTGTTTTACACTGTAAATATCAGATACAATAACGATTTTTCCATATTTGCGCAGTACATATTTAATACTTACATGACTTATTTCTTTAAATATAAGATTACTATGTAAAATAATCTAATATAATAATGGTACGCCAATGAACACACTCCACCAGTGCATTCATTCTATCGATGCTGGCCTCATAGGTAACTCCCTAGGGTTGCTTTGCTTGCAGGTCAGGAAGTGTAATTAAATCTTCATGTTAAAGAATTATCGAGTTTATATTTAAAGAGATATTGTATATTAAAATTTCCTTTATTGTAACTAATGTGAAGTGTTGAAACAGTGACTATGGATTAATATACCTTTAATCTATTTCATACTCACAGCTGCTTTTGATGCATATTTTTCTTTAATGAATAGTAAAATATCTCGCTATTTTCTATAGATTGTAGAATGTTTCAGTCAACCTTTTCTGCCTAATTTGCATTTACTGAATCTTGTTCTAGAATCTGACATAATACTGCGCAGTGACCAATCAGATTTACTGAAAGGATATCTTGATTTAATTAATCCACTTTAATTCGTTACTTTTCTATAATTCCACCGCCTCTTTGTTGATATGAAACTTTACATAAACATATGTTCAATAGTAAGATCAGTATAAAGTCCTGTATAATATATATCACTACGCCGAACAACATATAAACCTTAAATAGCAAATCAAGATAGGTTTTTGACAAAGTAGTTATTTGTTAAAAATATTAAAATATTGTCTACGTATACATATTCTGATATGAAGCAGCAATAGATGGAGGCATGCCATACAATAGAGCAAGATATTTTTTAACATAGTTCACCCCAAACAAGTCAGGCCACAACTGTAGACGTAAGGGGCTACTGAGAAAAAAGGGTGAAGGTTTGGGGGTCAACCTGAATTGGAAGCTGCTCAGCGAGATGTCTGTTTACATTAGTTTTAAATGTCTGCATGTCAGTACCGTCGGGGAAACAGGGGGCAGGGAGGGCGTTCCAGAGGCCAGCAGCATGGGGGAAGTAGCTATTGAAGTAGAAAGCTCTCCGGAATCTGGGGGCCTCCACAGTGAATGGATAGGATTTAGCTGATTGCCGAGTTGGTCTAGTGAATTTACGTCTAGGGGGCACCGGAGTAGCTAGTTTATCGCATCATAATCCCTTGAAGTATTTGTAAAACAAGCACAAGGATGCTACATTGCGGCGATTGGGCCGGGGATTCAAACTTACTATCTTGAGCACGGGGAAAACACTTCAAATGTTTACAATTCTAATATATTGCAACAACCAGCAGCAAGTAGGGATTGTAAAAAGTTTTCTTTTTTTTCATGTTCCAACTCTTTATGGAAAGCCATGACTACGATACTTGATTAAACATATAGCATCATATTTGAATTAGCAATGAGTTTTTCAAGTATATTTTAGCTGAGGTTGTCTCAATCTCTTCCAAATTCCACTTTTTGTGCTTGTATCAGATGTCTTTGTTACACAGTTCACTTGCGAGTCTTCTTCACTTTCAGTTTACATTTTCAAGTAAAGATGTGTGTCACAGTGAGTTCAAATGTGTCTGCAAGGAGTAACATATTAATATTACAGGATGTTTCAAAAGTCTTGGGAACATAAGGATTTTTAATAACTCAAAAACTATTAGGAGTTAAAAAATGAAATTGGAAAGGTTAAAGTTTCAAGTTTTGTGGGGAATCTTCAAAGTTGCTCAATATGAGCACCATTCGTCACATGGCAGACATCTAGTCGATAGTCCATTTCCTGCCAAACGCGTTCCAGCATCTTGACGTCAATGGTTCCCAGAACTGCCGTTACTCGAGCCTTTAGTTCGTCAATATCTCTTGGAAGGGGCGGCACATAGACTTGTTGCTTGACAAAGCCCCAAAGGAAAAAGTCACACGGGGTAAGACCTGGAGACCTAGGAGGCCAGGGCATGAGAACGTCATCACCTCGCCCAGATCTCCCAATCCATCTAGCAGGCAGCCTTGTGTTAAGAAACTGCCTTACTCTAAGACTCCAGTGTGGTGTGCACCATCTTGTTGAAAAATGAAGTCATCAGATTCTGCTTGTTCCAACTGAGCCATTAACCAGTCTTCCAGCATGTTGAGATAGGATTCACCAGTGATAGTTGCCTCTTCAAAGAAGAACGGTCCATAGACATCTTTCTTGGAAATTGCACAAAACACGTTCACTTTTGGTGAATCTCGCTCGTGCTCAAGAAGTTCATGAGGATTCTCAGTACCCCATATGCGAGTGTTATGCTTGTTAACTTTACCATTCAGATGGAAGGTCGCCTCATCGCTAAAAACAAGCCGGTCATCAAAGCCGTTATCTTCCAACTTCTCTTGCATTGCAATGCAAAAGTCACGGCGAAGTGGCTTATCAGTGTCTTTCAACTTTTGGACCAACTTGAGCTTGTAAGGTACCATTTGCAGTCGTTTCCTTAAGACACGCCAGACAGTTGCTGGAGCAAGCTGAAGTTCCCTGCTGGCTCTTCTCACTGATTTACGGGGGCTCCGCTGAAAGGCTGTCCGAACTTGCTCAACTGCATCTTCTGAAGTTGAAGGGCGACCTGTTCGCTTACTTGGGCACAAACACCCATCTTTCACAAATTTAGCATGCCATCTGACAATGGATTTCCTTTCAGGGGCTTCTTTTTTAAATTTCCTGCGAAATGCACGCTGAACACATGTCCACGATTCAGTCTTTGCAAATTGGAGGACGCAAAATGCCTTGTCTTGTTTAGAGAACGCCATTACTGCACCTGGAAAGATAACACGAAAATCATTAGTATGACCCAAAACTTGATTAAGCAAGCTTTAAAATGGCACCAGTTTCATTTTTCTACCTGGAATAGTTCATGAGATATACGCATTTGTAATGTTCCCAAGACTTTTGAAACACCCTGTACTTCTGTTTTAAAATAACCTCTTCTGGCTTAAGAATGCCATTTCCACTGAGCATATGTACTCTTTTGTGGATATATATATATATATTTTGCAGAACTTTTGCGAATCCTGATGTGTCTATTAGATGACATATATACCCCGGAAAACTGATTTGCTAGTGTAGTCTTTCAATTCTCATCACTAAAAACAACCAATTTTATTAAAAAATTGGGCGAAAAAGATAGAATAAAAAATGTAATTTACATTTCTATCGCTTAAACACACACTGTTTTCGAAGATCGATAATTGTCAATTTTTTAGATTTCGAATCAGTTTATATAGGCATGCATGGTGTAAAATAAAACCTTCTGTTGCCACTATTTTCACATTTTATTACGATTTTATTGGACTATTGATGGCATTTTTATCAAGGCAATCACTGAATAAAATACATTGTAATTTATAAAATACGGAGGCGAGAACTATGCTGTTGTTTGCGTTTTTGTTCGTTTGGGGCGGATTTCACCTATTACTGTCCACTCAGCTAACTGTTGATTTGACTCCGGATATAAGAGGTTGATCGTGTGTCATCTATTTTAAGATATTGACGCACACCTCTTTTTGTTGGGTTTAAAAAGTTGCAAACAACGCTCTGAATCCTCGACGCGTAGTTGTTTTGGATCGACGATAAGTAACCGCGTCACACACGTTTAACACAGCTTTCTCGTTGAAAAATGCTTGTGTAAAATGGTGACTACACTGCCTTCTGATATTTTAAACTCCTCTGCTATCTCACGTCTTTTTAATTCACGATCGAAAGAAAAACAGTTTAGGGGCTTAGTTGATGTGTTCCGAGTAATTTACCGAATTTGGGTGACCTGAGTGTTCAACATCATTTGGATTTACGTCCGCGTGTAATGTCAGCATGCTACCTCGTGACTGGTGTTTCCAACGGAGCAGTTTCCGAATAACACCAATCAGGTAATTGATTTGGTTGAGCAGTATTTTCCACATCAGAAAGCAATGATGTATGAACATACAACATTAATATTATTTCATTTGTTTGAAAATTTACAACAGAAGCTTGATTTAAATAACTGTAATAACTAATAATCAGATTGGACTCAGATTTTGACACGTGGCATGTAACCTTAGTACTTTCGAAAGATTATACTGATTTTATATTAATGGGATATTCTATGTCAGGCTCATGACTTATTTAGTGGTGTCTTACTTCAAAGCAACCATACCATATCGCTATGGTTTTAAGGATATTAATAGATCAGAACTAATAATGATTCGTTGACGCATCTAAAATGCTTACGTGGACATAAGCATTACATACAAATGTATGGTTCAAAGTTCATAATTATTCGTGGACGCCTCTATTCTGTCATATTTTTATAATAATTATTGTGCTGTGTGTGTTTTTTTTTTTGTTTCTGAAATGATATTTGTAAATTGGGTTATTAAAGAAATTGAGCAGGTTTTATTGGATTGTTAAATAAGTTATTATTTTGTTTAGTTGTTCTTGTTGATGTTTGACTAGGCGCACAAATAATCCATAATACTTGATTGTGAACAACAATTTGTAATTATATTCTTCAATGACTTTCAATGCAAAAGATTCAGAACCACTTTCTAGTTTTTCACAGTTAAATAAAAGAAGTCCAACTACATTTTCTATATATAATGATACAAAAATTGTGTGTTCAACACTTAGATGCATCCGTATTTATTTATTTTTGATATGATTAAAAATATAAACAATACGTGTTCCACAATAGATTAAGGATTCTATAAATTTGATAAATGTTTATTTAAATACTAAAAATGTGAAATGATAATTCGGTTCTTGTTTAAATCGTGATTTGGCCCGTCTAACCATTTTTTTTAAAACGTAATAAATACATTGTGGATTTCATCACAATTTTTTTAAAACGTAATAAATACATTGTGGATTTATTCACAATTTTTTTAAAACGTAATAAATACATTGTGGATTTTATCAAAATTTTTTAAAAGCGTAATAAATACATTGTGAATTTTATCACAATTTTTTAAAAACGTAATAAATACATTGTGAATTTTATCACAATTTTTTAAAAACGTAATAAATACATTGTGGATTTTATCACAATTTTTTAAAAACGTAATAAATACATTGTGGATTTTATCACAATTTTTTTAAAACGTAATAAATACATTGTGGATGTTATCACAATGTTTTTAAAACGTAATAAATTCCAAGTTGGATGTTATCACAATTTTTTTTAAAAACGTAATAAATACATTGTGGATTTTATCAAAATTTTTTTAAAACGTAATAAATACATTGTGGATTTTGTCTCATTACGAAATATCAGAAGTTGAGAATATTGCATTAATTGATATTCATTAAGAGGACATACGTTTTACTTTTATTATTGTTATAACAATAATATGGTGGAGTCTGCGTTCGCGCTTACCCTCCATAAAAAAATAAATACGTTTTATCTTTGGTTTATTTAAAACAATATTATTGGGAGGTCTTTGTTCGCGCTTGTCTTAATTCTATTCATTTACATTTTGCACGACTGAAATTATGGACTTAGAAACATTTTATTTTTACTTAAACTCACTTTAATGGGTGCTTAGTTAATTAAAGTTCAATGATCAAATTATATATATATAAATATATATATATATATATATATATATATAGAGAGAGAGAGAGAGAGAGAGAGATAGAGAGAGAGAGAGAGTTAGAGAGAGAGAGAATATGGAAAGAAAAAATTCACACACACATTGTAACTGTGGGCATTATAGTTTATTTCGACCTCCTGGTTTATCCAGAATGCTAACGGGACAGCTACATATTGGATTTTTATTGTAAATATGTGGTTGTCTTGTTAGCATCCTTAAGAGGCCATGCCGTCGAAATAAATGATAATGCCGACAGTTACAATGTGTATGTGATTTTTTACCTTTCTATATTCTATTATTTCTGTTTTTACATTGAGCTCTCTTATTGGTATTTCTTACCAAAATTGTTCACTTTAACACACACACACTATATATATATATATATATATATATATATATATATATATATATATATATATATATATATATATATATATATATATATATATATATATATATATAACGGAAACCATAAGCGTTTATCAGGGAATAAATGAAAATCATTATACTCTGAACCAACATTAAATTGTTTATTCTTACATTATAATTTCTTTAATTTTCAATTTTCTGAGAAAGAGAAAGAAACAGAATAAACAGAAAGAAATAGAAAGAACCAGAAAGAAAGAGAAAGACACAGAAAGAAAGAGAAAGAAACAGAAAGAAACAGAAAGAAACAGAATAAACAGAAAGAAATAGAAAGAACCAGAAAGAAAGAGAAAGAAACAGAAAGAAACAGAATAAACAGAAAGAAATAGAAAGAAACATTAAGAAACAGAAAGAAACAGAAAGAAACAGAAAGACACTAAAAGAAACAGAAAGAAACAGAAAGAAACAGAAAGAAACAGAAATAAACATAAAAAAAGAGAAAGAAACAGAAAAAAACAGAAAGAAACAGAAAGAAAGAGAAAATAACAGAAAGCAACAGAAAGCAACAGAAAGAAACAGAATAAACAGAAAGAAATAGCAAGAACCAGAAAGAAAGAGAAAGAAACAGGAAGAAACAGAAAGAAACAGAAAGAAAGAGAAAAAAACATTAAGAAACAGAAAGAAACAGAAAGAAAGAGAAAGAAACAGAAAGAAACAGAAAGAAACAGAATAAACAGAATGAAACAGAAAGAAAGAGAAAGAAAGAGAAAGAAACAGAAAGAAACAGAATGAAAGAGAAAGAAAGAGAAAGAAAGAGAAAGAAAGAGAAAGAAACAGAAATAAACCGAAAGAAACAGAAAGAAAGAGAACGAAAGAGAAAGAAACAGAAAGAAAGAGAAAGAAACAGAATAAACAGAAAGAAAGAGAAAGAAAAAGAAAGAAAGAGAAAGACACAGAAAGAAAGAGAAAGAAACAGAAAGAAACAGAAAGAAACAGAAAGAAACAGAATAAACAGAAAGAAATAGAAAGAACCAGAAAGAAAGAGAAAGAAACAGAAAGAAACAGAAAGAAACAGAAAGAAAGAGAAAGAAACATTAAGAAACAGAAAGAAACAGAAAGAAACAGAAAGACACTAAAAGAAACAGAAAGAAACAGAAAGAAACAGAAAGAAACAGAAATAAACATAAAGAAAGAGAAAGAAACAGAAAAAAACAGAAAGAAACAGAAAGAAAGAGAAAATAACAGAAAGCAACAGAAAGCAACAGAAACAGAAAGAAACAGAAAGATAGAAAAAGAAACAGAAAGAAACAGAAAGAAACAGAAAGAAACCGAAAGAAACAGAAAGAAACATTAAGAAAGAAAAAGAAAGAGAAAGAAACAGAAAGAAACAAAAAGAAACAGAAAGAAACAGAAAGATAGAGAAAGAAACAGAAAGAAACAGAAAGAAACAGAAAGAGAAAGAAAGAGAAAGAAAGAGAAATGAAACAGAAAGAAACAGAAAGAAACAGAAAGAAACAGAAAGAAACAGAAAATAGCAGAAAGAAACAGAAAGAAACAGAAAGATAGAGAAAGAAACAGAAAGAAACAGAAAGAAACAGAAAGAAAGAGATAGAAACAGAAAGAAACAGAAAGAAACAGAAAGAAACAGAAAGAAAGAGAAAAAAGCAGAAAGAAACAGAAAGAAACAGAAAGAAAGAGAAAGAAACAGAAAGAAACAGAAAAAAAACAGAAAAAAAACAGAAATAAACAGAAAGAAACACACACAGATAAAGAATAACATAGAGATAGAGGGAGTGAGTTGGAGTTGGCGAACACATTTAGTGTTCATTATGTGTTATGTTTATGTGTGTTTTAAATTGCATCACAATCAGGGTTATTTTAGGTTTAGATAGGAGGGGGCATACTCCGCCCATGCATGATAACCTTATTATACCACCTTAAACTGCATTTACGAAAACTGAGGTTTGTATTCCTAATCAGCCCGCTACTTTTAAATACACTTCAAATTTTCCAATGGTAGTGATATAACTCTAATTAATACCTGCGAGACGTCCATTCGACAACTTATACTTATTCAGTATTCCATCGTTTGCATAACAATTAGAATAAATTGTTCACGTGTTTTTTTTTCAAAAGAATTAAGTTTTCAATAATGATAACTAAAATCATTTGTTCGATGTCATATAATTTCTAGTGCAAATGAGAACGCCATTTTAAAGAAGAAGTCGTTCGAGTTCTACTGTCAAATTCTATAAAAGTCTATCCAACAAAGTAAAGGCAGTATACACGTTAAAGTAAACAAAATAATGTTTTTTAGCCATTTAGTGATAATTGCTAACATCACTGAGTCTTTACACTTATAAAATTATAAACAAAATCTTAAGTATCAATACAGAGAACGGATCTCGAAATACGTGAAAATGACTAACAGCATTCGATGATTATGAAAACTATGCAAAAGTTAAAGTTACGCAAGTGGGATATAGATGTGAAGTGTTGTAATCCTGTGCGGTTAAGCGTTTATTACAAGAACTGAATCTAACAATTGATTACATTTAGAGAATCTGTACAATTATATGTTTTAACTAACAGTCGTAATCTCATTTAAATAACAGTTAAAATGAACGCAATTGCCATCGAAATACTGTTTTAAAAAAAGAAACACATACCCCCTTAGTATAATCTGCATTGTAAGCAAGATCCACTTTCCTAGAGCAAGTATACACAATTATTCGCCGTCAAAAACCGACAGACATATACATATATGTCTCTCTTATTAATATTCTGTAAGAATATTATTTTCTTATAAATTATAATCTCCTAATTATCATTCGTTATCATATGGAAAGAATTACTGAAAACCACATAGTATATTTAATGCTCAGGGAGAAAATCGAATATTCTAGAGATAAATAAAATGTAGTTATTATTCAATCCATGCCTATTCCTGTGTTCATCTCAAAATATATACAAATTAATACATGCCAATGTTTATCTTTAAGCAGAAAAAAGGGTTGCTTTTACTAAATGTTATTACTTAATAAGCATTGCTTAATCCCCCTCATTTTTTATTATACGGACATGTTATAAATTTTTCTATTTATGGATGTTTATAACTATCAAACACTTCTAAAATAGTTACCATTATATTTACGGGCCCCACAAATATATATAGATTATATATGTGATTTTTCTAATGCAACATATTAGTCGATGATATACACTAGTATATAAAATGATCATGTGGGAGTAACAATAAAAATATAAGTAAGCAGATGTCAAGTTGGTTAACCTCAACACAATATAGTTTGAACCTGGGAATGAACAGAAACATATGTGATGTCACATGGCTAAAGGTGAGAGTGTATAATAAAAGGAGAGACTTTTGCGAAGTTTTTCAAGCTACACTGTTTGGATGGTAGAGGGCATACCAGGCAGTACTGCATCATATAGTCTTCCTGCCCACATTCACAGGTTTGTCCAGAGCAGCATTAAATTGCCCCATTTCCGTTCTAATGCGGTTAAATATCCTCCACTGGACCAACGTTACTTCTGATTCAGGGGGAACATCAGGAGTGTAGGTCTGCCATGTCAATTAGATGGTCTTCATTCCTATTGTTACCATATACAGTCTGTTTTTTTTCCTGAGGTGTTGTTAGTGGCTGAACATGACCTCAGGCGCTAGGACGTTAAGGAGATGGCGTTCATCCCTGGTAGCCTTTGTGATCTTTACTCAGCTGGCAACTTCCTCTCTCATATTTGTAGGAGCAATACAAGGGGGGGAGATGCACGCTGTCAGGTTGGTAGGCTTTATGAACCAGTGTTCGAGCTGCAGGTGTTGTTCAGCATTTTGGGCGTATAAAATAATAGGGCTGACTAAATATAATAAATTATCTATCGTTTTCTATCCCTCTCTCTCTCTCTCTTTCTCTCTCTCTCTCTTTCTGTCTCTCGGTCCCTCTCCCTCACTAGTCAGTAATTCGGAACTAAGATCAAATTGAATAAATGTCTGCTGTCTTCCATCAGTCCTTGTATGGTGGGAGCCCTTATCCCGTTATGAAGAAACTTGTTTTCAGTCGGTGTTTCTATCGCTCGAGAACGATCACACATCAGAAAGTACACTGAGAACAAACAGCGACTAAAACAAGAATATAATTCATGGGCTTTCATATTTTTTAACAGTTACAGCAACATGGTTGACGCGTGAGCCACTACGTAGTAAGGTAACACTTAAGGCTTTTTCTTATAAATATATGAATTGCATAGAATACATGATCGATGTTTCTCAGTCTTTAGATTGAGTTACTTTTGCAAATTCGATGAAAAGATGTTTTCAAATTAGCCGGCAATTTGACTAAATGTGTTCAATAATTTAATGCCTATCATTAGTAATAACCTCATTAAGCTATATAGATTACTAGTATTATTATTATAAGATGCGTGCCTTTACTTTCATTTTATGTATACTACTATTACTACGATAAGTCATAATCATAATGAAACTACGTAGTATAATACTGTTAAAATACCCGGGGGAATCTTCAGGCTAAAAAAGCATGGATATTCCCTCCAGGGATGAAACGCAAGAGTCTCTGTGTAGCTTAATTTCCATAAATATATTTTCAGAATTTACTACCTAGCCCTACTTACGTATCGATCATTGTAGAAGATAATACTACAAATTGATACATTAAAAAATATATATCTCCTTATAAAATGTTATGTGCATACATGAAATAGTAATATATATATATATATATATATATATATATATATATATATATATATATAGTGTTAGGAGGGATGTGGTTGGTAGATGTAAATGCAATAAAGCTATGGTGTTTATTTGATAGTGGCAATAGCAAGTAGCGCTGTATATTAGTATATTCTTTTTATCTATACCAACATTACCCTGCATAAATGTTCATACATGTTTTAGAGTAGACTGTAGTTACAGTTAAGCTTCCTTGAGCTACGTCTAATATACGCTTATATATATATATATATATATATATATGTTGTTGGTTCGGTAAGCTGAAGTTCAAACATGTATACATATATGTAGCCAAACATATTTTTTATTAATAAAAAATGATAGTATATATATACATGTATACCTGATATTTTCATAATGGTGTAATGTTTCTATCGGTTTTGAAACGTTAACCTAATAATAGTATTTAAAACGCATATATATATATATATATATATATATATATATATATATATATATATATATATATATATATATATAGTGTCAATATTTATCCCTTCAGCGTTTACATGTTGATGGTTCTCAGAAAACATACAACGTCATTTTAATTCATTTATAGGGGAGAGAAAAAAGTTTTGAATTACAAAAACAACACTTGAAACTTGCCATGTAAGATTATATCAAATTGGCCGTGAGGAAAATCAAAGAATATATTTATTTATTTTTCATTTTTTTTCTTTATATTTGGAATTACCATGGAAACAACTGATAAACATTTTTCTGATTTTTTGAAAATGACGCCTTCCGATTTAAATGAGCCGGCGGGTTTAGAAAACGAAAAAGGTTGATAAAACTGATTGAAATAAAAGGAAAGAAGTGAACACGTAAACATTTACTTTAATCTCATGAATAAAGAGGAAAGTATACATAACGACCGTGCGCCGTTTTATGTCGTTACTTATATACGCCACATTGTTTACAATGATATGTCTGAGTTCATACGGCTTAAAAGAGAGGCAAGACGGTTAAGAACATGTCTCTCTACATAGGGTATAAAAGAGTAAGTATTTCTAGTTGAAGTATGTCATTTCAAACTGGTTTGCTATTTTTATATATGGAAAATAGTAGCAGAGGTATGTATAGAATGTTTGAAGAAGTTACGTAAACAACATGATTTCCGTGTAAGGACCCCTCTTTGTTATCTTATTCCTGTTGTTAGGATTTAGCCGGTGTGACTTGAACGAGAGAAGACGTGTTTACCGGCCGTTTCAAAAAGTATGGGGAGAAAGGCGCAGAGCGACGTATGTAGCGACAACTATTCATCCAATCCTATCTCTCTCTTTCTTTCTCTCTCTAGTTATCACTTTCTCCATCTCCTTCTCGCTTACACACTCATGATTACGTGCTGCTTTTTTAATAAACCGTTGTTCATAAACTAACAAAAAAACTGTTGGCATTGTTTGGCCCAGCAAACGAAGACACAACCGGGTTTCTCAGATAGTGGTGATGGCGATGACGACGACTGTGAGAGGAAAATACTGTACTTGTGTCTACCCATGCATTCGTGGGTAGGCAAGTAAATATAGAGTGTGTGCACCGTAATGTTTGAAAATGATTATTAGCATGTATTTCCCAACAAATGTATTCTGTTGAGAAAGATATGAACCCCAACTTTTACTGAGGGTATGGATAAAAACTACTTCTGTCTAATTAAATACATACAACGAATCGTTTATACTAAAGGTTATGATTCGAAATGAAATAATCTAAATCGTGTTAAAACGCCGCCATACATACAAACAGAATCGGGTAATACAAAATATCATCTACAAACGTCAACCTTAACTTCGCCGATGGAAAATAGGAATCAAACAAGAATGGACTAGGCGCGTTTTTTAAACAGATGTTGTTGCCTGTGACAGTATCTCTCGATTACAAAGCCACGACGCTAGATTCGAGCCTTGCGTATTGTATATTACAGGCGGTATTTGGACAAGGTCCACAAACAAAAGCCGCGCAGCGTTGTAGAGCGTGACTAATTGCGAATCGTATCATTTGCGTAATAGAAAAAAAGGGCTAATAAACGCGCTTTTATTTTTTTATTCTTTTTAATGGTCGCCGAGATAACTGTGACGGAGAAAAGTAAATAAATGAAAAATAGAAATAAAATGTCAGATTTGATTCGAAAACAGATGGTCATTCATTTGTTTTATTATCATTCGATACGATCAACTTCTTAGAAAAAAAGGAAAGAACCCGAAAGACAAAAAGCCAAGTTGTAATTAGTTAGTTTTTACGACACATCAATAATAAAAAGAAGCATATCGGATCAATGACCAATGTTAGAAGTGATCCGATTTGGCTCAGAAAGTAGGTCATGGTTTAATTTGTGTTCTTTATTTTCGAACCAACGAGTAATGTTCGAAATAGCATCACAGTTCGATGTGGAAAATAGGTATATATCTCATTCATTCTTTATTTTCGAACCAACGAGTAATGTTCGAAATAGCATCACAGTTCGATGTGGAAAATAGGTATATATCTCATTCATTCTTTATTTTCGAACCAACGAGTAATGTTCGAAATAGCATCACAGTTCGATGTGGAAAATAGGTATATATCTCATTCATTCTTTATTTTCGAACCAACGAGTAATGTTCGGAATAGCATAACAGTTCGATGTGGAAAATAGGTATATATCTCATTCATTCTTTATTTTCGAACCAACGAGTAATGTTCGAAATAGCATCACAGTTCGATGTGGAAAATAGGTATATATCTCATTCATTCTTTATTTTCGAACTAGCATGAAATGTCGAAACTATGTCGGGGTTAACCGTATAAAGTAGGAAGTGTTTTGTTGCTTTTTTAGCGGTTGCTTATGTTCGACACGACATCACGTGTTGCCATATAAACTCAGTCTACGTTTTATTTATTTCTTAATTTTTAATCATTTATGTTCGAACTGACGTCACACATTAGCAAATAGAGTAAGTTAAAGTTATTTGTTTATTTTCATTTATTAACATTTATATTTATTGTTTTATCTAAATAGGTTAACTCTTAGGTGATCACCTCAATGACTTCATGTTGAATACTGCTTACTGTAGCGTGCATAACATTATACACCCGCGTATTTTCTCTAATACCCCAGGCCTTACGCTCCGAGCAACGGCTGTTCCGCAGCTGTTGATTGCAAATCACGTTGACGCTGGTTTAGTTTTAAAATATTTATTTAAACATAACAAAGACAGAAACTGAAATGCGTGTCTACGAGAGAAAGTATTAATAGATTGGAGAAAGAGATACTAATAATATGTTGATAAACAGCCCGACTATTTGCTACCTGTACACAACCGTCACTGTCGGGGTGTCGGGACGGCCACTTCCAGCATCTGATTGGGTCGGTTGTCGAAGAGATAATACCGCGCCCGGGCGGAAATCACGTGATTTATCAACTTCCTCCAATCCCTAGAGCGCCCTCTTCACTATCCAACGTTTATCTGGACTCCCTACATTTGATCAAACTTCAGGTACCCCACACCAAATTTTTCTACTGTAGTTATCTCGAAGATAATATCTATCCAACCAGTGAGCAAAGTATGACAGAACTAAAGAGGGCAACCAGAGCCAAGATGATAGCAGTGTCAAAATATTAATTATTAAAATTATAGACAATTTCTCACGTCGCGTGCAGGTGTGAATATACTTGACTGGCGATAAAAACGTCGTCTACTGGACATTAATGACTTGAATCTAGTGCGCAATGCAAGGCGTTTATTTGGACGAAATATTGTTAAATTATAGAAAGCATTTTAATTGTTTTAAAGATTCCATGGGTGGATTTTTATAGATTATGATAAACAAAGAAATTCCGAACATTTATTTAAAAAAGAATATACGTAGAAACTTACACTTCAAACACAAAAGGGTAAACATTTACATATTTAACAAAAATATAAAATAAGTAGGGGCTGTGATCTTGACACTTTCGCAGTTATAGGACATGAACACCCCCCAAGCCCCGGCTTTAATCAATGGTTATGTACACTGCGACAAGCGATAATCGCGTTCTAATAAAAATTAAATTTGCTCATCATTCTGTTAATCAATTTAAGCAATTGTTTTACAGAAATGATAGTACATCATGGTAACATTTTTTGATTGTTTTACATATTCTTGTGGTTAGTTTGTACAGTAATACACGTTCTTTCTAATTTAAGGGTGGCAAGAGGTGATAGCGTGTTTTCTTCTTAGCAACAATGGAACATTGAACATTTCTAACTGAGGGGAAAAAAGAAATTATAATAAGGGAAACGGTTGAAAGAACCTACCCTTGTGTAATTGTCCGAAAAATAAGTCGTTATATGGATACTTCAAAAAGATTTCCGTACTACATTCTCCTAAGGAAGAAACGATCAGACGTTGGCATACCCAATACTGCGAGCAACAGGGATTTGACCAATAGTGGTTGTCATCTCTGGCAAAAATCTGGATAATCAAGCCAATCAATATTCACAGCAGCTAAGTTTCCTGACGTAACAAAATCAACACGTGGTGTAATTCTTCAAAGAATCGCTTCTATGAAAGTTTCACTTACGAAGCCTTCACTTGTACTAATACACATATATTTGGGAATGGAATGGTCAAAGAAATAGATGAAGATGAGTAAGGTTTCTTACTCTGATGAGACCCGGGCAACACTTGATGGGGCTGCTGTCTTGGTAAAATGCGAGGTTCATTCCAGAGATGAGAGTCACCATCATTTGAGACGACAACAAAAGGGTGGTGGAGTCATAATATTGGTGGGCATTATTGGAGGTATGCTTGGTAATCCTATAAGATACGCTGAAAGAGTAAACATTACGTCTACTGTCTATTGCAATTTATTAAGAGAATCTCTGATACCTTGGCTATAAAACATCAATATTGACTTACTAATGAACTTTGTTTTATACACGGTAATGCTCCTGCTTAATCTGCCCATGCAACTCAAGCATTCTAAGCATCTTTGTGTTTCGAAGCTACAAAGTTGATGCTCTGCCCTCCATGGTTTGCCAGATTTAAACTCAATAACTTTAGTCTATCATCAAACGATATGTTTATGCCAATGGAAGTCGATTTTCGTGTAAAACGGATTTATAGAAAGGCATTAATACTGAAACATGTCGGTAAATACGTGATTTGTACATTATATCTATTGAACTATATATTATTATATATTTAATTATATCAGTTAATTGTTAAATATAACCGCCATTCATCTTTACTTCATTCAGTTAAGCCTTTTTCCACTAATAAACGTTTATTTAAGTTGCTTTCATTGAAAAGCTATTACCGTTGGTCTGTAAACTTTCAGTGATTTTAACAAATATTTTATTTTTCAAATACTAGCTATGAGTTTGTGAGTATTTTTAACAACACTTTTATAACATAGTGCTAGATTACCTGTATGAAAATCCGAAAATGAGTCATGGAAAATTGAGAAATAACTATTTTGGAAAATACCTATTATCATTGGTCCCATGTATATTAAAACAATCTCTAGGGAGTTTTCTATCGACATGTAGAAGTTTAAACGAATTAGTGAAACATATCCTTTAATGTGAATTTTCATGATAATTCAAATCTAATTATTATTATCTTAAAGAAAAAGAAAATTAGTTCATTGAACGTGTAATTACGAACAAAAGGGAAGTAACTATTATTGTTAAAATAATCGACACTTTTATATAATACTGTACTGAACCCTGGTTACCACTTGTCAGTATTATTGAAATATTATAGTAAAGTTTGAATACGTACAATGACAACTGGATAAACCAACGAAACAGAATATAGTGGTCGATTACAAAATCATTTTCAAACAGCTAAGTTTGACTACTTTACTAGAGAAGAAAAGTGTGGTAAGGTTAGGGTTAGGGTTAAGGTTAGGGTATTACTGAATTGTGAACATTCAATAACTTACAATATTTCTAAATACAGGATTCACGTTTTAATAACTCACATGAAATAAAAAAGGTTAGTGTTAGGGTTAGGGTTAGGGTTAAGGTTAGGGTATTATTGAATTGTGAACATTCAATAGCTTACAATAATTCTAAATACAGGATTCACGTTTTAATAACTCACATGACATAAAAAGGTTAGGGTTAGGGTTAGGGTTAAGGTAAGGGTATTATTGAATTGTGAACATTCAATAACTTACAATATTTCTAAATACAGGATTCACGTTTTAATAACTCACATGAAATAAAAAGGTTAGAATTAGGGTTAGGGTTAGGGTTAAGGTAAGGGTATTATTGAATTGTGAACATTCACTCACTTACAATATTTCTAAATACAGGATTTACGTATTTGTACCTTTAGTATCGGTTGTACTTAGAATTGAACCTGTGACATCAAGACGACTGTCACTTAACATTGAGTATTAATTAATACATTATCCGTTGCGGCACGGGCGCTTGCGTGCATTGTATTCTTAGTATCGCCCCTCTGAGTATTGGACCTTTAACCTCTAGAAAAATGTCTGCAATAACCCGTAGCGCAACGGATATAAGTCATTAGTGTTATCCGTTATAAGTGACAGTCAAATCATAAATATCAAAAATACATTCACAGGCAACTTGATAGATTGTTGTCGGATTGTTTTTATGTTATACTAATCAGCTAAGCAGTTCTAGTCTCATGTAAGTTAACTCATGCTGTTGTTTTAAGACTAATACGTTTATGACACTGCTGGCACTTGAAATAAAAAGGTTCACAAAATCAATCTATAACGGAAGTTGATTGTTTTTCTCATATGTTAATTTTATTGAACAACTTATCCAATCTGTTTTAAATGAATTTAATAGGAAATTATATTTAAGAAAAACTGAATGAATTCAAAAATACTAGTAACGCCATGAATATTTTTGGAGTCGATCTGCTTAAATATTTCATAGAATTGCATTTGTATATTCGTCTCATATGTTCTGTGATTTTTGGAGTTGTCATTATACTACTGAGTAATATAACAGGGGCTCAAAAATAAGTAGAAATAAATAAACGAGAAGAGAAGTAATTCAGAATTTCGGTAAAAAAATATTAGCAACCGTACACTGAATGGACTTCAGTGTACGGTTGCTAATATTTAACGTAGTTATTGCGGTGTCAACGTCGTAGTGTAAAAGCTTTATTTAATAACAGGGATCTGGTGAACCTATGAGGTTCAACATAAAGATGTGCCGTTCTTTGATCGTCTTTTTCCTCTGCGTTAGAAAGCAAGGGAGTGAAAGTCTCAGGATCGCAAATCCATTGCGTAAGGATAACAATGCCGCTTCTGCGTAGTTGTAACTGCCATTCCTCTGTGTTTTACGGGCCAAACCTTCTCCGACTTCGCATGCAACTGCTTTACTTCTCTTGGTGTCGGGGGGGGGGGTCTTCAATCTGACAAGGCGAACCTGCAATCTGATAGCTACAGCGAACGATTAAGACTTCATGCAGGCACTGAAAATCCAGGGGGACTGTCTTTGTGGATGTCTGTGCACGTTTGATTCGCTAAACGAAAACAACATTAATCAGCAGCAGCTAAGAGAAATATTTGTAATTTTGTAATCCAAACGATTTTAGATTAGATAATTTAATTATTAAAGTTGAATGTACCTTTTTCATTTTTAATAACATTGATGTTTTACAAAATGTATGTCTTTTTCTGAGGAGAATACATTCTCTCACCTGCATGTTCGCTATATCTCTATAAAACTACCATTCTGCCCATGTGTGGAGCATCTTAGTCACATCTGGCCTGGTGCACCAACCACTAGAATCTCCCACTTGACCAGAGTCAAAAATAGAGGTGCTAATATATGTTTCCTCGACTGTACCAACATGCAAAGGTGTAAATGTTAAGTGAACAAACATCACGCTGTATAACTCCCCCTTAAGATGCCCCTATTAACAACTGATCTCTGATTCTACAGAAGCTCCTTACGTCTCAGTGGGAGGGTGCCGTGTTTGAGGTGAATATAAGTAAAAAGGAATATGTAAGGGGAACTTCTGTCATTACTAACAAGCATAGCGTCACCACTGCCAACAAAGGGAAGAGTCTATAAAGCATGTGTACGCCATGTGATTACCTGTGGAAGTAAAATCTTGCTAGTGAGGGTTGTGAACATGCATCTGACGGAAATAAATGATATGAAAATGATACGATGGATGCGTAATGTGAGTATTAAAGATAGGCTTAGATCTGATGACTTCAGAGGAAGATTAACTCTTGACAGTATAGGGATAGGTGTGCAGAACAGGAGAATTCGATGGTATGACCACGTTGAAATAATAGATTATACTTCTTGGGTTAGTAGATGTAGACTGGTTCAAGTAGCATGTTCAGTTCACAGGGAGAAGCCAAGGAAAACACGAGATGAAGTGATGAAATTGAACCTGATGGAAATGGGGATAAAAAAGACCTCACCAGAGATGTGTTACTTTGGAAGTCAATTAATTAAAACCGTCCAACGCATGTCAGCACGTAAAACAAACATTAACATGATGATTAGGATGATAATGATGATGATGATTATTTTGTACTGGCAAAATACGTTTGTTTATCTGGCTATCGGTAGGTAAGCGTTAGCAATTTAATTTTCATACGCGTAAGGAACTAGTGCCCGTATGCATTTAGGGCGGTTATAAAAAAACGGCTACCACACAATCTTGCCCTTTTCAGTTAAGTTTTTATTGTTAAGCGTGACACGGGTGTGTCTGTCGTAACCGTATTTATAACAGAAACGCACGTTCCTTACAAAGCTACTCTAGGTACATGAAGAGTCGCAACCTTAACAAATGTAACGAGTGTCAGTCTCTAGTCATATAGCTTTTAACCCAGATGGTGAGCTAGTAACACGTTCTATGTTATTTGATCTTTGTCGAGTCAGCAAAACCAAGGCAGTATTTTCGAAAAACACTGCCTGGGCCCTGACCCGACTGTTTCCCATGATATTTAAACTCCTGACACTATATATATATATATATATATATATATATATATATATATATATATATATATATATATATATATAGTCTCGGAAGTATCTCAACCATTAAAACTATATAAGGAAAAAAAAACGTAATTCCGAAGTCGTTCAGTGGAAAATCACTCATGTAAGTCAATTTAATTTTTACAGTTATTATATTAGTTTGCCTCTAACATTATTTAAGGGATCATCAGTTGTTTACCATAGAAAAACTGTATTGGGAATTTTTAAACAAGGCAGTATTTATTTTCATGGCTTCCCAGCAGAGTTGATCAGCCGCACTTCCCTTAAAAGACAAAACCATAAACGTTCCGTATACTAAATCTAAGTGTTGTTCCGTATAAATGTTTTGCTAACTTATATTAGTTATTAAAAAAAAGGTTCCTTATCTATGTTGTTCATCTGTCTAATAATATTTATCCGTTACTTACAAAAATGTTGCTGCATTTTAATGTGTTTACACTACTTTTTAGGTGATTAATGTATTTTTACTTTTATATTAAAAATATAAAAAATATCAACGTATCAAAATATAAAAAAAATGTTTAAAGTATATATATATATATACATATATATACTTTTAGTCCTTTTTTCTCTCCCTCCTCTTCTCCGCCTCCCTCGCCTTTGTTGTTTAATTCCTTGTCATCAATTTTAAATAAATACTAATCTTCCTTGCTTACTCACTGCGTTCATAAGCTTAACTGCCGATTTTTTTCTCTCTTTCTTCTTTTTCTTACTAAACTCACAGCGTTTCCAATCGGCATTCATAGGCTAACTGCCGATTTTTTCTTTCTTCTTTTTTAACTCACAGCGTTTCTAATCGGCGTTCATAAGCTAACTGTCAATTTTGTCTCTCTTTCTTCTTCTTCTTTTTTTAACTCACAGTGTTTCCAATCGACGTTCATAAGCTAACTGCCGATTTTTTCTATTTCTTCTTCTTCTTCTTCTTCTTCTTTTTCTTCTTTAACGTTTCTTTCTTTCTTTATCCCTTTCTGCTGTTTATTACACGTAACTATTTTTTATATAATTAGTATATGTGTGATATATACGTTTATACATATTCTACATTATTTTTATTTAGATAGCTTTGGATTTGCTCTATCAATTTATTTTGATTAATTTGATGAGACTTTTAAGCATCAGGATGGCGAGTAATTGTCTTATTTAATTGTCTAAATATTTTATTTTGATCGCCACCTTGTTTAATCATTCTTATTATTAGGTCAGAAATTGGGGGCATAAAATCTACCAATTTTAAGGTAACACGAGCAATCCTCAGAAATTCGGACATGATACTCCCGTAAAATATATACACAGGGAAGTTACTATTTTTATGTGGCATCCGCTCGATAAAAAAGGGAATGAATTTCTTTCATCAAACAGTTTATAGATAAATATTTTATCTTCAATTTTTATATCCAAATCTAGAAAAGTAGCTTGTGTTCCCTTATGTTCACAGTTTTATTTTAACTCTTTAGGATATATTAAATGTTTAGTATTTGCAAACTCATCGCTATCATTAATGACAACAAGGTCGTCAATATATCTCCTACATCCATGATAACTATACGCTCTAGATATATCATTGTTTATTAATGATGATATATACATATATTCAAGTCTATGTAATTATAGATTTGCCCAAAATGGAGAAGGATCCAAACCCATTGGAATACCTATTGTTTGGAGTAGTACTTTATTTCCTATTTGAAAGTAACTCTCTTTTATAAGGTGACTTATAAGCATTGTCAGACCAGTTTTGGACACACTCGACTTACCATTTTTGTTTTACACCAAAAGGCTTTAGATTTTTTATTTTGTATATACCTTTTCCTCCTGCAAAAGCTAAATCTATAGTATTACCTAATTCTTTAATAAGTTCTTTATGTGGTATTTTTGTATATAATGTACTAAAATCATATGTCGAGATTGATTTAGCCTGTTTACGAGAATTAATACGATCTCATTTATCTTTTACTAGATCTGAATTATTTACCACTCAAAATAGGTTTATATTACTATAGAATTTACTTTTTTTATGGAAATGATTTATTTGATTTATAGTTAATTTAAAGACTTTAGATACAGTCTTACTTAAAGGTTTAGTGATGTACATTTTTTAGGCAACAAGGAAACGGGCGCCAACTGGTGTGTTATGCATTTTAGGTATCCAATACATACATGGAAGTTTTTTGTACTTTTCTTCTAATTTTAATCCTAATTTTTCACAAATAACAGTATTGTTCATGATAATATTATCGCCTTTACTATTACTTCATTTATAAGTATCTGAAACTTCACCTAGTATTCCTACTTCTAGCAATAAGCGGTGTATATAATAATTTTTTACAAATAAAAGCTATATTATTTGTTTTCTTATCAATAGGAACTATTACAAACCTATTTTGAAGCATTTCAAGCTCCGTAGTTATTTGTGAATTTCTAAGGAGGAGATTCGTTTATATATATATATATATATATATATATATATATATATATATATATATGTGTGTGTGTGTTAGCTAAGTGACATTACACCAGGTATGAGCAGCAGCTATCTTGAGGTAATAGTATTGGCTTGAACCAGACGACAATTATTTCACCAAATAAACTTAATTATAAAATGTGTAGGTTAAGTCGAATGTAATAATAAAAAGAAAAAAGAAATGTGGCGCCATTTTTAAATACTACTACAACTACTACTACTACTGCTACTACTACTACTAACAACAATATTACTACTGTTACTCATAATAAAACATTCGTTCTTAAACATATAATAATGTAATACATTCCGAGGTATGATATGTAGACCCCCAAGTATTTTACCTGTCGTTTTTTTAGGAGGTTAGACACAAGGTCAAATGTAGGTTTTAATAGAAATGTTTCTGGATTCGAACCCGGTACACACAAATCCTCAGTACGCGTCGTTAACTACTTAGTCACTGTGCCATCCCTTTTTTACCCCTTAGTATATCCTTTGAAGATAAAAGTACTTGTTTGATAAGGGAAACATATATCCATACTTTAGATTTATAAAATATATTGTCCAATATTTTTTTTAGTTTTCACCAAGAAAAAAAGTATCCACACAAGCGGAGTATATCTAAGTCGACGAGAAATAAATTCAGACAATGTTCATAACTTTGATCGAGAGGTACCTAACTTCCATATCTATTTAACAGCCATATATCAGAGACAAAGGTGTAGTTTTCAGAATACGTTATTATCGTGGTTCACATAGCCCTTCGCCGGAAGAACCGTATACGATACAAGCCCCATTTCATATAAGGCTGCTGATATTGTGACAAAGTTGAAAAAGAAACGGAAAATGATCAACTTTCTTTCGGAACCTTCACCTTATAGTAATGTCATAAATATCAAAGTATAAAGCTGAAGTTTCCTTTCTCATAGCAATGGGGTAATGGGCCTTCGTCACTGGCCTTTGTCATCATATTTTTCCATCGCTATATTTAACCACGGGCGTCGAGTGATTGATCCGAGGAGGGGTTGAACCCAGCAGACTGACCTGAAATTGAGGCAGATGATCGATGTTGTAGGCAAATGACATATGCGTAGTGGATAGGTGTTGAAGTAGTTAGCGCCCTTGTCTCGCACCTTAACTGTTCGCCTCCGGTGATAAT
>OY744523.1:49730258-49732758 GCA_963556195.1 Sepiola atlantica | reverse complement strand
CGTTCTTGTTTGGCAAATGTAGAGACTATACATATTTTCAGTTTGTTTCTTATGGATATGTTCTTTAAATTCCCACGTAAATTGTATAGTACCTATATATATATATATATATATATATATATATATACATATATATATATTATATATATATATAATTAATTAAGTGCAAATACTAACTAAATGAACAAAACCATTACTTTTCAAAAGTGCGCAATATATATTAGAGCTTTTATATTGAAATAAACATAGTTGGAGTATCTGACAAAGTGTTTAATAAAAAAAAAACACTAATTAAACACTTTGTGATCAAATGTAAAATCAGACGGTAAATACTTTATTACCACTTGATAATGAATCACGCATTTAATACATTAATACATTCACAGGATCTGTTTTTTGTCTGGTAAACTACCTGGATGTATTTAACCAATTGTATATCCGATGCCTTCCGATCGGTATTAATTATTATGAATTTATAAAATAAAATCTTTGAGCAAAAAACATATTTATACACTCTCTTTGATGCAAAATATGAGCCTTTCTTATGTAATTTAAATTCGATCTATCTGTGAATCAATCTCTCATAATCCATTGTCTACATCTATATGTTTGTTTTGTCAACACCAGACAGTTTATCGCCATATATTTTTTTCTTAAATATGTCTAGAACGGGAGTGTGATTCCAGCTGTAATTTGAAACCTAAATACTTTGTCAGTAATCTAGAATATATTTTTTTATATCAACAATTCTATAAAATGTTATTCTATCGGACACAGCCACGAAGAAAAGAATATCCATAATTAATAAATATTCTGAGCTGAAAAGTTGAAAGTTTATAAACGAGCACAGTTATATAATTGTATATATCTACAAGATCTTACAGCCATTACATGATCAATGATTTTCAAAATAAATTAATATTTACTTCTTATAATTACGACAAATGTTTATCTTTATAAGTGAAGTAGTTCACGCGAAATTCGTTGGAACTGACTAAAAGATTTAATGTATCATACTGTTTCTATGTTTCACGACATATTAACCTAGTTTGCTTCATTTAATACCGGAGATTAAATGATCCATTGCATACGGCTTGTCAAACTAAGTTGCTATTCATCCAAAGCTGGGAGGTAATGTTCATTCATCAATGTTCATTATCAATAGTATTAGCGCGTAAATAAATGCAATACGTCCGAGTAGATTTTTACACGACATAGTCGATTACATAGTGTGTGTTATAATATCGTGTATTCAATAGTTCGTTATAATATTATAACCCAGGTCTTTTCAACAGTGAGTTCATACTAAGGCAAAGTAGTTTCTAATGGAGATTTTATTTTTCAGACAGAGGTCGAGTAAAACAGGCACCCAGACAGTGATACTTTACAATGTGTGCCACTAATTTAATTAGCGATAGAGAGATAATGAGACATAGACGGCTTGTGCCGCACACTATCAACTTCACACACTAAACAACCCTTACCTTTACTGTTCTTTTGGGGAAGACGACAACTTTTTCGAGTCTGCTCTGCTTGAATATCTAACCAAAAAGAAGAAACAACCGGCTTCTCCCGAAATTACATTATTTAAACTTCCGTTTAATTGATAAGGTCAATATGGTTACCCGTAATCCGTCAATTAGTCTATTTATTCAATCTTGCTGCTTCCTCTATGTAACAGATGTATTAGTATCAATTTGCTAATACACGCATTTTTTAAATTTTAGTGAATGTATTAATGTATTAAATGCGTGATTCATTTCTATTTTTTTTTAATGTATTTAATTTTCAGGTTTTCTATAAAGTGGTGATGGAGATATACTCTCTATTGAGTGTCAATCTAGTATACATTTTATTTATTTATTTATTTGAATTCTGTAACTGTCTGAATTGGTTTTATTTACCTTTTTCCTGTTTCGTCTATCTTGTTTAAAGCGGTTAATTCACACTTAATTCCCAACCTTTCAAGTGTTTCATCCAGCTTTAATTTGTCATGTGCGACTCTGGTGCGTTCTGGTGGGTGTTTTCAGGTTCGCGGGGTTGTTAGGGTTAGGGTTAGGGTTAACCACGACTCGAGTTCAGAGCTTTACCACTTGTGGCGGGAGGTAAAGCTCACAAGGTAAGATGCTATGGTGATTTCTGAAAGATGTGTCGGGACCTCCGAATCCCCAGCGACCGCATCGCCGTGAGGGCAAACGGTCGAAAATTAACAGTATACGAAAGACGAAAGAAGAAAGTCTAATAAATGCAGATTTAAATAAGAGAAACAAAACAGAGAATAAAGAAAATAGAGGAAGGAGAGAGGGGTTGAACCGGGAGTTGATGTGGCTAAAACTACGGGGTGGTGCGGAGAGATGTTCGGGATTGGAATAGTCTGTGAGAAGAAACGACGCTCCAGGCTTGTATTCGAAATTAACTATCAGCGAGAGGTTGGCTAAATCTGCATTGTAAAACAAAGGAATCTAATAACAGGAATATACCTAACCGACAACAGCGCGCG
>OY744523.1:49710258-49725258 GCA_963556195.1 Sepiola atlantica | reverse complement strand
AACAAAATCATTTTAGAGACAGTGCAATGCAGATCAGAGTGTCAATCATAATCCCAAATAAAGACATATTAATGGACTGAAGAGAGATGAAGTGGTTAACGGCACGAACTGAACACATACGTGTGCCAAGTTCGAATCCATCTTGTTCTATAGAAACACTTTCACTTTCAATGTATTTCTAAGAATGAAGTCTAACTAGAAATATATCGGGGAAACCAATGCTTACTATAGAATCTTCCGATTCATGCGAAATGAATGAATGGATGAACTGAGACTTGCATGGTAGGGGAGGCAGTGGGGAGGCAAGATTTAGTTGATACCACATAAAACGGTCGAAAGAGGCTAGGAGGAAGGATAGACCGCAGAGGGGGAACACCATCCAGACCTCCTCTGGAAGAGTACTGATTGAACTGGTATCCTGGGAAGGCATATTGCCACTCAAATTCCATAGATAACCAACGGCGGTTGTCACTGTAAATTCATTGTTAAACGGTTGTTGCAAGAACGCAAAGGGTAGGATGCTGTACATCTGGGGGGTGGGGCTCTTTTTCTTACTTAGATTCCAGGGGTTTCCAGCTGTTGTTGTCAGTGAGCGATTATTAAAAACGACCTCTGTGATAATTCGTAGTGAACAAATAATACTATCTTATAAAAATCAAGCAGAATATACACGAGGAATGAAAAACTATGAATTAATTGAGAGAAAAAAGAGAAAACTCGAAACAGCGAAAGGTGTCAGCTGCCGAATCGATCGTTATCTGGGAGTTTTGGAAGCGGACACCAAAGTTGAAAGAGAATATTAAAATGGAATCTCTGACTATTGCAAAAAAGCTCATTGAAATTAAATTATATAGTACAACATAATAATAAAAAAAATAATTCCGGAAACATTCCCAAGTAAGATACTCTGGACCCCTCATAGGCTGGACAAATTAATTACGCTACAGTGGAAAAAAGAACTAGGAAACTAACTACCATGAATGATGCAATGAACACTAATTATGATACTTACCGACCCTATGTAAATAGTTAAGGTGAAAGATGACTGGTAATTATAGAAGAATGCGTGGACGATGCTGTACAATAACTAGTAAAAATACATAAGCTTCAATATGTCTCAGTTACTTACATATTCTTATTTCATTTACTATTCTTTGATTATGTTTAAAATCAAAAAATGCAATAGCTACAGGTACTAAAATAGTCTTTTGAAAAATTAGATTTACAAAATATCAGTTATTACGAAATGCAATCCACAACAAGACATGTGTATTCATTCGTAAGCAAGTTACCCTCTTCATAAAAAATGACGGAAGAAAAGTATTCTTCCTCAGTGTTCGCACCAATATTCATATATATATAAAATAATGTTAGAATTGTTTACGTTAAAAAGGGAATAAGAAAGAAAACTGCTGAAAGTGGAATGTGTAAAAAAGAAAAAAAGTAAAGAAACAACGTATACATCGGTATAGAAAGCAGAGAGAAAACAGAAAGAAAACTTTTCATTTGGGCTTTGTCTGACTTTCTGTTTGCTTTCTCCCTCACCTAAATACTTGAAATATATTTTTTTACTCGCTAACTTTTTGTGGAAATGAACGTATATATATATATATATATATATATATATATATATATATATATATATATATATATATATATATATATACAGGGTGGGCAAAAATAAGGGTCCTATTTTTAAAAATTCATAACTTTTTTATTTATTGATTTAAAAAAATTTTTTTTTTTAGAATAAGTAAAGGACCCCTTCCGAAGCAAGCATGAGCCGTATTAGCCCTAAGGAACGTACCCTCATTTAGAAAACATTATGTTTGCTTAAAAAACTCAAAACAGTGTAAAAAACAATACTTTAGTTTTTGTAAGTTTTAAGAAGTGTTTTTCGGCTAAAATTTGTTTTGTTTATTTAAAAAAATCTCGGAAGGGTCAGTCTACACACACATAAAGTTTGGTTAGTTTAACTTTTATTTTGTAGAAGTTATTCAAATTCAAATTATTCAAATTTAAAGATAGGACCCTTATTTTGGCCCACCCTGTATATATATATATATATATATATATATATATATATATATATATATATATATATATATATTGTTGGTGATTTTATTATTCCATTACTCTGAATTTTCATTGAGCACTCTCATAAATCCGGTTTCAACTTCGTTCGGATTTATACTCCCTGGATATTTGTAACAAGTTAATTATATATATATATACATATATATATACATATATATATACATATATATATACATATATATATATACATATATATATACATATATATATATACATATATATATACATATATATATATACATATATGTATATACATATATATATATACATATATGTATATACATATATATATACATATATATATACATATATATATACATATATATATATATACATATATATATATACATATATATATACATATATATATATATATACATATATACATATATATATACATATATACATATATATACATACATATACATATATATATACATATATATATATATAAAATGAATACAAACATATATATTAACGAAAAATCAGACGTCCTATAAAGTTAAAGGGCGACTAATAATGCCATCTTCTGCATTAAACTGTATCACTTAGGAAGTGAACAATTATAATAGAAGTGTAGCAAAGTAACAAACGCTACCGTCACCAATAAAAAACACTTACATAAAATACATGACATATTTAGGTGATGAAATCGTACCCATTTCCAGGCAAGCCGTCGTAGTCCAGGGGTAAAACGCTAAACTGTTGGCATTGACATTAAAGGTTCGATCACTGCCATAGTTAGCCATGCTGATAACATCTATGAGTCAGAAACACCTCTTCATGGATTACTTTTATGTACGTATAAAATTAAAAAATTAATATATGTATATACATATATACTGGGTTTTTTTATATTATATTGGAGGTTAGGCAGCCATTTTAATATTTTGTTAATCGTTTCCAAACGAATGAATTACTTCGTGACCGTTAACAATTTCAAACAGTTTTTGAAGCAAATAAACTCGCTAATAAATCCTTTAAATGATGAGCAAATCCTCATACATCAAAGGAGTTTGAAGCTATTTAGCTCCATTCACTTTCAAGAGCTTAAAAGAACATCATCTTAACAAAATTATTTGTACTTTTATCCGTTTTTAGAAATGTGGTTCAATAATTTATTTTAAAAAATATACCAAAAATAAAATTCTACTTTCATAACTGCATTTAAAGCATTAATATTTACAGGTAACCTTCGGTATCTCGAACACCGATGCCTCGAATACAACGCAAATCTCGAAGTCAGATGGCGGTCCCGACCGTTTATTTGTGTCAATTTAAAACTTCGATTTCTCGAACCCTCGGATATCTCGAAGTTTATTTTCAGTTCCATCAAGTTCGAGATATAGAAGTTTACCTGCATTTTCAAAAAGCGAATAAAACATCAAATTAAAAAGACTCAAGAAAGGTAATTCGACACAGAGATTTTTTTTATGATGTGGCCGTTTTTTATGTATGTCATATAGAATGTGTCAGCTACAAAAGAAATTACTTAAATCTGATTGCCACCTGCCGCCCCTCTACTAACCCTTTTTTGCCAACCACCCTTTTGTAATTTTCTTCAAGTGTGGCTGGTAAAGCAATTCATTCATTCATGCTGTATGAATCAGATGGTTCTATTGTTAGCATTGATTTTCCTGATATCTTTCTAGTTGGAATACATTCTAAAAAGACATTGGGTACTCACAGGAGGGCCCACGTGAAGGTTGGCAAGCTCCTAAGTGTAAGTGTTTCTGTGGAACGAACTGGATTAGAACCTGGCGCACCCAGGTTGTCAGTCCGTGTCGTTAACCACTTAGTCACCGTCACCTGACGATACGCCATTAAAATGTATAGAAGACTCGTTGATTCTTTGACCTTTTGGTTAGCAGCAAAGTGTAGCATCTGTTCTTATATTACTATTCATCTCTTTCTATCCTCAATCACTTAAGGAGAACTCATTCTAGACTGAGGCAATTTCTTATTTTTCTACTAATTCAGAGTGCCTTTTTTGGGAACATGGTGTTCCCAACATAAAAAAGAACGACCTCATGTCTTTCTCTGCTCTTGTAGCAGATGGGGCACGTAAAAAAGGATTTTACAAGATTCAGAAAGGAATGTCACATTAAAAACAACACAAGAAATAAAAACCTTAAATAAAAATGTCTTTAAAATTAATTAACAAAAGTGAACAAAACGGAACATGGATTTAGGAAAATTATATTTTTCAGCTACGGAATGCCGCACTGGCTTTTAATCACGTGTCTTTGTCCAACTCTTTATAAAACTGAAGCTACGGCGACACTCCGGTCCACTCACCAGACCTAAGATCCAACCATTGCCTATCGAGTAAAGAGCGGTAGTAAGCTGGTTGTGTCAGAACTCCTCGGCTAAGAAGCCTCTTGTAGAAAGTTCGGGATAAGACAATATCAAGATCCGTCGTCCTCTGGTAATCCATGCCTCTACGGGTGGTAAGCAATTACGTGTCAGGCACGGAATCGCATATCCATAAAATGAGGATACAAATGTTGCTTCTCCGCATACGCAACTGCCATACCTTCATGTCTTCGACAAAAAGCGGTCCACGATTTCGTATGCAACCGCTGTGCTTACTGCTTTTAGTGTCGGGGTTAATACCTCCAGTCCTGCTAGTAATATGAATAGCTACGGCTTACGTGGAAGAGTTCTTGTAGACTAGACAGTCATGAGAGGAAATCTTCTTGGCCTCTGTGCTTCGGTTTGATTCACCTAACAACAACAAATACAACAATAATGGCGGATACGCATCATATAAATGTCTTACGTCTTTTTAACTTGTTCTCCTTCGCAGCTACTTCTCAATCTGTTAATTATCTATAACCCATTCATAGATGTGTGATTTAATGTCACATTGTAATCTCTTATATTGTGCGTTTGATATTATTTGACTGCGAGCGTTTTCAGAGGCGACGGATAAATATTATAGGCAAATTGCAGTATCAATAACTATACAAAAAATATTATAGGCAATTTGCAGTATCAATAACTATACAAAAAATATTATAGGCAATTTGCAGTATCAATAACTATACAAAAAATATTATAGGCAATTTGCAGTATCAATAACTATACAAAAAATATTATAGGCAATTTGCAGTATCAATAACTATACAAAAAATATTATAGGCAATTTGCAGTATCAATAACTATACAAAAAATATTATAGGCAATTTGCAGTATCAATAACTATACAAAAAATATTATAGGCAATTTGCAGTATCAATAACTATACAAAAAATATTATAGGCAATTTGCAGTATCAATAACTATACAAAAAATATTATAGGCAATTTGCAGTATCAATAACTATACAAAAAATATTATAGGCAATTTGCAGTATCAATAACTATACAAAAAATATTATAGGCAATTTGCAGTATCAATAACTATACAAAAAATATTATAGGCAATTTGCAGTATCAATAACTATACAAAAAATTTTATAGGCAATTTGCAGTATCAATAACTATACAAAAAATATATTATAGGCAATTTGCAGTATCAATAACTATATAAAATAAACATGAGGAAAAGGGAAAATAAGATAACGAATGAAGAATGAATGAGAAAAAAACGGATAAACGATGAACGGGAATGGAAAAAGAAAATAAATGAACAAAAAAAGAAAAGACCAGAAAAGAAAGGAAGAAAAAAGGAAGAAAGAGGAAGAAAAGGAGAAATGAAATTATACAAAAAGAAATCCGATTTTTATATTTAAACAAGAAAGCAATGTGACTCGTTGGCTCATGATTGTAATCGGGTTATGTTATTTGAATTACGAAAAAAATGAAGTTTAAAAATGTATTAAATCTATTAAAATGTAAAAAAGTTTATTTTTGCCCGCTATATCATTTTCTCTTTCCCTTTCCCCTTTCTTTTTACAGCTATGTGTTAACTAGTATTACTACTATTAATAATATTCCCTTTTGTATATAATTGACTATTCTTATTTGATTCTTATTTCCTTTTTATTACCGTTGACTATTAAGAAAATTACGAGTTACGGAAACAAGAGTTATAGATACCGTAAAATAAGATAAAACAACATACGTTGAAGGAGGGTGAGATTAATCGATAACACTTAGTGTATATGCCTCACTTAATTAATTGCAAATTGCGGTTAATTAGAACAATTAACATGGTTGTATTTATAAGCATGAATTCATTCCTAAATTAAGGAATATTTATTCATGTATTTTTATGAATTAAAATATATACGAAGAAAATTAAGGAGAACAAACTTTTATTAATAGATGTCTTATATAAGTATAAATTTTGCTCGTCCGCCAGCCACGATCTTTTTTAAACCTACTAAATATATTGCAGAATTTATAACTATCGGAGGTCGGAACTAACCTAGAAATATAGAATATTGCATTAATAGTCAATAATACATTCGTAATAAATAAAGCGGATACCATGACCGGAAATCGAAACCGAAACCTTGAGATGTTCAGTCTGAGTTTCTACCAATTTACTTATTTGAACTTTCTTATAAATGCAGCTCAATAAGTCACCTTACAAAATTCACAATAGCTTTGGCGTGACGTCATAGATGTATGATTTACGTCATGTTTCAAAACATGAATCTGAATATAATGGGTATTAAAAAAATAAATAAATGAATTGGTAAAAACTATTAATAGCGTTTTAAATTATTTAAATAGTCCCAAGCATGTTTTTTTTTGTTTTTTTTGCTTTAAATATGTTTGTATGCGTTCTTTCACGATTTTATAATCCTCCCAGCCATGAAAAAAAATAAGGTTGATTGCCTCCTATTTGTGTTGGAAATACAGTAAATATTAATAAAGGTGCAACTCAATTTCAATTACTAGAAAAGATATGCGACCAGAGGTAGCACATTTTTGCAGGATTGTATAAAAATGATAGTTTAAATTCTATGATGTTGGATTTTCCGATAAACGCGACATCAAATAGAATTGTGATATAAATTGAGAACAAGACATAAACATTTATACAGCTACTTATTCATCTATTCGTGCAGAAAGTTACGGGTGTGATTACACTTCTCAACTCTATGCGTGCCACCTGGATGAAAGTAGGTGTGCGGTCGGGTCGTGCGCTCAGACACTCTTTGTACAGCGCTGACCCATATCCGCTTATTTTCTTTGAATAGCCCCAACTCTTCCTTTGTTATTCGCAGCCATTATTTCTAGTTAGGGAGAAAAGGGCGAGGCGAACAACTGAGGGTTGAAACAGCTTTTGTCACCCCGGCTGAGTCAAAGGTGTTAATAATTCGCTGGCGGCAAGGGCGAGAGTTGCGGTGGTGTCGGTAAAGCAGTGTGCGTGTTCTTTTTTTAAGCGGTTGGTGTTTTCAACTGATCTTTATGGATGTGGGGTTGATAAGACTAAGTGTTTGGTTTAGTGGAGGGGGCAGAGGATGCGAGGCGTCAGGTATGGCTAAGGTGCGTGCTGTAGGGTATGAAAGGGCGTGCGTCTAGGCGCAAAGTGACAACTCCACAAAATGTTGTCACCTTAAAAACAGGCCTTTCGAATAAAATGAATCCAGAATCCACGTTTTGTTGGACGAGATTTTATCGTGAAACAATGGCCTTTTCCAGTTAATTGAAAAACGTATCGAAACACAGGAACACTACCATCAACGTTATATTTAATGTTCTATATAATCATACATAGTGCGTATATATAATGGGCGGATCCATATGTCTCTCTATGGGGGTGGGCAGGCTCAACATTTTTTTTATGGGGTGATGATCTCCATAAACCTTTGTCACTCTATTTTTTGAACATGTGATCATGTAATGGCAGGCATTACCCAGGAGTATTTTGTCTTGCGATTATATTTAAAAAAAAAAACTATTTCCAAACAAAGAGAAGTACATCTACATCGACGAATACAAAGTTGCATACGTTTTTCAAAAAATAGCAGTCTTATGAAAATAATTTTTACCCTTTCAAAATAGTTTCTAGAAAAATAAAATCTTACTATGCAATATTATTCTTGATAACATCCTACAACGGTCAATGTAAAAATGGTGAAAAATAATAATCAAATATTAAAAGATGGCAAACAATGGACAACAAACTGACTTTGTATGTCAGGAAAAAAATATTCCTTCGATTGCATTTAATTTTTTTCTAATGAATAATAAATAAATTATTGAAGTGCAAAGGATCTGATGTAATTAAATTAGTTTAATAACTTCTTCAGCGGTGGATACTTTCTTGAAAAATAACCAATTTGAATTAATTATGATTAACTTAAAGTAAAATATTTGTTTCTTCAGAGATGACCAGAATTGTCTTATGTTCGTTTTTCTTCTGATTTGTTGATATTAAGTCTGCATGATGGTCGGCTGGTAATACCCCAAATCATCTGTTCGTAACCACGATGCATGTGAGATGTCTAGATTTGAAGAAACATAGCGAAAATTAGAAGTATCTATAATTTTGAATTATTAAAAGAATTCAAAGTTAGAAGCCATTATAATGCTATTTTTTTTACTTTAATTTAATTTTTTTCGGAATAAAATTCGTTCGGAAAATAATGAATCTTAAAACGTGGAAAACAATTGTAAAATGAACTATGATGATAACGAGCACAATAGCTAAATAACATTTGAAGGCTACCTAATCTTTTACGTCACATTTTAAGGATAACTGGGTGGAAAAAATAATTATGGAATATCCTCATAAACTCTTTTGGTCAAAATATTTAAACTTTAAATTCCGTAGAAGAGATTCTAACTACAGAATCAAAAGAAATCTTCAGAAGCTTACTTTGGTGGAGCTAGAAAATGCTAAGTTGAATTGAAACCAAATATTCAACCAGTTGTCCTTTAACGAAAAACATGTTTAATTAGAGTAATCAAATCCGATTTATAATAAATTAGATAGACTCGAAGAAATGAGAGTTGTATAGAAAGTAGAGTACAGCGAGTTGTAAAAGACAAGCGAACTAATGCGATAACAATTATTATGTGTTTATTACTATTAATATTATTCACACTTTGTGAGTTCATCTAAATAAGTTATTAAAAACAGAAAGAGAGTGCGCCTGAACGACAAAATATCAGGACACATCTGAAAAAAAATATCCTCAAATCAAACATACGTTTGACATGCTGCAATACAAATCGCAAAACAATTGGAGCTACTGATGCAAGCTCGTACAATATGTAAGTTTATCTACATATGCTATATGTCTTATCGTACCATATCATAGTCCCAAAAGCAGGGTCGTACAATAACATACACTAATAAATATATAATAAGATAGCCTGTCAACTTTCTTAAGGAAAGTCAAATTCCGAGAGACTATTTGTAACTGACTCATTTTCGTTTTCGTGTGTTTGTAGTTGTCGTACCTTGAATATTTCGATCGTATGATCATTAGTTATGGCTTTATGTTGATGTATTTTTTAAATTTTAGTTCGCAAAAGAAGCAAAAGAAAACACGGAAAATGTTATATTTTGTGTTTACATAGTGTTTTCCTTATTTATGACTACGCGAAACAAATTTTGTTTAGCAGCACGTCGTTCTTTAGCAGATAGACTGCTACTCGAAACTCTGGAATTGCCTGTGTATACGTTTACCTATATTTAGTTTAACGCAAAGGAGGTGGAAGCCCTTCATGAAAATTCAGATACCCCGGAAATTTTAATAGGTATCATACATTAATTAACGAATATTCCTCAAATTTCAGTTTGTGCGGGTTTAAGGGGCATGATATATATATATATATATATATATATAGACACAACTTCCCAGTTGAAAATTCAAATACTTAAGATTTGTACTGAATTTGATCCATAGCCAGACACTAATTAAGATTCCCTGAATTTCAATGTCTTTAAGATTCCTTAAGCTTAAACCATAAATGTATAGAATCAAAATCATGTAATGGATTTAGATCACAATTGGAATAAGGATTCTAGACATGAGGTTTAATAATATTATATCGGAATTTCTTACAAATCGCTATTGTATTAGTTTGCAAAATATTTAAGGCGCTCTTTTGAACTATTTACAAACCGTTCTCCTTGACAATTAGCTCTCATATTTTACAGCACGATCGTGATATGCTCCACTACAAATGTTTAACAGAATAGTTTAAATTCTCTTTACATGAATTCCGGTCCGTTGTCAACGAAACCGAACCGGACGAACAATTAATGTAAACATTAATGGTTACTTCCATGGTTGGTTATTTACATTTTAATATTTCCGGCAATTTTCGAGAAACTATCAACAACTATGAGATAATAGAAACCATCCAGGCGGCCAGCAACATTTCTAGGAATCCGAGACCATGGTCGGTCAGTTGTTGACCAAGGTCTGAACTTGATCAGATGTGTCTTCGCGGCCAAATCACAACCTTTACATAGTTTAAAAGCAGTTCCAATGTCTTTGTCCATACTTGTCCAAAACACATAGCTTCTAATAATGCTTTACATTATCGAAATACTCGGGTGACAGCAATGAAATTCTTTTAGTATAATTTTATGTGATGCTGCATGAATAACCACCTTATTGCTGTACATAACGACTTCATCACAGATTGAATGAACTTCCTGTGTTTTATGTAATGTTATTTCTTATGTTTTTTAAAGAAATCCCTGACTATGTTATTTTCTTTTATATCTCCGGGTGTTACTATTCCTAATGGCGTCACACAATGCATGTTTTACTTCAATTTTAGTTTATAGGTTTGTCGTTAATGTGTTTAGCCTGACTAATTTCCAACGATGGAAGTTCGTCCATTCGATAATTGTAATTGAGGAGAATGTTCTCCAATTGTCTGTTTGCATTATGTGTTGGTAATCAATTTTGTTTCCTATGAATCGTAATCAGTAGTGTATAGTCGGTTCATAACACTAGAAAGTTGTCTTCCATACAGAAAACGATGACATTTAGTGACTTTAAAAAATTATGCCAGATGCTTTTTTCCTAGGTGAGTGAGTAACATTTTCCTGCAGGTAGTAACGTACCAGACGCGTGAGGAATATGTTTTACCGATCGTTCTTTTATGTTGTGTAATAGGCATGCTTTAATGTTGTAAGAGCTGGCAGCAGTAGCTAGCTACAATGACTTCAGGATCTCGATTGTAGTGCGTCAAAACGAATTCTGATGTTAGGATATTATTTATTAGTCTAATCTTGTTTCTGCCATCCTTGCCCAATTGTTTACTTTTTTAATCGCTCATTTAAAAGAAGTTCGCAAATTGCGCATGTTTGGAATAAACACATCATAATAAGTTGCTAAACAAAGAACACTTTTTAGTACGTTTTCTGGAGCTGGCATAGATAACTCTGTGTCTAGTTTTCTACCATCCTTGTCTATAATTCGATCACGATATCTTACTTTTTCCATGAAAAATTCGCACTTCTATCCTTTGATTTAAATGCATAATCACGGAGTCTCATGAATACTTCGTGTACATGTAATTTCCGTGTTCAGTGCTTCTACTAATCACTCGAATGCCACATAGATAGTCTGTCGTAAATTCCAGTCTGCAAAACAATGTGTAAATTACTTGTAGAAAATAGGTGGTAATTGTTCGTATGTGTCAAAAGGTATTTGCAGCTTAGCATCATATAAATGAACTTTTGAAAACTATTTCTTCTGTTGAGTTTTGCGAAAACCTCTTCTTGATTGGAAGAGGTAGTGGTAATCCTTCAGTACATGGTTCGATCCTGTAGAGAAGTCTGCAGAAACACGGATCTCTGTACTTCTTTACAGAGACTGTGGGCGAGGCATACTCGCTGTTCTTCACTGTCGATAATACTCCCATTTTGTGAGTCTATTCAATTCCTCGTCAATCTGATTTGTTGACCCGAATGAAACTCTTCTTTCTTCGTTTAAAAACTTGTTTAAACTTTGGTTTTAATTAGAATTGGGTGGTAATTTATTTATAAGGCAAAACTTCAAATAACTTAGTTTAATTATTTATTTAGTTCCTCTGCTTCGGCATTTAATGTTTCAATATTTTGACAATTGAAGTTCATGGGAATAGAATATAATTAAAATTTGTCCATCCAGTTCATATAAAGAGGTCGTTTGAGTTTTTCATTACGAATATTCTTTATGTTAAATTATTTTCTTTCAATGTAATCATAAAGATTAGGGCGCCTTCAAATTTGATTCGTTCACCAGTGACGCTTTTAGCTATTTTTATCGTATTCATCAAAGTTTGCTTTTTAATATTGTCCGCGTTTGAAGATTATTATTGATAGATCTCGCCCGGAATAAATTTGTAACTTAATATGTTATTCAATATTTTAACCTGCACAACTTTCTTATATTTTGAGCTCTGTAACTTTTAGTTATTAAGTAAAGTTTTATTCAATTTTATGTTTAACTATGTAGTGCTTTATACGTAATGTTGTCACTTTTTATTTTATATGGACACTATTTGTACAAATTGTATAGCCCGCATGGTTGAAGAGGCAAACAATATTTATTTGGCTGATCAAATTTAGTTAGTCAATTAACCTTTTTTAGGCATTTTTCTAATATGTGATAATATGCTTTGTTAAATGTCTCTTGAATGTTTGCGAAGACAAATAACACGTTGCTGTAAACATATTTTCTTTCAAAACTCTAAGACTCTTCATTTTTGATTTTTATTTTTATTAATATTAATCAAATAAAAAATCAATGATGTAAACTTTATGAATGCATTTATTTCATGTTAATTTAAACAAGTCATTTACCTAAATTTATATTTTACCGAAAGTATTGCCTTTTTGGGCATCAATACTTACAACGGCTAGATGTAAAAAATATATTTTTAGAGGTCAAGGTTGTTTTTCTCGGAACTACCCTAACCATATTTCCTATGATCTTACACTAGTAATTGTTATAATGATTATCTTGTTGCTTATAGATAAAAAGCTTATTAATTTATATATATATATATATATATATATATATATATATATATATATATATGTGTGTGTGTATATATATAATTATATATATATGTATATATATATAAGTATATATATATATAATTATATATATATATATATATATATATATATATATCAATTTAATTCACATACACACGCAACATGATATGATAAGACTATGGAAAAATTTCAATTTTCTAAAATGTTTTATTATGTGTACGTATAAATGTGTGATTCTCTATATATTAAATGAAATAGATAATTACATATTATATACCTCTCATGTGTTTATTTTTGCATGTAATGTTACATAATTTGTCCCACTCTGAGTCCCACGGTACATCCCTAAATATTGTCGTACCTGGTATGTACTGATTTGATGTATGCAACCCCCTACTCCACTTATAATGTCTAATTTGCTGTATAACTGGGAGTATTAAACCCTATAGTCTTTACGCTGTCTGTTATTATTTAAATTGATGTCTAAACCCTGTGCTTATGAAGAAAACAGATAGTAATTAAGATATATCGTCTAAGTAACGATCATACACAAACAGTTGTTATTTTTAATTCTTGGAGAGCAAATAAATAATCATGTAAAAACTTTACACAGGTTATATATATATATATATATATATATATATATATATATAGTGCAACAAAAACATGCATGCACATATGTAACCAATAATGTTTGTATAAATAAAAATGTATGCTTATATATATATATATATATATATATATATATATATATATATATAGCACTAGATGAAGTGAAAGGATAAAATAAGGTGCGAATCAAATTTTATTTCAATTCAAAGTTCAAGCAAAGTACTTTAAAGTCTTTAACTGATGAGTTTTCAACATGAATTAAGGACTTTAAAGTACTTTACTTGAACTTTGAATGGTAATAAAATTTGAGTCGCACCTTATTTTATTCTTTCATTTCATCTAGTGCTATTAATGCTCTACCCAGTATATTGAGCTTCATTTTTATCCGGATGTTCACTAATTAAAGATATTTGTTGCCTCTTATATCTTTTGTTGTATTAACCTTATATATATATATATATATATATATATATATATATATATATATATATATATATATATATATATATATATATATATATATATATTTATATATATATTACAAGCAATCAAGTACACTGAAAGAAATGTAGATGAGTACACATATAATCAGCCCATATCAGGAGTTTAAACATACATGAATCTAAACGGTGGGAAAATTAATAGATAGAACACGAACATAAGTTAGAAAAATAAAAATTCTCTTAAATGATTTGTCAAATAACATGTAGTTTTCAGGCGTGTTTCAAACTCGTAAAGAAAGTATGACATTTGAAAAAAGATATGTAATTCCTTTAAATTGCCTGTTTTGTTTCAGGATAAATGCACCAATTTATTCAGGTGCAAATTGAAACTATTGGCAGCATCGATAAGAGATTCGCATAAGATACAGAACTGTATTTATTGGCTTGTTCTCTATTAAGCCCTTTCGCGAATTAGTATCGAGGGAGTGCAACACACTATGTAGCCAAACTAGAAATAAAATAAACGACTCTAAAGAGACATAAGTCGTTGTATCTTTAGGTCTGAACACTTTGCCACGAGCTGGAGAGCGATAACCGTTTCATTAAATGCACAACTCGCGGTAAATCGCACGAAGAACTTTTTGCTTTTCTATTCGTTTGCGTTTCGAGTCGTCTTGTCGAGTCTTCCGCTTTTTTTTTTTTTTGCAGACGGCCATTAGAGAGTTGACAATCGGGACAAGGTATGAAAAGTGATCTTCGGGGAAATAGCAAAAGCGCTAAGCTTAGCGGAGTTGGAGGGAGGTTGGCGGAATCTTAAATAAGCAGGAAAAACATACGCCAATTAGTGTTCGCCTTTGAGTGTCTGACAAGCAACAAGAACGACGCGTAATTGTATTATTTTTGTTATCGCAACATTACGAAAATCGAAAGCGTT
>OY744523.1:49697758-49700258 GCA_963556195.1 Sepiola atlantica | reverse complement strand
ATGTGGGTCGCTCAGGCATTTACTTGGGACTTTGATCGTAGCGCCTCTGGTGTAGTATGTTCCTGTTGTGGGTGTTCGTACCAGAAATAGTCCGCCTTATATTTAAAGACTAGCTGCAACGACCAGGAGTGCTTTTTCTCAGAATAAGGTAAGATTTGGCCTAGGAGATGCCCCTTTTCAGGCGTTGACTCTTTTTTTCAGGAGAGTGAAGTTTTTAACTGAGGCATGCCTACATGAGAATGCTGACAGGTCACTTCTAGGCTATTTTTTTCATCCGCCAGAGTGCCCCATCATCAGGGTAGGTTTTATCCATTTTAAACGGCAATTTGGCACACATTGCCTTAGTGGTAAGTTCGTAAATACCCACTTTCAGGACGAGAAAGATACGTTACTACAATTAGTATAGTATATATATATATATATATATATATATATATATATATATATATATATATATATAGTCTCGGAAGTTTCTCAACCATTAAAACTATATAAAAAAAAACAACAAAAAAAAACTTATAGTCTCAAGTCTTCCAGTGGAAAATCACTCATGTAAGTCAATTTATTTTTTACAGTTATTATATTAGTTAGTTTCTAACACTATTTTAAGGGATCATCAGTTGTTTACCATGAAAAACTGTTTCGGGAATTTAATATATATATATAATAGTTAAATAGATATGTAAATCTCCGCTTTATAATCGTGTCTTACTCTTACATGTTTGAATAATAATTTATTTTAAAATTGAGTTGTCTGAGTTGAATGATACAATAAACACTGAAATTCTTTTTCTCTCAGCCTAATATAATATACAAGTCTACGCCTTTCGTCAAAAATAGCAAAAATATAAATTATGCTTCGCGAATTTTAGCATTACCTTTATATCTAGAAATATTACAAAACTATTTATATAAAATTATACAATCACTTCAGTAATTTAATTAGTATGATTATTTCAACTTTTTTATACAGTGAATTATTTCTTTCTGAAATCATTTAACGCGGCGTGCTAAGTCTGCGGTGATTGTTTGACTTGCTATTTGATTTCTTGCCTCTCCTCATTACTTGAAAATATCTTGTCCGAAGATTAAATAATGGCGTGTATTTTTATTCGCTAACTTTTGCGTTGCGCGATGGAAATTCATATATGAATTTATATACAAATAAATACACATTGGTATTTATTATAGAGTGAATGATTATCCGGCGTATACGTGTGGGTAAACTAGTATAAATAGAAAACGTAAACAAACGGGACAAAGATGTTCTTTTTCGGTAAAACAAGGAATGGTAGATACCCGTGTGATAGAATGCGGTTATTTCGCCTCTTTGATAAAATGTCCTTGGGTAAAATGTATTAGTGAACATTGCAAGCCATAACCGAAATAATTATCGACATCGTTCTAATAATAATAATAATAAAAAAAATCTAAAAAGAAAAAAAAAATTGAAGAACAATAAAAACTGTAAAAGAATAAAAATAAATGCATGTTTTTCAGAGTTGGTTATAATTTGAAAAAATGATTTGATAAATTATTACAATGGGCTGAGACTGTTTTAATGTCATTTGAAATCTATGTGGAATAATCGCCAATTCAGGTGCGATTATAGCTGGAAGCGTCGCTACTGCTTCAGCGTTATTTTGTATGGAGAACAAGCGAGTGAATGGAGGGGGATACATAGTTGGAACGAGGGTGGGGAATGCGAGAGTGTGTAGAAGAGAGAGGGAGAGGGAGAGAGATAAAGAGTGAGAGAGAGAAAGGGAGAGAGAGAGAGAAGGAGAGAGATGGAGAGGGAGAGATAAAGAGGGAGAGAGAGAATGAGAGAGATAAGTAGAGAGAGCGAAGGAGAGAGGGAGAGAGAGAAATAGAGAGAAGGAGAGAGAGAAGGAGAGAGAGAGAGGGTGAGAGAGAAGGAGAAAGAGAGGGAACGAGACAGAATGAGAGAGAGGGATAGAGAGAAATAGAGAGAGAGAAGGAGAGAGAGGGAGAGAGAGAAGTAGAGAGAGGGAGAGAGAGAGGGAGAGAGAGAAGTAGAGAGAGAGAAGGGGAGAAAGAGAGAGAGAGAGGGGCATGCCCTACTACGCATTGAGCTTCTCTCACCTCCAGCTCATTCCATGAAAGTTTCAACGAATTAGAATTTCGATTGTCTCTTGACATTCGTTTTGATGCCTAATCTTGCTCGGTTGGCGTTTCAACCAAAAAAACAACAAAAAAAAATGGCCCCAGATACGCGCGAACAATATTAAAACAATTGGCTTGTTTTTAGCTGATGGCAAAAACCTTCTCATTACACTGCCATTTTTAGCTGTTTTATAGCTTTTTTCTTTAAACTTTTTTAGCTTTTATTTTTTTAGTGTATTTTTGTTGCTTTTTATATTTGTTACTATTTTTTTTTTCACTAAACATGTCGCAGAAAAGAGAGCAATTTATAAATTTATTTCTTAATATTCTTTTGATACTTTTCATTTATTTGTTAAAACTTTTGGTATTCAAATAA
>OY744523.1:49672758-49690258 GCA_963556195.1 Sepiola atlantica | reverse complement strand
ATGTTATGTGCACATTGTTTGTGTGTCGAGGTGTGTAGTCGTGCCACATATATTATATATTATATATCATATATAGAAATGTAGTGGAGAATATCAATATTATTAAGATTATATACATATATATAAATTATTTACCTCAATTTTAATTCACATAGCAGGTTGGGTTTATGGCTCAATTTGGAATACATTAACAGAGCTCAAAATATAGTATGAAAATGTAATACATTTTCTGAATTTGGTTCAAAAAACATTTTCATTCAGACATGTTTTCTACCAATTTGTTTTTTTTTCTTGTTATTTTGATGAAAACATCATTGACGAAGCCTTTTTAATATATTTTTAATTTGTTATCAGTAAAAAATGTATTTCTTGAAAATGGGCAGAAACACTTGTATGAATGAAATGTTTCTGAAATAAATTTTGAACATTTATTTTATAATTATATTTTCTATTTCTCTCTCTTTGTCTCTCTTTGTCTGTCTTTGTCTCTCTCTCTCTCTCTCTCTCTCTCTCTCTCTCTATATATATATATATATATATATATATATATATATATATATATATGTATATAAAATGGTGTACTAAAAGCGAACTTTTAGGAAAGGTAAAACCTATTGTGAAGTGTATACAGCTCAATATCCAGGATAGAGCAGGAACTTGAATAAATTGCCTTTTTCTGGAATATACCTTGCTCTGAGCAATTTAATTGAATTTTGATTTGGCTTTTGCTTCTCTAATTCCTTTCCATTCTTCTTCATATATATATATATATATATATATATATATATATATATATATATTAAAACAAGAATAAGGTAAAACAAAATACCTTTAAAATGGTATTTGGTTTTACCTTACCCTTGTTTTTAAAATGTATTTGGATGCTTTAAAAAAAGGTATGACATTTTAATATATATCCATATTCACGTGCTGGCGTGATTTCGTACCGAAAGTGAAAATAAAAACACCTCATGGGCCGGTTACACCGTTTGAGCCCGGCAGACGATTAACATCGGATCTACAAGCTACACTGATAAAGTCGATTGTACTCGGAGAAATATATCTGTAACATAAACTAAAAAAAATGAAAGTTTATAAAAATAATAATTTAAAAAATCGGTTTCGATTTTTCTTTTTATTTTCTTCTTTCTTAATACAATTTATCGCATCGCAACATGCTTTAAAAGGTATTTTGTTTTACCTTACCCTTGTTTTTAAAATTTATTTGGATGCTTTAAAAAAAGGTATGAACTTTTAATATATATATATATATATATATATATATATTTATATATATATGTGTGTGTGTGTGTGTGTAACTATTTTTTTTATTGATAGTGCACTCGTATTAATCACATTATGACCCACAATCTTAATAAATACCAACATATGTTGTAAAAATTAATGTATTTGATAAAACACACACAGGCTATATTTTAAAATCAAACTTTAAAGGGCAAAATAATGTATTAAATAGAAATCAATTGTTTAAACCTTAATGCAGACCCATACCCAAACATTTGCGTTCCTCTATAATCATAGATGAAGGAAAACATTGAAAGATATCAGAAATGTTTCCAAATTATTCGATATAAAACAATAAAAAATAACTGTTCAAAAAAGATATAACAATTTAGATATAAAACAATAGGTAATTAAAAAATGATAGACTAAATAAATTAATAACTATAACTAATAGAATAATTACCGTAAATAATATAAAGACAAATATTAATAAAACATAAATTATATAAAGACAAATATTAATAAAACATAAATTATATAAAGACAAATACAGGGTGGGCCAAAATAAGGGTCCTATCTTTAAATTTGAATAACTTGAATTTGAATAATTTCCACAAAATAAAAGTTAAACTCACCAAACTTTATGTGTGTGTAGACTGACCCTTCCGAGATTTTTTGAAATAAACAAAACAAATTTTAGCCGAAAAACACTTCTTAAAACATACCAAAACTAAAGTATTGTTTTTTACACTGTTTTGAGTTTTTTAAGCAAAAATAATGTTTTCTAAATGAGGGTACGTTCCTTAGGGCTAATACGGCTCATGCTTGCTTCGGAAGGGGTCCTTTACTTATTCTAAAAAAAATTTTTTTTTTAAATCAATAAATAAAAAAGTTATGAATTTTTAAAAATAGGACCCTTATTTTTGCCCACCCTGTATTAATAAAACATAAATAAAACAAAGTCAGTTGATTACGTTCGGCTCTTTCACGGTCATTTTATTTATTTTTAACACTAATATATTTCTGACGATCGGTAAAACCGTGAAATTGCAGTAAAGTAAAAAAAAAAAAAATAAGTGCATTTTATCATAATTTATTATTGTCATCAATCTATCAATCTATTCTTAAACTAAAGCTAGGTTAATTAACGATTGTTTTCCTATATTTGTGTTGGGATTGAGTTATGGTATGATCACATTCTTTTTACTTGTGTTTATTAGCCGTCATTTGTAATTTACTCCCCAAGTGACGCATCTCTGACAAAGTTTATGTGTAGCAATCTCATCTTCTCTGATTTTTTTACCACTCTCTTATTTTATGTATATTATATAACTCTCGCTTATGCCACTTTACCTTTATCTCTGTTTATAAACAGTAAAATCTAATACAACTAAGTATACCACAGGAGATTGAATAGTTAGTTATAACCAGTAGGGAATATACTCACTAGTATATATAGTATTTAAACTCTAGCTGAGCCGATGAAGAGAGATAGAGAGAGAAAAAGAGAAAGTTAACATACATCGCGGAATAAACGTACATTTTTTATCAATTCGTTTTAATTGGACTTACAAACTGAGTTCTTCTTTGTTCAAAACAGTAACAATACAACAATGGGTGACCCAACGGGTCACATTTTTCTAGTATATATATTTTTTCTAGTATATATATATATATATATATATATATATATATATATATATATGATTGTGTGTGGGATACATTTCAGAGGAAACATTATTATTTTAATCAATGAAACAGGCAGGTAGAAAAAAAAGAAAATTGCTAAAAATTACATTAAGGCCTTATCGTCTGACCCTCTAAGAGGAAACGCCAGAATTATAAATTAAAAGCTAAGAAAATCGAATGAGATATGAAGGGGGAAATTGTTTCAGTTATAGAAAAAATTGAGAGAAGAAAAAAAAAACCCAAAACGGTCAATCTTTCAAAGTTATGGCGGATTTGAATCATTGAAGATCACCGACTGATGTTTCAAAATATTTTGTCTACACAGGCTGAGTCGAAGATTGTTAATGACAAACGCCTCAATAATATTGAGTTGATAGTTGAACATAACACTGTGTTTGCCAGAAAGCCACCCATCGAAATACTGGTTATAATAACTATATATATATATATATATATATATATATATATATATATATATATATATATATATATATTAATTTAATGGCATAATAAAATTAAGAATTAATCAGATTTTATTAAAGTTCAAAAACAAGGAGTGATATTGAGTCCTTTACTCATGCGTTTTCAAAGAAAATCGTCTTCTCAGAGGACCATTGCCGCAATGACAGGCAAAGAAATTTAGCTTTATATTATTTATTTATTTATTTATTGCTCTATACACGATATTGGGCTTTGCTTTTATCCTGATAGCCTACTAGTTAAATATATTATTTATATCTTTAAAGTATTATCTTACTCTGTCTCTGTCACACACACTTACTCTCTCTCTCTCTCTCTCTCTCTCTCTCTATATATATATATATATATATATATATATATATATATATTAATATATGTATATCAATATATATACATTTTAATATATATATATCAATATATATATATATTAATATATATATTTTAATATATATATATACTTTAATATATATATATATATTTTAATATATATACTTTAATATATATATATATATATATTAATATATATATATATATATATTAATATATATATACATATATATATATATCAATATATATATATTAATATATATATATATCAATATATATATTAATATATATATATATATATATATACTTTAATATATATATATATTAATATATAAATATATATATATCAACATATATATATTAATATATATATATATATCAATATATATATATATTAATATATATATATATTGATATATATATACTTTAATATATATATATATTAATATATAAATATATATATATAAATATATATATTAATATATATATATATATATATATATATATATATATATATATATATATATAAATATATACATACGAATCAATATAGTTTGCCATTTTTACCGTTGACTATATTTTTTAGCACGTTACATAATACAGTTACTGTTCATATGCTGAAAGATAAATAATATTTAATTACTACTGCTAACTTTTCTTAACCTACTGTAGTTTGCAAGCCGTTAAATTGTCGGAAATAAAGTTAATTCTGATTTTTATGAAGTTGTATGGCAAATTTTGATTTCAAAATAAAAGGAAAACAATATTCATAAGAGTCCCTGTTGTAAAAATAGAAGCGAATTATTTATTCATTTTGTCTAATTCATAAATTATGGTTGCTCATTTTCTGCTTAATTAATTCCGATCACATCAACTTCGTGGCCGGAACTTTTGAAGTTGACAGGTCCACTTAATTTATTTCGGTAGTGTTGAATTTATTGACGAGCATAGCCAGCATTCAAGGATTTGTTAACGAAACAAAAGCCTAGAAAAACGATTGAAATATAATAATATATAATACGGCTAAAAACCAACGAAACGTTCGACTAGGTGAACATTTTAATAAAGATATCTCGTGTGAAGACATCATCTCGTCACGTTTTCTTGAACGAACACACAACTTACAAAAAAGACAGGAAGTAGAACGTCAACACCGCGGGAGTTTTTACAATGAGGCTAATATGGCGTCTTGCGTTTTTTTTAAAATTTGATTTGATTCTTTCTTGTCTGTTTTTTTTACGTCACTTTGGATTCAACCAATTTCCAGCCAGCGCAGCTTGTGTATGCGTGCAAATAAAACGAGTCGCTACTTTTCATTCGTTTCTTCGCCGGCACGGCTAACAAGTGAAGAAGATAATACCGCGCGGGCAACTTTCTCTCCGACGGATGCTAGTTAATAGCCTTTCGTTGGCTAGCTCCCTTGCTACGCCCTGCCATCGACGAGAACTTTCGGCCGCTGTTGTTTGGAAACAAAAACGTGGCGGAGGGCGGATCTCTTTCGCGCCAACGCCGAGTGTCGTTGATTAGCAAGACGTGCGACCATTGTAAATCTCGCCGGGGTCTCGTCGATACACGTCAAGATTCTTTTCTGTTGGAATCATAGCGTTTTCTGTTTCCGCTGCCTTTCGGGAAGCCAACATAGAAAGCGCTCCGTGGTGCTCAGCGTCTGTTCTTGGCACCTGTCATGGACACTATGAACAGGTAGCTTCACTGGCGAACGAGGCTGATTCGGTTCGATCGGCGAACGCGTTCTGTCTAGGGATTCTTTGCAATAGTTTCCTTTGACTTTAATTCTCCAAGGCCTTCTGCGCAGAATCTGGATGTGCTTCTGATATAATGTGGGCCTTTGGAGTAATTTCAATGCGGTTTTATTTTCGTCGAATCGCTAGTCTTTCTTTCTTTTTTGTGGTAGGTAGAGGGGTAACCTGCAGTGATGAGTTGTCAGTATTAACAGATGTTATTCAGCCTTGGTCAAAAATGCAATAGAGCACCGAATATGCCCCACCTTGCAATTCCCGTCATTATTTCAATTAAACTCTCTCTTACTCTCATCTCCCTCTCTCTCGGCTGAGCTATCTACACACGCACACACACACACACACACACACACACACACACACACACACATATATATATATATATATATATATATATATATATATATATATATATATATATATATCACCTTCTTTCCTCATTCGATATTGGCTAATTTTTTTTCATTGCTTTTTACATTTATTTTTTACATTTTCTATTCTTTAGACTTATTCAATAAAGTATAGTTCGCGCGCTCCATATGTTATCGATTCCCCCTCTCTTTCTCTCTCTGTCTCATAAAATGTATTTCTTTGCCGGATATATCTCAAATCTCTCTCTCTCTTTCATTCTTTCTTTCTTTCTTTCTCGCTTTCATTATTCCTCTCTCTCTCTCTCTCTCTCTCTCTCTCTCTCTCTCTCTCTCTCTCTCTCTCTCTCTCTCTCTCTCTCATATACTGAATACTACCTGGCATTGTCTAACTTATTTTACTACTTTGTCTATTCATTAAACGTGGCCAAAATGCAATGAAGTATATATATATATATATATATATATATATATATATATATATATGCGGATCTACTCAAATTCTGTCTTCTACCTTGTATATTATGATCTAACCCAATGTATTTTTCTTCAAACGCTAAATATGTTATATTATAGAAATTTCTAATACATACAACCACTTCACTCATTCTTCCTCGTTAGTACGTGAGCGAACAGGAAAAGGGTTAGTATATCCATAAGTATGGACGAAGACAAAAGTAAAGGAAGTCCATTACTATAATTTCCCATTCGTACAGAAGAGAGAATAGATATTATGTTTTCACACCGGCTACAGTGTCAGGACGTTTCCATGTGTTTATACAAGTATGTCTATCTGTACACTGCTCTAACGTCAGTTCACATGTATGCAGTTATGTGGGTGTGTGTGTTATATTAAGTTCACGTGTATGCGGCAGTAGTTATGTATGCTTCTTGTTCTATTTTCGACGTCGAACCCAGGGCCAAAGACCCGGGAAGATGTATGTTACTTCTCCAGAGAGGGCGGGTGTGTGTTTGGCAGTGCCAAAGAAGGAAATAGAGAGAATAGGCTTCTCGTGCGGCAGAATAAAAAGAGAAAGAGCGGATGGTCTTCAAGTGTTTATATAGTTATGCTAGCGATCCGAGGTTCGCCTAAGAGAGGGCCACCGATAGGTTAAGCCAAAGAGGAAGAAGATTTCATGAACCAACCAGCAGGCAGGTAAGCATTCATCGATATTTAAATAACATGGCGGCTGTGTGCCGGCCGTTAGAAAACTGCTACAATATCATCGGCTGATAGTTGTATCCATTTTCCTGTCTTTTACTTTATCGATACCTTTTTTCTGTATGTATTATATATTTTGCTGCACTGATTTTGTCTCTGTCTCACTCAATCCTGACATTATATTTGATATTTTTCTAAGCCCGTATTATTTTGTTTATGTGATATTTACATTGACTTCTTAGTAAACGTCCATTATCATTATGAATTAGACGAATACAGTTTTAGAGGTTTCGGCTAGGTAATGTGGGCTCTATTTTATTAAATTTAGTTTTATGACAAAAATTAGACAAATAAGGGTGTATGACTCTTCGTAAAAATACAGATTTAACTGATCTTGTGAAGTGTTAACAATAAGTCTTATATTAATAATTATTCCCAAGATGTATGTGCCATTTAGTTATATGCAGCAAGTTTAAATATAAATATCGGAGTGACATCACAGAATAAAATCGCATTACGTTAAAAATAGTAAACGTAATGCGATGTTATTCTGTGATGCCACTCTGGCGTCTGAATTTAAATCGTCAACGTCGTTACAGGAACAATGCGAAAAAAAGTTCTCTGTCTGCTTCTCCGCCGTCTTTTTAAAAATTATTTTCTTTCTCCAGCTCTTTTTAAAAATTTGCCTTTGACACCTGAAGTTTCTAGCCCAAGGTGTTACTGTTTAATCTGTTTATGCTTAAAATATATTTTTTTTGTTTTTTACTTATCTATTTTTTGCCGTTTAAGAGGTGAAACCACTATTTATAACAAATTAAAACATTTATCATTCATTACAACACAAAATATAATCTGGAAAGAAGCATTGTATATAAGTGTAATTCCGATATTTTGAGCCGATGTTAAACGTTGATTTGCAACAGCTATATGTATGACACATACAAGTTGATATAGAGTGGCGGAACTCATGGAATACGTCATTAACTGAAGATGTGCTATCTTGTCATTGTATGTCTCTTTGTATGTGTCTTTGTGTGGTTGGATTATTCAACCAGGGGTTTTTACCCCGCCTAATAAAACCGGTATAGTCCGGGCCTTTGGGTCTGGATAGCCACCGATCTATTGGGGGTTGCCGGTCCTGTGCAGTTCTAGGCGGTCCACCCTCCCAGGCTTTGCCTCCCCTCTTTGGGGAGGAGTAAGTTTATTGCTTACTGTTTGAGGCGCCCCTACCGGGGAATGCCGACGGGGCTGCTCAGGCAATTTTTAAATGGCCAGAGTGTTCACCTTTCGAGCGCTGGCTTATCTAATCCCACTTTCCCGACCTTGTGTCACATCTTACCTTGTGGGAGATAGATAAATAAATTGTGTGGTGGGTGTGATGTCGCTGTGTGTTTGTAGTAGCAATACTACAAAATGCAACGGAACAAGTAACTACAACTAGTCGACATTTACACTATTTTGAATCTATGTATGACTTTTAGGCCGAGCTCTGGTTGGTGCAAGCATTTAACTTAGTTTGCCCAATTAGTAGTCGTCTGCCATCATAGAAGAGCACCTAGCATAGTGTTTGGAAAAGACATTACTTACTACCTTCTCTTTTTCTAGCCAGCCTCCGCCACTGCTATCTATTCATCAACGTCGCTCTTGGAATCCAAACCAAACTCTATTCCTCGTATAAGCAAATGTGTCGTAGCTATACAAAGAATATATTATTTTGGCGTCAAATACTATGTTACCTTGAATATTTAGTCAGGGTTTACTTGTAGCTTGAAGTATCCCCATATCAAGATCTCCTGACAAGCCTCTGTACAAAGAGACCTTAGCCACTCGAGGACAGTGTCTAGTGAGCATTCAAGGTCTATCATTTCCTCTACGTTTAAACGAAGATGGCAAATAAAGTTTTTTTCAAATAATAAAAATAGACATATTCCGTTTGTCTATGTGTTTGTATCTGCCATCGTCTGTTTTTACACATTGGACGTGTATCTGTAACACGTAACTTTATACATTACACATCCTTGTTATTGTTTATTTTGAACATTGCGTACCATCTAACTCTATGTTTATCGACTTAGTATCTATTGTTCTGCCACTATCTGTGTTCGTCTACGTCATCATCTGTTTTTATCCGTTGGGCAGATATCTGTATTACCTATGGGTCTGTATTACTTGGGGGTCATATTTGGATTAAAATTGATGTTGTCGTCGTTAAAAATCTTCCTTAGAATATATGTCTATACATATATACATTATTGTTTCATGTATCCACATCAACTCTTATAAAGAGATATAATCTTTTATGTATCGATTACAGTATTTACTTCAACAGTGGTGAATACGTGAGTAAAGCTAAACAGTAAGTAATGAAACTATTGTTATGGAGATTAAGCTGCACAGAGGCGTCCGCGTTTTATCACCGTTAGTAAATTGTCATGGATTGCAACCTGACGATTCCCTGCGGGTATGAAAGGCAGACTCATCTGTGTAATTTATTTTTTATGAATACATTTTTATAACTTACTATATATATATATATATATATATATATATATATATATATAATATTATTTATATTTTTAATATTTTACCTACATACGACGTCGTTTCAAGCTTATGGCTCTAATCACTGTAGAGAAATAACAATCACGGGTGTTCACATGGGTTCGGACCCGGTTCACAGAGACACCTTGAATCTGTAAGCGTTCGCTTTAGTGCCATATGCAACGTAATAACGGAGAAACAGAGTTATATTAATGCTGAAAGCGGTGAGTATAAATAGCAAGACATACAATAGGATTCAATAGCAGAGCTCGAGACTTGCACTGGAGCTTTAGGTAAATGTCTATTTTTAAAAATATTTCCAACAGTGCTCTTATTTTAATGTTACTTTAAGAAGTTTCTTATAATATAAACAATACTTTAAATATTTTACCTACGTACGACATTGCTCTCATTATCTTATATATATATATATATATATATATATATATATATATATATATATATATATATATATAAAAATAATCCACAGACAAGATAAACTGGACTTTACCAAGTGCCGTCTAAATATCAGATTCTTAACAAAAACATTTAGATACCTAAATAATGTGTGTATTATTATTTTTCAAACATTCATTTGAAATATCACAGCTCTTTTCTTTTGGACGTGTTTTTTGAAGGCGTCCACCCTAACTCTACGCTATCATATCAACAAAGGCCTCTTTATCTTTTATTTTTTATTTAATGTAAAAAAAAATGAAAATTTAAATGCTGCCGATAATATTTCAAATTACATTGTCGGTGTTTCTCTATCCTCTGATGAAAAGAGTTCCTTTTTGAAAATCCATGGATTAAGGATATTAAGCTCCTTACTTTGAACTTTTGATGTTCTAATAAATATTGTATCTTTACAATTTGTTATTCTCATCTTTCATTTCTAATATATATATATATATATATATATATATATATATATATAGATAGATATATATAGATAGATATATATGGCACTGAGGATACCCATACTGAGGAGGTTTGTAAACGGTTTTTAGCGTACTTTTTAAGTGTATTTATAGATTATTTTGAGACGTACTTTATAAACGTATTTTGAAAGTGCTTTAAGACGTATATGTGTAAATATTTGGAAATACGTTGAAATTCTTAAAAACGATATCATTGTTTTTAGCCGAAACAATTGTGTGCATGGATTGCAAACGATTTTTACCTGTGAACATATCTTCTTCATCAGTTTTCAGGAAAAATAAAACTTTGTAAAATAGTTCTAGCAATTCACTATAGAGCTATAACGTACTTCCTGTTTTAAAATCCTACATTTGAAAAAAATTAAATGTAGAATTAAAACACCCACACGCACATATATATATATATATATATATATATATATATATATATATATATATATATATATATATATATATATATATATATATATATATATAGTCTCGGAAGTTTCTAAACCATTAAAACTATATAAAAAATTAAAAAAATAAATAACTTATAGTCTCAAGTCTTCCAGTGGAAACTCACTCATGTAAGTCAATTTATTTTTTACAGTTATTATATTAGTTAGTTTCTAACACTATTTTAAGGGATCATCGGTTGTTTACCATGAAAAACTGTTTCGAGAATTTAAAAACAAGACAGTATTTAATTTCATGGCTTCCCAGCAGAGTTGATCAGACCCCACTTCCCTTAAAAGACAAAAACATAAACGTTCCTTATACTAAATCTACGTTTTGTTCCATATAAATGTTTTGCTAACTTATATTAGTTATTTAAGAGACAAAAAAAAAAAAAATTCTTTACCTGTGCTGTTCGCTTGTCTAAGAAAATTTATCCGTTACTCACAAAAATGTTGCTGCATTTTAAAGTGTTTGGATGAATCCATGACACTATTATTTAAGTGATTAATGTATTATTTTTAGTTTTATATTATAAATATAAAAAACATCAACACATCAAAAAATAAAAGATAAATAAATAAATATGTATATACACATATATATATATATATATATATATATATATATATATATATACATACACACATACATATATATACCTTTAGTTCCTCCTTTTCTCACTCGTCCTACTTGTCCATCTCCCCGTTGTTGTCAACCACAAATAAATATTAATCTTCCTTGTTCACTTTAGTTTTTCTAATCTGCGTTCACAACTGTCGACTTTTTTCTTTTCTCATTGTTTCAAATCTGCGTCTATAAGTTAACCGTTAATTTGTTCTCTTTTTCTTTCTTTTTCTTCTTCTTCTTTGCCAACTCCTGGTGTTTAAAATCGGCGTTCATAACTGTCGGTTTTCTTCTTCTTCTTCTTCTTCTTCTTCTTCTTTTTTAACAATTCTTTCTTTCTTTCTACTGTATTTTTATTGTTTTTCTTATTATAATTAGCAGATGTGTTATATATACGTTTATTCATATTATATTATTTCTATTTATATATACTATGATTTGTTCTATCAGTTTATTTTGATTAATTTGATAAGATTTAAAAGCATCAGGATGGCGAGTAATTGCCTTATTTAATTGTCCAAATATTTTATTTTGATCGCCACCTTGGTTAATCATTCTTATTATTAGATCAGAAATTGGGGGCATGAAATCTACTAATTTTAAGGTAACACGAGCAATTCTCAGAAATTCAGACATAATACTCCCGTAAAATATATACACAGGGCTAGTACTATTTTTATATGGCATTCGCACGATACGAAAAGGGAATGAATTTCTTTCATCAAACAGTTTATAGATAAATATTTTATCTTCAATGTTTATATCCAAATCAAGAAAAGTAGCTTGTGTTCCATTATGTTCACAGTTTAATTTTAACTCTTTAGGATATATTAAATGTTTAGTATTTGCATTAATGCAAACAAGGTCGTCAATATATCGCCTACATCCATGATAACTATACGCTCTAGATATATCATTTTTTATTAATGATGACATATATATATATATATATATATATATATATATTCCAGTCTATGTAAATATAGATCTGCCCAAAATGGAGACGGATCCAAACCCATTGGAATACCTATTGTTTGGAGCAATAATTTATTCCCTATTTGAAAGTAACTCTCTTTTATAAGGTGACTTATAAGCATTATCATATATATATGAATTAAAAAGAAACAGTGAAATACGTAAGACTCTGCGTTTCACCCAGCTGTTGTGTGAGCTTTTTCAAGAGTGGTAAAATGCTAAAATGTAAAATGTCTATTTGAAAATTATCTTTTCCTCCTAGTATTTCTTCATTTGCTTTTGACAGCTGGGTAAGATTCGCCTAAGGAGTGTACACGTTCGTGAAACCTATGGAACATTTTTTAACATTTCATTTTAATACAAAAAGACGATCAAAAAAATAAAATAGGTATAATTAAGCAGACGAATTATGTTATTTCATCCAATGTTTGCATAAATGAGATAATGCTGCCTAAATACACAAACACAATATATGTATGCATATATATATATTCTTTCTCTCATTTCTTTTGTTTATTATTTTTTCGTTCTATTTATAGTGCTATTCATTCTGGGAAACAATCTTGGCGTTGGCATATTTAGAGAAGGTATTATTCACAGTAGAGCTAAACATGACATGAACCGAAGAAAACCCGATTTATATATTTTTTTAAATATTATGCGCGTTTAATACATAAACAGCCATTTAGAAATCAGAAAATGAAATCCTGAATAAAATGAATTGATCTAAAAATTAGATGATCCATGTAGCTTTCATTTGATGTATAGCAAACTCTGAAATAGCTGTCGTTCTGTCAAATCGGCTTAGAAGTTGACACTCGCCGTTTTTCGAATACTTTTGGGAACTTTAGCTTCTTAAATAAAAGAACTCTTCCACTACCATGTTTTATTTGGAAACATTCTGTTTTCTTTTCTATTATTATTATTATTATTATTATTATTATTATTATTATTATTATTATTATTATTATTATTATTATTATTATTATTTATTTATTTATTTTATTTTTTCAAATAATATTCTTTATTCACGGTCTTGTACGCTTCAGTAAAGAATAGTACGACGTTATTGAAATAATAAAAGAAACAGTTAATGCATTTTTCGAGCATTCTATAACGAGTCTTTAAGAAAGGATGTTTCTTTAGGGACTAGCCTGAAATAAACCATTCAACGATTCAGCGAAATATGTTGTTTACAATATTCTAAATACCATCAGGATTCACAAATATAGAAAGTGTCGCATGTTTTGTGATTAAAGTGTACAAATTGAATGAACATGCCTACGCGCGCGAGCGCACACACACACGCACACAGGACTTGGATGCCTACTAGACACCACCCTCGGGTGTATTCGGTCTCTCTGTACAGGGGTTTGTCAGAGACTCTGAGATGAGGATACTTTTTACTTGAAGTAAACCCTGAACAAATATTAAAAAAGATGGTGTGCTGTCTCCTCAAGTAATCCAGCACGTCTCTCGAATTGCGGACGGAGGCACCCCCTCTATTAATAGAGGGCAGCTGCGAATAATGAATTAGAAGCCGTTGACAATGAGGAAATGAATGATAAAAAATATGAATAAAGACAAAAATAAATACTGGCTGGCTGGCACCGAGGATAAAAAGGGCCCATCAACCCGTTCATACACCAGACGGGAAGATGTAAAAGATGGTGTGAACCATCGTGCTTCTGGAAATGGTGCTCCAACCATGACAGAGACCAACCAGGGTCAGCCATCAGGCCTATCAAATGCAGCAACAAAAAAGAAAGAAATATAAGAGGCTTTAAAGCCCAACCATGGACTGTTGCACAAAGAAGGTGCTTTTGTTTTGCTACCACTACTCAAAGTTTGAAAAGTGGAGCAAAACATCAAATAAGATCGTAGCTGATAAGATTAAAAAATCTACCCTCCCCGAAGAAAAAATACATATTACCTACTAGACACAATCCTCGAGTGTATTCGGCCTCTTTCCTTACAAGGGTTTATCAGTCCAACCTGACATGAAGATAATTCACCCTATGAGTAAGCCTTGACAAAATATTCAAAATAGCATAGTATTCAAAGCCCAAATATTTTCCCCAAAGATCCGGCTATAAACTGACTCAGACGAGGAATGGTTCATTTTCTCCAAGTAATGTTACCTTAAGTAACACCACTTAACTGGAGTATCCACCAGGTTAGATAGATTCTTGTTCTGGAATCCGGTAAGACCAATTGACCACGATAAAGATATACTATAACATAACTAACTGATCAATTGGGGAGAAAAAAATTAATGTTTTTGACTTTTTTACTAACTCAACATTTGACAGGTAAAGAACTTTAATGGAATATCTGCCTAGCTTATACAGATATAAAGTGTTAGCTCCAGGAAGAACCCCCTTTATTTATGAGAACTTCGACTGAAGTAAATTATTTTTATGAATGAAGGGAAATATCGCCATATATATTACTAACACCACAGTAGCACTTATAACAAAACATGTATCAGCACGGATTGTAATAGAGCTATTTCTAAGAGAACTATTAGCAGATACCACAACAATAGCACTAATAAAAGCAGAGATATTGTCATAAATTGTAATCAGACGACAATAGCAGTAATACAACCTGATATATCACCATCAATATAAATAGCACTTCAATAAAAATAATAACACCAGAAATATCACAACAGGAAGTAATCAAATACGCCAATGATGAACAAAGGGTAAGAGTGAAACAGACAGATATTACAAGCAGAATATCTAGTAAATGTATATATATATATATATATACAATAATATTTTTAATAAATAAATATTAATTATTTAAATACCTAGAGACATCGATGTTTCATGCTAACGCAATCTTCAGTCTAGGAACTAATTCCCGACGGTCGGTAGGCGCGAACCCCGAACACAAATCGCCACTGATTCGTAGTCGGTGATCTTAACCAAACGGCCATCGTCAATTAATTAGTAAATATAAGTAACTTTAACTGTAAATAGCGACACGTGGCCGCCATTTACCAGGCAGTTTAGAGTGATCTTACGAAACAGTGTTCGGATCGCGCATATAGCTATTTATACTGCTTGTTATTAAAGCTACTCGAAAGTGCCCAGCCCTTGTGGGGAGAGGGGCTGATAAACAATAATATTTTTAATAAATAAATATTAATTATTTAAATACCTAGAGACATCGATGTTTCATGCTAACGCAATCTTCAGTCTAGGAACTAATTCCCGACGGTCGGTAGGCGCGAACCCCGAACACAAATCGCCACTGATTCGTAGTCGGTGATCTTAACCAAACGGCCATCGTCAATTAGTTAGTAAATATAGAGTAACTTTAACTGTAAATAGCGACACGTGGCCGCCATTTACCAGGCAGTTTAGAGTTATCTTACGAAACAGTGTTCGGATCGCGCATATAGCTATTTGTACTGCGTGTTATTAAAGCTACTCGAAAGTGCCCAGCCCTTGTGGGGAGAGGGGCTGATAAACAATAATATGTTTAATAAATAAATATTAATTATTTAAATACCTAGAGACATCGATGTTTCATGCTAACGCAATCTTCAGTCTAGGAACTAATTCCCGACGGTCGGTAACAATAATATTTATAAATAAATATTTATTATTTTTAAATACCTACTTCGTATATATATATATATATATATATATATATATATATATATATATATATATATATATATATAGTAAGCTATGAACATATATTTATGGCAATTAAGCTAACCAGAGGCTCCCGCGTTGCATCCCCGGGGGGGAATATTCAGGTTAAATGCATGGAGTTATATTTGCCGGGTGTTTTTATATACACGGCTAGCTAGTTAACCAATCATATTCTTTATTGTTCTCTAAGCCAATCGCTGGGCTTCCCAGGAACAAGGGTGTGGTTAGTGTTACTTCCTATATCCTGTTCTATTGTTCTGTTTTCTATAGATTAGCCTTTATCCTCTTTCCTTTGTTGTAGCAATATGATCGGTGAATTTATTTTAACACGTTGTTCTTTGTATTTCTATTTCAGGTTTTAATTTTTAAATTGTTAGGTTTTTGTTTTGTTTAGTTTATTTACTTATTTGTTTATTTATTTATTTATGTATCGTTACCCTAAGGTAAATTTATTTCTGTGTAGGCAGCTGTTTGCTATCTCACAATAGATTTCGGGAGTCTTCAAAATTTAGGATTTCAAATTCTTTATTCAAACATAATCTACATGGGTCGTCTAATTTTCTACATGTACTGGCCTGTCGTATTATTTTCCATTCAATTATTGGTGAGCGTGCATTTTCTTTGAGCTCCCAATAGTGGTTCGCTAGTGCTGTTTTAATTCGAAATTCACTGTTTTTAAATGTGCTTTTGTGGTCATAACATCGGATTTTCAAATCTAGAGAGGTCATACCCACGTAGTACTTCTTGTTATTCGGTCTTTCCTTGGCAAGTATTGTGGCTTGGTATACAATACTTTTGATTAGGCATTTATTTTGTAGTAGACAAAGTGTACGATTTATGCAGTTGCATCTTTTCTCTTCATTGCTAACTTTTTCATTTCTATTCGGGTGGTTACTGTTAGTGTGTTGTTTATTTCCATTTGTATTGTTTATATTTTTGTTCTTCTTAGTGTTATTTTTACTATATTTTTTCACTTTTTTAATGTAATTTGTTATTTTTTCTTGCTCGCTACTGTTCTCTTTTTGTATTTTGTTATTCTAGGTTTTCGCAGCATCTGTAAGATAGTTGTAGGTTGTTTGTATTGAATATTTCATGTAAGAGATTGATTATGGTGAAAAGATTTTCAATCAGATTTAGGAATTTTTTGCCCAGTTTTGTGATTAGCATCTGCTTATAAGGCGGTGAATTATATTTCTTTTTCTTTTCTTTTTTAATTTTGTTGTAATTATTAGTGTATTAGTATATTAAATTTCGGTATTATGGTAACCACTAATTT
>OY744523.1:49647758-49670258 GCA_963556195.1 Sepiola atlantica | reverse complement strand
TCATTATTTTAACATTTTCTATAACGATGCCCTTTCCCTAATATAAAGCATTTTTCTATTACAATAGGATCTAATATAAAATAATTATTTTGTTATGATTCGAATAATTTAATATATATATACATATATATATATATATATATATATATATATATATATATATATATATATATATATATATAATTTAATAAATAAATATATAATTAAATTTAAAAAATCTTAATATGTAATTAAATATATATATATATATTTAGGTAAAATATTAAAAATAATGTAACATAATTATATGTATATATATATAGTCGAATGTTTTTAAAGGCTGTGGGCAATGCAAAGTCACGAGTAGTTTGTAAGCTGGGAGGAACAAAAATAATACATCGAAATCAAAATGGGACTATTTATTTTTTCTTAAAATCTTACATAACAGCAAGTATGGTGTTAGCTGTTAATGTGTTGTCCGGATGATTATTACAAATCATTTATTTAATATTTCGGGTAAAAGAAACTTCCCTTTGTCAAAAATAATAAACACCAGAGGAAAACTCCGTCTGTGCAGGGAATCTAACAAAATGTATATATATATATACACAGATAGATAGATAGATAGATAGATAGAAATATTGATTGGAAGCTGGAAAAATAACATGAGGCAAAAATCGGTGTGCATGTATGTCTTGAAAAATACAACAAGTCCATTTTTTTAACCGGCTATACCCCGGTAAAATAATATAGAAAACTTTTAAGAAAAGATTAATTTTTTGGGTGTCAAATGGTCATTATTTTCCGTTAAGGTGATCGCAATTTTTAATGTTATCTTGTGCACATGACGTCATGGTGATAGGTTTTGATAATATTATTACGCTATAGTCGCATCATTTTTATGTTCATTATTTTTCTCTTCGGATTATTGTCGTCATTAACGTGAGGTGGGAATCAGAAAGAGTGATATCAAAGGATCTTTGGAGGTCTCATTGAGTTTATATTTGTAGGAGTTTCCAATGTATTCATGTACTAATTTCGACAACAAACAATGAGTTTATGTAGTTATTTTTGTAAAAACTGCAAGTTATTCCCAAAACGTAAACTGGAAATGACACCACAGGGAAGAGAAGACATCCAAAATAAATAGTTACTAATTCTGGGGAAATACCGGTACCGTTCTTGATTCTGTCGGTCTGAATCGAGTTCTATGAAGAAGGAGGTCAACTATCCGAGGCTTTACCGTGTCAATCCTTCACCTAATCCGAAAATGACGTCATAGGGAGGTGGGAAAAAGTGTGGTGGTAGAAATAAGTACTTGACGTTATTTTAATAAATCAACTATCTCTGAAAGGGTGAAGTGCAGGCCTTACACGGTGTACATCCTAGGACTTGAGTCATGTCAGCATTCCCTTTTAAGGGCGCCTCAGACGATAGCAATAATCTTATTATCATCGTCTTTCTTCTACTTCTTTGTTTTCTTATTTCTTCTCTTTTCTTCTCTTTAGACGATGCCACAAACTACCTGCTAATATCTGCCAGTATCCGCCACTTTCCGCAAATGTCAGCCACTATCCGACATGTAAAAAAATCGCCAACTCATGAATCAAAAAAATAAATAATTCATCTTTTTGAAAATGTTACACTTTAGTAGAAGAGGCTCGCTATTAAATGCAAATGTCCGCCACTTTCCGTTAATGTCTGCCACTGTCCGCCAATGTCCGCAGTGTAAACAAATCGCGAACGCATAATTCAAAAGAAGAAAATAAGTCAGTAGTTTTTAAATTTTACATTTTAGTAGACGATGCCCGCCACTACCTATTTATATCTGCCACTATCCACCAATGTCTGCCACTGTTGATATGACTTATTTTATATAATAAGGGCGCCACATAAATGAACATGATTTTGGTTCAGGAGCTCAAATGAGCCGTATGGGTTATGTGATACGATAGGGACGCATAATTATGAGTTATTTTATATAACAGGGGCGCTATATAAATTAACATGCTTAATCGGTTATTTCATATGACAAGGCCGCAACATAAATAAAATATGCTGTGGTCCAGGGGCACAAATGAACCATATGTTTTCTTGGATACAACAGAGACACATTAATATGAGATATGTTATATAATAGGGTCACTATATAAATGAACATGGTTTTTGAGATCTTTTATATGACAGGGGCACTACATGAATGCACATGGTGTTAGTTCAGGGAGACAAATAAGCCAGATGGGGTTTTGATAATAGACGAAAGTATAAATCTGCATTATTTAATATAATAAGAGCGCTACACATATAGACATGCTTCATGAATTATTTGATATTACAGTGGCACTACCTAAATTAACATAATGTTGGTTCAAACGCACACGTGAAAAGTATCGGTTCTTATATACGACAGTAGCGCGTTAATATGATTTATTACATATAATCGGGGCGCTACATAAATGAACATGATTTACGAGTTATTTTATGTAACATAGGCGCTACATAAGTGAACATGATTTCGGTCTAGGAACACAATAGAATTATAAATATTCTTTAATACGACAGGGACATCTTATTAATATGGGTTATTATATAGAATAGGTGTTCTACATAAATGAACATGCTTTTGAGCTATTTAATATTGCAAGAGCACTCCATAAATGAACATGACTTTGGTTTAAGGCACAAAGAAACCACATAGGTTCTATAATGCGACAGGGGTGCATTAATGTAATTTATTTGATATAATAAGGGCGCTACATAAATGCTCATGCTTCATGTTTTTTTTTCATATAACAGTGACGGTACATACATTAACATAATTCTAGTTAAGAAGCACAAATGAACCATATGAGAGTTTTGATATAACAGGGGTGCATTAATATGAGTTATTTTATATAATAAAGGCACTACATGAATAAACAGGCGTTATGAGTTATTTTATATGACAGGAGCGCCACATAAATTAACATGATTTTTGTTCAGAGGGTCGAAAAAGAGAATAAGTGTCCTTTGATACGACGAGAACGCATTACTCTGAGTTTTTTTTTATATAATAGAGACGCTACATAAATAGACACGCTTCATGAATTATTTCATATGACAATGATTTTGGTTCAGATGCACATGTGAACCAAATGTATTCTTTGATACGATAGGGAAGCATTAATCGCAGTGATTTTTTATATAATAGAGGATCTACATAAATGAACATGATTCATAAATACTTTCATATGACAATGCTGTTCGTTCAAGTGCACAAATAAACCAGATGGGTTCTTTGATACGACAAGGACGCATTGATAGGAATTATTTGATATAATATAAGGCGCTACATAAATGAATATGCTTTATGAATTCTTTCGTATGACAATGATGTTAGTTCAGGCGCACAAATGATCTAGATGAGTTCTTTGATACGACAGGTACGCATTGATATGCTGTATTTGATATAATAGGGGCTCTACATAACTGAACATTATGTATACATTCCTTTCATATTACAATGACGTTAGTTTAAGCGCACAAATGAACCAGATGAGTTCTTTGATACAACAGGGACGCATATGGGTTTTTTGATATAATAAGGGGTGCTACATAAACGAACATGTACATTTTTTGGGCCTTTTGGCTAAGTTCAAAGTGTAGTATCTGTTCCGATGGATACTGCACCCCATAGACTGGTATTGTCTTAGCCTTCGGGGCTTGATTTACACCGGTCTATGGGTCTGTGCAGTTCTAGGAGGTCCATCCTCCCAGGCTTCGCCTCCCCTCTTTGGGGAGGAGTAAGTTTATTGCTTACTGCCTGAGGCACCCCTACCGGGGAATGCCGAGGGGGCTGCCCAGACAATTTTTAAACCCCACTTTCCCGACCCGACCTTGGGTCACATCTAACTTGTGGGAGTAAGATAAAAACTGGCCTTGTGCCTAACTCTTGGAGAGGAGTAAATCAATACATAAACGAACATGCTTTATGAATTCTTTCATATGACAAGGATGTTGGTTCAGGAGCACAAATGAACCAGATAAGATCTGTGATACGACAGGGACGCATTGTTAGGAGTTATTTGATATAATAGGGGCGCTACATAAATGAACATGTCTCTATCAATTCTGTCATATGACAACGATGTTAGTTCAGGCGCACAAAAGAACCATATCGGTTCTTTGATACGACAGGGACGCATTGATATGACTTTTTTGATATAATAGGGGCGCTACATAAATGAGCATGCTTTATGAGTTCTTTTATATGAAATAAGCGCTATATATATGAACATAAATTTAGTTCACAGGCACAAAAGAACCATACCGTTTCTTTGATACGACAGGGACATTAATATTTCTACACTATATGATAGAAGTCTTACATAAATGAACACGCTTCATTAGTTCTTACATATTACAGGAGCACTACATAAATGAACATACTTATGTTTCAAGTGCACAATGGACCATATGGGTGCATTGATACGGCATTACTGGTGCATTACTATATGAATGTTTTTTTTTGTTTTAGGATCACGAACTAAGCATAATAAGAGTTATTTTATATGACAGCTGCCTTACATAAATGAACACATTACTAGAAATTAGTCTGCATTTTTATATCAAACTACTTCTATCAAAAAAAATACATGCGATATGCATACGCCATTATAAGGTATATTTAAGATTAGTTTAATGCTAAAATAGAAGATATGCACTTGGTCATGGCTGACTTATCTGACATTAGAAATTGCAAACAACTGTTAATCAAGAGAAACATCTTACATTATATTTCAAGCCTGATTTTTTTCATGAAAATAATTTCTTTCCACTAGTTTGTGTAATGGTAAAATAGAAGATGTGCACTTAGTCATGACCGCCCTATCTGACATCAGAAATTGCAAACCGGTGTTATTCAAAAAAATATTTCCTCATATGCTAGGCCTGATCTGTTTCTTTTTCAAAAATATGTTATTTCCTCTAATCATTTTAATGGTAAAATAGAAGATATGCACTTGGTTGTAGCCGGCCTATCTGACATCAGAAATACAAACTAGTGTAAATCAAAATAAAAGCGTACATTATATTTTGGGCCGGATGTTATTTTTTATTCATTGTTTTTATTCATTTTTCATTCATATTTTTCATTGACTTTTTCAGTTATTTTGTTTTTCTTTCATTTTTTAAAACTTTATTTTGCATTCATGTTTTAATACATCCTTTTACATTCACTTTTTGATTCGCTTTTTTTTTCATATTTTCATTCATATTTAAAATAATTATTTTTGATTCATATTTTATTCAGTTTTTCTCATGAACTTTTAAAAATTTATTTTTTTATATATGAATATCCTCGATAGAACAGGTAGTAACCCAAAAGTGCTCATAAAAAAGCTCAATATCCTAAATAGAGCGGGTGTGTTTAAACGAAATGCTGCTTGGCACAAATAACTTTTCTGTCTTTTTGAAGGATGTTGTATGCATCCGGGGCCATAATCCAAAGTGCTTAATATTCTTCATCTTCTTATTATTGTTTAATGGGGGTGAGAACAAGAAATTTGTCATTTACCGAGATCATCGGTGTAACTCGGCATTATCCGGGATCAAAAAGTGTTAGGTTTCAATATACCTTTTGGTGCGGGATATATAGGTATCTTCTTAACATGTTCAAATCGATGGGGCAGAAGTAATTAAGAATTAACTGTGACCATTAGTGTTTCTCGGTGTTGTTCGGTATCAATAATTGTCCAATTTTAGTATTTATACACATTCTCTTTGTCAAAAATAGACACCAAAGGAAAAATCTGTCCGTGTAGAGAATTCACCAAAATAGCTGCTAGAGAGTAAAGTTAGAACAAACCAGTCCCGCAGAGAATAGAAATTAATAAGTTTTAAATGTCCTAAAATTATATTTTGTATATAAATATGGTATTCAAAAATAGGTCTGCCATATTAGATACATTAATTTGGGAATTGTATGGGTAACTGTTTGTTTTGACAATACACTTTTATTAGTTTCTGTATGTTGTTTTACTTTCGTATTTTTTTAATAGATAAAGTCTTCTACTCCAATAGCTTATTTCCTCGAGCTCCTGGCATTTGAGCACCCTCACTGCTTCCTGTTTCTCCTACTGTATCGACATGCAGAAATTTAAAACTAATGTGAACAAACATCTCGTTGCACAACACCCAGTTAAGAATGATACCAAAAACGTTCACCCTAATTCGTAGTGGCCCTTACGTCTACGGTTTGGGATAAAAAAGCAATCATCTGATGACACTGTTCTGTCAAACGTAAAACTCTAACTAACATACACTTTATTGAGCTAAGATCCGTTGAGCTAGGATCAAAGTATAGTATATGTTCTCTTCAAAGATGGCAGAATAATAGTGACAGGTCTGCGTTCGGGCCAGACATCCATAGAAGAGAAAATTTGTCACAAACTCCTCCAATATTTTTCGAGATAGACCTCTATAACCAGATCTATTCTAAAACTACATTAACCAGAATACTTAGATGAGTATTCATTTACTCCTCTCCAGGAGTTAGACACAATGCCAGTTTTTTTAATCTTACTCCCACAAGTAAGATGTAACCCTAGGTCGGGTCGGGGAAGTGGGGTTTAAAATTTGCCTGGGCAGCCCCGTCGGCATTCCCCGGTAGGGGCGTCTCAAGCAGTAAGCAACAAACTTACTCCTCCCCAAAGAGGGGAGGCAAAGCCTGGGAAGGTAGACCTCCCAGAACTGCACAGGACAGACCCATAGACCGGCGTAAATCAAGACCCAAAGGCCAAGACAACACCAGTATGGGGTGCAGTATCCATCGGAACAGATACTACACTTTGATCTCAGCCAAAAGGTAAAGCTTGAACAAAGGTGCTACAATAATACCAGAGCCGATAGAATGGGAATATGTCACTAAGTCCTACAAGGATACAATCGAGGAATTTCGACGGGTACCACTAGTTAATCATAATTCTTCATCCATAAAATCCCGACAAAAACTTAAATCTTTTACTTATTCATTTCAAACTCATGGTTACATAAGCTCACCGCTAAACCGCCTTTAAAGCCCGCACGCGGCGAGGCTTTTAAGTGTGCATATAATATTGATAATAAAGTTCTGGTTTTCTAAAGCGGTGTATCCGAGTGGCGGATGTGGGCACACAACGCCCAGCTGGTGTACGGTGTGCGGGTTGGTGTTCCGTTCCCTCTCCGTGCAATAATAAGCTTCACAAATTAGCCAACCAGAATGTAACTATCACCATTACGCCTGCAGCTTTGCGGGGTGCGAGGTGTTTTTGATCCGGGGCGTCGGTTGAACGGCGTGTGGGTGCGGGGTGGTCTATCACACGCATATACACAAATAATAATAATAATAATAATAATAATAATAATAATAATAATAATAATAATGATAATGATAATAATAATAATAATAATAATAATAATAAATGAATAAATAAATAAATTTTAAAAAAGCGGAATTGACGTAGCCATAGAGAGGAAAGAGGATGTTATATGTTTTACGTGATAGCAAAAGACGAACGAAGCAAATAATAAATAAGATTAAAAATACAAAAGAAAATGTACAGTAAATATCAAAGAGACCTGCTAAAATAAAAAAAAAACATAACAAAAGCGTATGGTGTTGTATTGTCTCTACACAAACTAAATAAATGAAGATATATCTATATTAAATCAATTATGTGACCACTTCTCGTGTATCTGTGTGTTCGTAACGCCTACCTAATTTTGTGTATTAGACTTTCAATTATTTTTTATTCAATATTGAACTAAATATTTGTTAAAATCAATAATGCATAAGCGTGAACTAATCCGAAATTTAATAAATTCTATTTAGAAAACGTAATTTAATTGAGCAATTACGAATTATGATGCATCTTTGTTTATTTGTAAAAAAAAAGTCCGATATTATAATATGTTATTAATAAGTAAAATACAATAATTTACGTGTTATGACGTAATCCACTGTTCAAGTGAACAAACAAACACGAAAACAAGATGAACAGTTTCGTAGTATGCAAATTCCAGTAGTCTTGACATTTCTTTACGCAGAAGAAACTTGCTTATAGATAGGGGGCCATAAACTACATTTTCACTGTACTTTCACGATACGTTCTGATGATATTGCCTAATACGAAAGTGATACACAATTAAAATATTAGTTTTAAATAGTAGCCGTTCGATCTGTGCCTTACACTTCCTTGTGTACTATATAGACATTTGTTCAAGCGTCTTTTTCTGACTTTATAGATGAAAACAGTATATCTAAGACGGCATATATATATATATATATATATATATATATATATATCATATATATATATATATGATTTATACATTATATGTATATATAATATATACATTATATATATATACATTGTATATATATATTACATACATATATATATTATATAGATTATATATATACATATATACTATATATATATATTATATATATATTATATATATCACATTTTTATTATGTATATATATTATATATATATAATATTATATATATATATATATGATATATATATATATTATATTATACATATATATATATTATATGTATATATGATATATATATATATATATTATATATTATATATATTATATATATATATATATATTATATATATATATATATGAAGTTAATCCAAGAAAAAAATATAAGAGGCAACTAGTATCTTTAATTAGTGCACATCCGGATAACATTGAAGCTCAATATACTGGATAGAGCATCAATAGCATAATATGAAATGAAATAACAAAATAAGTTGCGAATCAAATTTTATTAGAATTCAATGTTCAGGCAAAGTACCTAAAATGCCTTAACTCATGAATGCTCAAGGAAAATGTTTCTCCTCAGAGGACCATTATCGCAATGACATTACTGCAGTTAATAAAATTAACATTGAATTCTGATAAAATTTGATTCGCACCTTATTTTATTTTATTATTTGATTTTATATCATGCTATATTATATATATATATATTATATATATATATATTTATTACATATATATATATGTATTATATATATGTATTATATATATATAAATATATATCATATATATATATATTATATATATATATTATAATATATATATATATTTTATATATGTATATTATATATATATATCATATATATATTATATATATACATTATATATATATATATATATATATATTATATATATACATTATATATATATATATATATATATATATATATATATATATGATATATATTATATATATATCATATATATAATATATATATTATATATATCATCGATGGGGTAAGTCTCTCGACTACGAATCAGTGGCGATTTGTGATCGGGGTACGCGCCCACCGACCGTTGAGAATTATTTCCTACATTGAAGATTGCGTTAGCATGAAACATCGATGGCTGTAGGTATTAAAATATTTAATAAATATTTATTTATAAATATTATTATCATATATATCATATATATATTACATATATCATATATATATATATTATATATATATGATATATATATTATATATATATCATATATATCATATGCATATATTATATGTGTATATATATATTATATTATATATATTATATATATTATATATTATATACATATTATATATATATTATATATATATACATATATATATATTATATGTATACATATACATATATATTATATGTATACATATACATATATATATATATATATACATGTATATATATGTATATATACATGTATATATATATGTATATATATATATGTATATATATATATATATATATATATTATATACCAATATTTTATATATATCTACATATCTAAACATTCTTATCTCGGTCTCAATTACATCAGGTCATTTATGAAAATCCAGAACAGTAGAGGTTTTAAGATGGATCCGGGAAGACATCAGTATTTATGTCACGTTGCTTAGATCAACGGCAATCGAGAACAACCTGAATTTTTCTTTTTGTTAGGAAGGATGTAATTATATTAAATATTTGTCCAGTAATACCATATGAGTGCAGTTTTTGGAGAAGCCATTCATGCCATACTTTGTCAAACGCTTGGATATATCAAACGCTACCACCTTAACTTCTCCTACTTGCCAAGTGTATGATACATGCGTTCAGGGATGACCGTTAAGATATCTGCGGAGGATCGTGGTCCTCTAAATCCGAATCGATAATTAGAAATAAGTTTAGGATTAGCTAGATGCCGGACTATAGCAAGTTTGATTAATGATTCAAAGATTTTGGCAAATATCGGGAGTAGATTCATTGGACGGTAATTTAGAGGATAAGTTCTATCTCCAGAATTATTGAATACTGGTACAACAGAAAAACTATTCCAACTATCAGGGAAACAATGTATAATTTCGAGGAGACATGGACCAGCCTAGCAGATCATTTCTATATTCATATATATATATATATATATATATATATATATATATATATATATATATATATATATATATATAAATATATATATATATATGGCCAATTTCTCCCTTTTCAATCCCTTTTAAGTGCGTCTGGACTCACCTATATTTTGAGCACTTTCTCAACACTGCTCCCACGCAAAGAGTTTTCTTCACATTCTACAATTCATTCGACTTCTTTTCAACGGAAATTTACCACCCGGACAATCTGCATATATTTTTCACGGAATTTTTTTTAATTCACTGCGTTTTTTTAACAAAAATTCCTTTAATAATAATTTTCATATTTTTCAAATATTTGAACTTTGTTTTTTTCGAAAGCCAACTTATCCATCTGTATTTCTCCTCTGATGATAAGATTTCGATCTTTGAAAAGCCTTAGCTTAAGGAAAGAATAATAAACACTAGTTTATTACTGAATACACCTTGCATTGAACAATTGAAATTTTAAATAAATTTGGACAATCGTCGCATATTTATCACTCTTTTTTCTTCTATCTTTCTCTCTCTCTCTCTCTCTATATATATATATATATATATACATATATGTGTCTGTGTGTTTGTATATATATATATATATATATATATATATATATATATATATATATATATATATATTATATATATATATATGATATATATGATGTATATATATATATATACTATATGTGATGTATATACATATGATATATATATATATATGATATATACATGATATATATATGATACATATATATTTATATATGATATATATATGTAATATATATATATATTATATATATGACATATATATGTCATATATACATCATATATGACATATATTTATGATATATATAATATATATATGATATATATATGATATACAGGGTGTTTCAAAAGTCTTGGGAACATAACGATTTTTAATAACTCAAAAACTATTAGGAGTTGAAAAATGAAATTGGTACCGTTGGAAAGGTTATAGTTTCAAGTTTTGTGGGGAATCTTCAAAGTTGCTCAATATGAGCACCATTCGTCACACGGCAGACATCTAGTCCATAGTCCATTTCCTGCCAAACGCGTTCCAGCATCTTGACGTCAATGGTTCCCACAACTGCCGTTACTCGAGCCTTTTGTTCGTCAATATCTCTTGAAAGGGGCGGCACATAGACTTGTTGCTTGACAAAGCCCCAAAGGAAAAAGTCACACGGGGTAAGATCTGGAGACCCAGGAGGCCAGGGCATGAGAACGTCATCACCTCGCCCAGATCTCCCAATCCATCTACCAGGCAGCCTTGTGTTAAGAAACTGCCTTACTCTAAGACTCCAGTGTGGTGGTGCACCATCTTGTTGATAAATGAAGTCATCAGATTCTGCTTGTTCCAACTGAGCCATTAACCAGTCTTCCAGCATGTTGAGATAGGATTCACCAGTGATAGTTGCCTCTTCAAAGAAGAACGGTCCATAGACACCTTTCTTGGAAATTGCACAAAACACGTTCACTTTTGGTGAATCTCGCTCGTGCTCAAGAAGTTCATGAGGATTCTCAGTACCCCATATGCGAGTGTTATGCTTGTTAACTTTGCCATTCAGATGGAAGGTCGCCTCATCGCTTAAAACAAGCCGGTCATCAAAGCCGTTATCTTCCAACTTCTCTTGCATTGCAATGCAAAAGTCACGGCGAAGTGGCTTATCAGTGTCCTTCAACTTTTGGACCAACTTGAGCTTGTAAGGTACCATTTGCAGTCGTTTTCTTAAGACACGCCAGACAGTTCCGTGCTGGCTCTTCTCACTGATTTACGGGGGCTCCGCTGAAAGGCTGTCCGAACTTGCTCAACTGCATCTTCTGAAGTTGAAGGGCGACCTGTTCGCTTACTTGGGCACAAACACCCATCTTTCACAAATTTAGCATGCCATCTGACAATGGATTTCATTTCAGGGGCTTTTTTTTTAAATTTCCTGCGAAATGTACGCTGAACACATGTCCACGATTCAGTCTTTGCAAATTGGAGGACGCAAAATGCCTTGTCTTGTTTAGAGAACGCCATTACTGCACCTGGAAAGATACCACGAAAATCATTAGTCTGACCAAAAACTTGATTAAGCAAGCTTAAAAATAGCACCAGTTTCATTTTTCTACCTGGAATAGTTCATGAGATATACGCATTTGTAATGTTCCCAAGACTTTTGAAACACCCTGTATATATATATGATATATATGATATATATATGATATATACACATGTATATATATTGATATGTATGATATATATATATATATATATATGATATATATATATGTGATATATATATATGATATATACATGTATGTATATATGTATGATATATATATAGATATATATATATATATATATGATATATATATGATATATATATGATATATATATATTGATTTATATATTTATATGATATATATATATATATGATATATATATAATATATATATTGATTTATATATTTATGATATATATATGTATCTATATAAAATATATATGCATATATATATATGATATATATATAAGTATATATATATATGTATGATATACATATATATATAATATATATGCATATATATATGATATATATATGTATATATATATATATATATGATATATATATATGTATGATATATATAATATATATATATGTATATATATGATATATATATATGCATATATATATATAAATATATATATATATATATATATATATATATATAGACTTACGTGAGTGCGATTAGAGAAAGCCAAATCGAGAATGGGAGAGAGACAGAGCGGAAGTGTGACAGTGGTATGAAGGAAATTAAAATTATTTTTACAACAGGGAATCTATGCATTGAGACCCGTGAATAACGAACGCTTAAAACGAGTGCTTTACTATCTAGAGATTGATAGTCATTTGGAAGGTGCAAACCAGAGGTCATCTGATCAAGTCGTTATTTGACACGACACATCGACTAGAAGAGGCTCTCTAGACAGACAGAAAGGGTGGACGGAGTCCGATGAGCAAATAATTGTTACCAAACAGATTTTTTCTGAGCGAGAATCGGTCGAATCGCCCCGCGGGCGTTTTGCTGTTGATGCCTTATAATTCTGCTCGCTTGTATCACATCGAATAATCCCTTTCACAAATTAGCCAACCGGAATGCTAATATCAACCCTGAGGACAACAAACAGACGATGACCTAAACTGAATGAGTACTGGTTCGAGTTGACAAATGTTACCACACAAGAACGAAGATAAAAAAACAGAACGAGGAATTGGAAACGAGGCTGTGCATTTTCTCCTTACCATCAGCTCATTTTCGCATGGAACAGCAAACGAACCCTTACAACACAGAGACGTATCACTCTATCGTATAGATATGAGACATGGATTGATGAATTGATAAATATTCCCCAAATTTCAGTTTATTAAGAGCATATACAAAGAATTAGAAAAATATATATATATATATATATATATATATATATATATATATACACTGAAGATTACGTTAGCATGAAACATCGATGTCTGTAGGTATTAAAATAATTAATATTTATTTATAAATAATATTATTAGCTCCCTTCACCAAAGGCCGGGCACTCTGAGTGACTTTAATAGCAAGCAGTACTAATAGCTGCATGCACGATCCGAATATGTTCGTTGATCAATCTAACTGCTTGTGTAAATTTAGCCGCCGATTCGCTATTTACAAAGTTAAATCCCTCTCTACCTATTACCTAATTGGCTATGGCCGAGGGGTTGAGACTCTTGACTACAGATCAGTGGCGATTTGTGATCAGGGTTCGCGCTCGCCGACCGTTGCACTGAAGATTATGTTAGCATGAAACATCGATGTTTGTAGGTATTAAAATAATTAATATATATATATATATATATATATATATATGATAATTTTATTTACACAGACATGTACAAAATCTGCGACACTGGCATGTCGATGTTATCGATCAACAGTTACTATAAACTAAAATAATTAATATATATATATATATATATATATATATATAGGCACACCACCCATTTGAAAATGCATACATTTTAGATTTTCATCTAATTTGATCCAGAGTCGTTAATTAAGCAAGATTTCCTTTTAATTCCTTCACATTTCTTATTACGTTCTTTTGAGATTAAGCTTTAATATTTCGTGAATCAAATTAAGTGAATGGATTTGATTCCATATTGGAATAAGGATTATATACATTAGTTTTAGTAGTATTATATCTTGATTTTAATTTTCGTAAAGGGACATACAAGTGATGAAAAGCTGTTATATTTAGGGGGTTTTCTTTACCCGATTTGGTCCTTGTTTTCCATTAGTTGTGTATTTAAGTAAATGAAAGAAAACTTGCTCTTGTGCTTAGATCAGTAAGAAGTAAATAATTTTCGGTTTAAATTTCATCGATTTCATTAAAGAGAATTCCTTCTTCGCGAACAAAAGTCTAATGAATTTGGTTTCACTTTGAAATTCAACACAAATCATGGCACCACCTACCTTAAATAATTATAATTGGAATGATGTCATAAATCACCAGGACACATAACCCAACGACTAATGGCGTTGAGTAAATATCAGTTCTAAGTGAAAGTCTTCTGGAAGTTTATAGTTCAATACTAAGACGATGATAATTAAGAAAATAACAACATGTATTTACTTATTGGGCTGATTGTGCGAAAAAAACATTACCCCCGCAGATTTCCTAAAAAGTTAAGTTTGAAGTTCCCTATAGATTTCCGAGTTGAAATATGAGGATAGTAGTCAGAATAATCTAAACAAGCCGCGCATGCGTGGTCCCCTCTGTATGTGACTCGATGTGGCGAGTGTAAAATGCAATAAATTAGGGGCATTTTTTACCCTTTTTTGACCCCCTGGGGGCGCGAACCAGAAGTTTTCCGAGGTCCAGGATGCTCATTTTATATCCATAACAATTGCCTCTACATTTTGGCCAAGTTTCAGAAAAATTGAATGGATGGATCAAACGTTATGGGAGAAAAGAGTGATTTTTTGCCATTTCAGGGGGATTTGATCCCCTGGGGGCGCGAACCAGATTTCTTCCAAGATCAGCGATACTTATTTTCTATTAGGAACAATTGCCTCTACATTTTGACCAAGTTTCAGAGAAATTGAATGGATGGATGAAAAGTTATGGGGCAAAAAATGTCATTTTTTGCCATTTCGGGGCCTTTTGACCCCCTGGGGGGCTAACCAGATTTTTTTTTTAATCGGAGAATGTCACTTTCTAACCTGACCAAAGTTACAACTTCATGCAAAATTTTAGAGAAATTCAATGGATGGTTGCGGAGAAAAATCCGGACGGACGGACGGACGGACGGACGGACGGAAATGCCTCAAAACATAGCCCCCCCCCCCGAGTTTATAAATCCTAATAAGAGGAGTAGAAAGTGCACCTTATGTTGTCCTTCAGTCCCTACATTCTATTAGCGGTATTTGTGATAAAGGGGGAAAGATTGCGTAATGGTTACATACATGACACACGTTTCAAACAAAAGACTCGGTCAAATAGATACGGTGACGTATAACAAACCCTTTATTACGAGTTCAAATGATAATAGATCTAATGTGGTGGTGTCCGTACTGCTACAGCTGGTAACAAACCCTTAATTCCCTATTGCCTGTCTATCCAGCTATGAGTAAACTTGAAACTTGTGTTCAGTTATTTGTATGAAGTTAATCGTTTAAAAAGGAATTGCAACTTAGTATACATTTATACATACAAGTTCGAATTTTATTTATCTACCTCCCACAAGGTAAGATGTGACACAAGGTCGGGAAAGTGGGATTAGTTAAGCCAGCGCTCGAGAGGTGACAACTCTGGCTATTTAATAATTGCCTTGGCAGCCCCGTCGGTATTCCCCGTTAGAGGTGCCCCAGACAGTAAGCAATAAACTTACTCCTCCCCAAAGAGGGGAGGCAAAGCCTGGGAGGGTGCACCTCCTAGAACTGCACAGGACCGGCAACCCCCAATAGACCGGCGTAAATCCAGACCCAAAGGCCCGGACAATACCGGTTTTATTAGGCGGGGTAAAAACCCCTATTTATACAAGTTCGAATGATTCTTAAACAAACAAACAAAATAAAAAGTAGAGTGTGAATGATTTCGCATATATAAAAAAAAACTGTAATTATATGTTTTAAAAATAGCCATCATAAAATGTTTGTAGTTATTTGAGCTCTGGTATTGTTATATAGTAGGAGTCGTTTTTGAGTGAACACATTTAGAGTTCGATGGTCGGGCGGACGTTATGAAAACCACATGATTTTCGCGCGATGTTCTTTTTTATTGTTCTTAGCTGGCCAGATCTCAACCAGAGCAGACGTGTCGAGCGGCTCTCATCAATATATAGTGTGGGTGTGTATTTAAGTCGCATTTTCTCATTTATGCAAACATTGTTTAAAATAACAGAATTAGTCTGTTTAATTATACCGTTTTTATTTTTTTTAAAATTATGATGGTTTCTTTTTTTGTATTAAAAAACAAAAAATTAAATGTCCTATAGGTTTGTGTAAACGTTTTCGATTCTTCGTCGAATAATCATCGGATGTCAAAAGCAAATTAGCAAAAATGCTGGAGAAAGAAGATTTTTTTTTAATACGGCGGAGAAACGTCCAAAGAACGTGTTTCGCTTTGTTCTAGGAAAAACGTTGACCATTCTAAATTTAGCCACGTAGGATTGGCATCACAAGATTAAATCGTATTACGTTAGAAATGTTTAATTTTTAATTTTTGCCACTGGTTTCATATATGATGTCTTTAATTTTTAGGTCTCTGTATTTTTAAGCGTCAACGTCTTTCTTCAGAGAAATGCGAAAAACGGTATCTGCGCGTTTCTCCGCCGTCTATTTAACAATTCTCTTCGTTCTCTAGCTTTTTTGATCATTTGCTTTTAACATCTGAGGATTATTCGACGAAGGATCGAAAACGTTCGTTAAACTTATATGGCATTTATTATTTTTTTGATTTTAATACAAAAAAGATCATCAGAAATATTTTTAAAATAAAAAAGGTGCAATTAAACAAACGAATTATGTTATTTTTAACAATGTTTGCATATATATATATATATGTGTGTGTGTGTGTGTGTGCTTGCGTGTGTGCATATATATATATATATATATACATATATATATATATATATATATATATATATATATATATATATATATATATATATATATTAACACGGCTGTATTACTCTGTTCACCTGTATTTATTAAACAAACACCAGAACGGACATCAAAATGCAAACATATAAACGAATACGTGCGTTTATGAAAAACATTTTTTTTCTATTTTTATACTTTAACAAGTAAAAAATGAAGTAAAACTATATACACATTTATAAATATACTTTTTACGTCTATTAATATATATATATATATATATATATATATATATATATATATACATACACATATGTGTGTGTGTGTGTGTGTATGTTTGTGTAAACTTCACATAAAATAAAGGGAGGCGCGAGACTTCACGAATGGCCTATGCTGGAAATCTCATTTCTTTGATCAATCATAACTCAAAATCCAATAAACCAAATTAGTTAAAACTTTGCACAAATTATTTATTTGATAGGTTCTATACGTGTGTAGGATTTCAGCATCATTAGTCAAGGCAACCCAGAGATCCGGAAAGTTCAATCATGAAATCATGTCATCTGTGTGTACGTACGTACGTACGTACGTACGTATGTGCCACCCAATATCTCATCAACTATTTGATGGATTCAGTTAATTTTGGGGGGAAATAGAGGTTCTAGGGTCTAGTTGATGGCATTTTAATTTCAGTTTACCATATACTTTAGTTTTCCAGAAAATTCCAAAAAACCTTATGAGAAGGCATTGTATTGAAACATAACCTTTACAAAAGTAGTGACATTCCATGAAAAATGGCAGTATACTGAAATCATATGCCCTTAATAGGGTTAAGATGAAAATGCATATACACTAAATGTACAAAAGCAAGGAAAATCCCAAATGTTTACACTTTTATTTTCATTAAGGGTATGACTACATATCAACCAACCCATTTCATTATCTCATCACTACAGTATAAATCTCTATGCATGAGTGGATGAGGTGTGTGAGGTGCGCTGAAGAAAAAAATGCTACCAGTAAAATACATAGCCTTGTTGTACTCGCATACCCTTAATGACAATAAAAGTGTAAACATTTGGGAATTTCCATGGTCTGTACATTTGGTGTATATGAAATTTCATCTAAATCCAATTAAGGGCATATGATTTCAGTATACTGGCATTTTTCATGGAATAAAATTAAAATTTGTTATTTTAATAGTTTGAATACATATATATATGCGTTTTGTACTACATATATGTATATACAAATACACCCATATTTATATATATATATATATATATATATATATCAGTAACTAAACAAATAAGAATTTATCTAATCATTTTAAAACTTCTGAATTTATTTTGTATTTTCTACTTTACTTTTAAACAAAATAAAAACATAAGAACCATTTTAATCATATATATATATATATATATATACATACACACATTCATATAGGCTGAAAATAGTTCTTATATGTTCATTTCACTCTAACACACACACACACATATATATATATATATATATATATATAAATTATTTACACCAAAGCAACTAGAGATTTTACAAAATTATTACTTATATGTTTGTGATTATTTGTCGATTAGTTCTTTTTCTTCCCTTTACTTTGGAAGTGTGTTTTGTTTTCTTTAGTTTTGAATTACTATTCAATTTTTTCTGCGAACATCACTATTTGTTTTACCCCGAATTAGCTAGATTGTCTTTTGTTTTCTCTTCAATGTTCAGACGAAGATTGCATTTGTTTTTCTTTTCTTACTTTTTGCAATTTGATTTGTTTAGCCTTTGGCGCAACGTTTGAGCAATATATAATCTGAATTAGTGGGCCAAAAATTAAGTTGCACCTCCCTCTGCCTTTTCTTAAAATCTACCGCCCGCGGGTGGGTTGCGAGTGAAGTGTCACTTGAATTTCCGCCTGGCGCCTCTGTTGTCCGCGTCTCCAATTAAATCGTGATCAGTGCTCATTTAAACGGGCCTTCTTCCATGGCGCCTAGCCCCCGCCTTCGCCGGTCTCACTGGGTGGGTACCGGCGCGGGGAACATAGTATGCAAAGCAGTGAACACAACCAGCAACGATAGATCAAATGTTTGCCTCGGTTTGGTCCCTTGTGGGACCAGCAAGAAAATGTCATAGTGTAGAGGTAAGCCCCCCGCCCGTGCGTCAATGTGGCCCCCGATCGCCTGGGGCCGTGCTAGAGCATTCGCCAGAATCAACATTCAAACACAACAAAACGAGAAATTAGATTTGAGTTTTTCCGACTTCGTTTGATCCTGGGTAACCCTTGCCTTCGGCACCTATGGGATAGTTGACAGCGTCATGCAGAGAAGAAAAAGGGGAAAGAAGAAGTAGAAGAAGAAGAAGAAGAAGAAGAACAACAACAACAACAAAGAGAAAATCAAGAACAAGAAGGACTGGTCGAATATGTAGGAAAAAGTAAAGAGAAAGGAAAGAGGGATTAACACGTGTAGAAGAAAAGAGGGGAGGAGAGTGAGAAAAAAAGACACAGGTAAGGAACAAGAAATAAAAGAAAAGGGAAGAAGAGGAGACGAAGAAAGAAACTGCAGAATATAAACGAAGAGGAAGAGAAAATTAGAGTAACATATATAGTAGTATGAGTATTGATTTACTCCTCTCCAGGAGTTAGGCACAAGACCAGTTTTTATCTTACTCCCACAAGTAAGATGTGACCCAAGGTGCGGTCAGAGAAGTGGGGTTTAAAAATTGCCTGGGCAGCCCCGTCGGTATTCCCCGGTAGGGGCGCCTCAGGCAGTAAGCAGTAAACTTACTCCTCCCCAAAGAGGGGAGGCGAAGCCTAGGAGGGTGGATCTCCTAGAACTGCACAGGACAGACCCATAGACAGGCGTAAATCAAGCCCCGAAGGCCAAGACAATACGAGTCTATGGGGTGCAGTATCCATCGGAACAGATACTACACTTTGATATTAGCCAAAATGAGAAGTAAACACACGTAAGGAAGAAGATGAGGAAAAAGAAGAGGAAACAAAAGAAGAAGAAGAATATAAGATAAAAAAGATAATATTTAGAAGGTAGAAATGCGAAGATTGAGAGGGTGTAGTGTGTAGACGAGGAGGAGAAAGCGACGACAAAGGCAAGGACGAAAAAAGAGAAATAGAAGAAAAAAAGAACAAAAAAATAATACGTAAGATGGGACAAAATACAAAAAAAAGAGGGAGAAGAGTATATAAAAGAAAAACCATTTGGAGATAAAAAAAAATATAAGGAAGAAGAGGCAGAAGAAGAATAAGAAGTAAAAATACAGAATATTTAGGAGGAGGAGGAAAATTCAAAGAAAAAAAGGAAGTATGCTACGTGGGAGAAGATGGGCAGTATATAAATGAGATGTATATTGAAGACAAAAGAGTGGAAAAGGAAAGAGGCAAAGAAGAAGAAAAAAAGAAGGAGGAAAAGACGAAAAAAGAAGAAGGAAAAAAGAGAAAGAATAATAACAAAATGTATACCAAAGGGGAATATAAATTTACAATAATCAAAGTGGTCAAATAACGTGATACGAAAGGAAATATTAAGAGGAAAGAGGCGAAAAAGAAAGAGGAATATCACGGGGCAGAAAAAAAAACGAAGATGAGAGTAAATCACGCCCAGACGACAAAGCAGCCTCTTCCTGTAACGTTAAATCAACTTCCGGCTCAAAACAACTCGTGTTTATTGTCTTCCAGATTAGTATAACAAAGACATCTTCATACAACTAACAGTTGTTAGCTTTCGGACTTTTCGAAAGACTACAAACTTACTATGAATTCCATTATTTGCTCCTTTTCAGAACAACTAGATGTGTCACAGTATAAAACCCCAGTAACCAAATCTAATAAAAATTACATATTTCCGTGCTGCGATTATTGTACGGCGTTAAACCCCGGTCGGCAATGTGTATAGATATAGCTCTCTATCTTTAAGCGATTCTGGCTATAAACGTATCCAATTACAAAACATTAAGAAATATCAGTTAATCGGAATACATCTTTATTATCTAGGGGCGTTCTTATTGTTGGGTCGTATTAGAACACCCTTTTTTTATCGGCCAGCCTCCACGTTTTAGGCGGTTAGCCAAATAATATTAACAATGGGTGTAAATAAATTAATCGCACAACAAAAGCTTTAAGGGGATTCCATTATTTCTTAAGCATGAAGCAATTTAAATAATTGGGTAATTTAAATATTACGAAATCTTGATAAAATCAGGGACGAAAATAATGAAATATGAGCATATGTTCAAATTGATTACAGCATCTATGTATCAGGAAATGAGTTTTTTATAAAATATCCATTGAGTCAATTTTGGGGTCCATTTATTTAAAAGATAGAGCGTGGATTGTTTTAATTCAACAAAGTGTTAATAGGACACAGATGAATATACAGTAAAACTAATGTGACCCGATTGGTGAACCATTTAGCTCGAGTTAGTTGAATAAGAAAAAAATTAAGATCATGAAAATAAAATACACGCTATATATTACAATGAAAAGTCATGGGTAGAATGTATAGAATACAAAATAGGAAACCAATACAACGTAGGAAGAAATTTAAAAAAAAGAACGAGAGATTTGACCGGTTTTATTAGGATCAACTTTGTCTGAAAACGTTTGTTGATCCGAAAGAAACCGGTCATTCTCCAGCATTTTCTTTTATTTCTTACGGTGTTTAATTGTTTTTCCTTTCTGACATATATATATATATATATATATATATATATATATTAATATTTATATATATATGTATATATATATATATTAATATTTATATATATATATATATATATATATATATTAATATTTATATTTATATATATATTAATATTTGTATATATATATATATATATATATATATATATATATATATATATATAGTTAGAAACAGCTAGTGTCTTATCTGAATGCTACTACTCAAATGTT
>OY744523.1:49625258-49642758 GCA_963556195.1 Sepiola atlantica | reverse complement strand
TTTCCTATTTTTTATATTATTTATATTTTTTATATTATTTCTATTTTTTTGTGTTTTTAAGGTTTGATTTTGTTAGGTGTTTCATTTACACATTTATTTATTGGTAGCTTCGTATTTAAAAGATCATTTCGAATAAAACGAAACTAAAGGGAGCTGGCGTCTGAATATACCGTTAAAAACGAAGCATTGTGTACGTGTACCTTTTAAATGAAGTAGTGGGTCAAGGTTCAAATGATGTATGTTGCTTAATCGTAATTGAGTTATAGTAAAAATTGAATGTCATTACTTATGATGGGTGTTGTCTGTTTTAATGCTTCAAAAGTGGGTTTATGTTGAGGGATAACTGAGTGGTATAATTTATTAATTAAGCTCTCGGTAAAATTCGATAAAATGTTGTTATTTATTTTTTTTTTTGTTTAGTATTTTACCGAAACTTTTAAAAATTATATATATATATATACATATATATATATATATATATATACATATATATATATATATATATATATATATATATATATATATATATATATATATATATATATATATATATATATAACTTTGACATTTTAGAATCGATTACCATGACGCGAGATTTTGAAATGAAATATTTATTTCAAAATCCCGCGTCATGTTAACTGATTCTAAAATTTCAAAGTAATCGTTCTAACGGCGCTTCTAAGCTGTAGTAAAATTTAAATCTGATACATATATATATATATATATATATATATATATATATATATATATATATATATATATATATATACATGTATATATCGATATATATATAGGGGGTGTGTGGATAAATTGTTATGTAACACTTGGACTTTGATGGCGGATATATTTTGTAAGGGAAAGGGTTATAATATGCCTTTATGTTGTGTTTATGTATTTAGTTAATTATGTTGGCTATATAAAATACGATTTAGGAATCTATCATAAAGTCTTGTAACGTGGAGTGTTGGTCTGTAACGCCCATAATTCCGTTAATCTTGTGGCATTTGATAGTATTTTATGTGTTTAATTAGTAAAATTCATCTAGTTACCATTTTAGAAAAGTACAAAAATGGATTATGTATCTATTTATTAATGTTGTACATGTGGTGGATGGGGTTAGGCAGTATTGGGAGTGATAGGGGTGATGTTTGTGTTATTGTAGTATATGCAAAAGGTCTTGGGCATGGTGTCTATTATATATGTTTTTCTCTTTTGTTCTTTTTTTATTTATTACATTTTATGTAGTTCATTGTTTTGTAGAGAGGATTAGTGAGTTATGTATTATTATTGTCAATCCATTGGGCGAGCAGGACATTTCTTTTGTGAGCGACCTTTTGAAGACTTCTGTTTTGTTTTCATGCAATAAACAGAAGGGTTGTTAATTGCTTATAGAATCCTGGATTTTTCAGTTGTACATAGTGGAGAAATCTTGGAGATATGGCCGTAGGACTTTGGTGTGTCAATGATCATCCAAGTGCTGGCCTTCATGATTTCCCATATAGTGGTTGCTAGGGTGGTGATGTGGTCTTTTTTGGGGTATCCAAAATATATTGGAACATACACACTATATATATATATATATATATATATATATATATATATATATGATTATTTATGAAAAATATTTTCAAATAAACTCATATACACATGCGCTTCATGGAAAACCTGCAATAATCAGTATATCGGGAGACAATCAATGCTAGCCACACGGTACGAACCATAATACGAAAGTCATATTCGGATCGAGTATATATATATCTTTTAACATATTCACAATTAATTGTAATTCATATAATGTAATCATTACACTAACGAACACTGGAGGATCGCGGCTGAAAATGTTGTTCTCTAAAAAAAAAAACACCTGTTTACTAAGAGAGAGTTTGTATTTGTGCATGTCAACAAATCGAAAATAAAAAAAGATACATCAAAATGTGTATTCTTCACATTAACATTTTATACACACACACACACACATATATATATATATATATATATATATATATACATATATATATATATGTATATATATATATCACAAAATAGGTGATGAAAAACATTAATTTGAAAAAAAATATATCTGTAATCTAGAAAGTTTTCTTATTTGTTCTTTTTTTTAAGAGGTGGTCCTGATAAAATCTGCTGGGGAGCTATGAGATAAAATAATGTTTTGTTTTGAAATCCTTAAAACATTTTTAATGCAAATAATCACTACCAAACAATTAAATTATTGAAAGCTAACTAATGAAGTGGTTATTAATTATTTACGAGCGAAAACATTTTGGAACGAAATACTTTTGTCTCACATAATTATAAATGTTTGAAAAGCTTCCAAAACATATATATATATATATATATATATATATATATATATATATATATATATATATATATATATATGTGTATGTGTGCGTATATGTGTGTGTATTAAAGAAGATCCTAATAGCCTCGGTACTGTCTGTGTCAAATCTAAACCACTGGAACCTATAGTTGGTCTCCTTTGCCGGAAAAACAGACATAAACTGAGCCTGAAAATAGTTGGGAATAGAATACTTTTTGTGTTAGATTTGAAACCGACGGTACCGACGTTGTTCTGATCTTATATAAACAAATATTTATCTACCACTCCGCTAGTATTATTTTGGCCACTAACCTTACACACATAATATATATATATATATATATATATATATATATATATATATATATATATATATATATATATATATATATATAGATAGATAGATAGATAGATGGATAGATAGATAGACACATAGACACACACACACATATATATATATATATATATATATATATATATATATATATATATATATATATATATATTTATTTATTCTGGTACAGAAAAATTAGTACAACATTCGTACCGTCGGTTTCAAGCACGGAAGGTCTTACCCATCCGGCTCTCTTCAGCTTCTGTTGTCATCTGTTTTGGAAATGTGAGGTCACATGACACTCTTGTTAGGACGCGTTATTTGCTCAGTGTGTTGTGTGTGTTTGTTTAAATTTAAATTTAGTGTAATAAGACCGTTGAGATTTAAAACACGAGGGAATTCAAGATTAAAGGGAATAAAAAAGGGGAAAAAAATAAAAAATATATAAAATATATATGAAAAAATATATATATAAATAAATATAAAAAACATATATATATATAAAAAAACATATATATATAAAAACATTTCAATACTAAGAATAAAAGAATACAAAAAGAGAAAGAGTATAAAAAAGAAGAAGAAAAAAATTATTAAAAAATATATGGAGAATAAAAAATGTAGAGAATAAAAAAGAGTGAGAGAGAAAGAAAGAATAAAAATAGAAAGAATAAAAACATAATGAATAAAAATAAATTAAAAATAAATTTAAAGATTAAAAAATAAAAAATAATAATAATAAAAAATAAAATTAAAAATTAAAAATTAAAAATTAAAATTTAAAAATTTAAAAATTAAAAACAAAAATAAAGAAAGGGTGTCTCTTAAATTCCCGTGAGCCAAATTATGAATTTGTATCATTAGCCGTTATATTTTTGAAGGTATGCGTTCTAAAAAACCGTAATGTGTTAAAAATCTTTTCCCCAGATTGGAGTGATTTTAATGAAGAAATTCGGATCTAAGGGAGGTAACTTAGTTGGAAATATGAAATGTTTGAGTTTGTTAAAATGGGTTTGTAGATTAATCTAGTGGCTGATAAATAAATTAAATAGTTTTGCATTTTTGTATTTTGGTGAAAGTCGAAGTTTTTGCTCTTGGAATTTATGTGGATATAGTTTGTTTAAATGGATTTGTAGAGTAATCTAGTGACTGATAAATAAATTAAATATTTTTGTATTTTTGTGAAGGTCGGAGTTTTCGCTCTTGAAATTTAAGTGGATATAGGTTGATGAGGTGTTTGTTCGTTTTTATTGTGTTTATATTAGTAGAGGGGGGTAGTTAGACATTATGTGAATCGGTCAGACCAGTTTATAAGTAATGCTTGTCTCTTGTGGATACACCCCCTAAATATTTCATCGCGGATATTTAAACAGGCTGTATTCGGATCGATGATGGCCTTTGAAATGTGGTATTTTTCAGCGTCACATAGAGGACATCTGTTTATGGCTGGAGAGAAGGATGGTTTTCTCTCAATTATTTTCCATTTGATGGTGAAGGGTGTATTTTCTTCTTTAAGCTGCCATATTCGGGTCGCGAGTGCCGTGTTAGCCTTGTTTTTGTATCTGAAGGAGTTTCTGTGTGCGTATAGCCTTTGTTTGAAGTTTCCCTTCGTCATCCCAATATATTTTTCTGCATTACTGGTATTCTGGTCTGTGACGGTTGCTTCATATATGATTGAATCGATTTTGCAATTTCCCTCCAGGGGGCAGTTGTTTTTGTCTTGGCATGAGCAGCCTGCGTTTGTAATTGTTTTGGGTTCTGCAGAGATAATTTTTCTTATTGAAGAGGCAGTGGAATAGCTGACCGTAACAGAATTTCTGTTAAAAAGTTTGTGTAATTCATTTGTGGGTGTATCCACAAGAGACAAGTATTACTTATAAACTGGTCTGACCGATTCACATAATGTCTAACTACCCCCCTCTACTAATATAAACACAATAAAAACGAACAAACACCTCATCAACCTATATCCACTTAAATTTCAAGAGCAAAAACTCCGACCTTCACAAAAATACAAAAATATTTAATTTATTTATCAGTCACTAGATTACTCTACAAATCCATTTAAACAAACTATATCCACATAAATTCCAAGAGCAAAAACTTCGACTTTCACCAAAATACAAAAATGCAAAACTATTTAATTTATTTATCAGCCACTAGATTAATCTACAAACCCATTTTAACAAACTCAAACATTTCATATTTCCAACTAAGTTACCTCCCTTAGATCCGAATTTCTTCATTAAAATCACTCCAATCTGGGGAAAAGATTTTTAACACATTACGGTTTTTTAGAACGCATACCTTCAAAAATATAACGGCTAATGATACAAATTCATAATTTGGCTCACGGGAATTTCAGAGACACCCTTTCTTTATTTTTGTTTTTAATTTTTAATTTTTAAATTTTAATTTTTAATTTTTAATTTTTAATTTTATTTTTTATTATTATTATTTTTTATTTTTTAATCTTTAAATTTATTTTTAATTTATTTTTATTCATTATGTTTTTATTCTTTCTATTTTTATTCTTTCTTTCTCTCTCACTCTTTTTTATTCTCTACATTTTTTATTCTCCATATATTTTTTTATAATTTTGTTATTCTTCTTTTTTATACTCTTTCTCTTTTTTATTCTTTTATTCTTAGTATTGAAATGTTTTTATATATATATGTTTTTTATATATATTTATATATATATTTTTTCATATATATTTTATATATTTTTTATTTTTTTCCTCTTTTTTATTCCCTTTAATCTTGAATTCCCTCGTGTTTTAAATCTCAACGGTCTTATTACACTAAATTTAAATTTAAACAAACACACACAACACACTGAGCAAATAACGCGTCCCAACAAGAGTGTCATGTGACCTCACATTTCCAAAACAGATGACAACAGAAGCTGAAGAGAGCCGGATGGGTAAGACCTTCCGTGCTTGAAACCGACGGTACGAATGTTGTACTAATTTTTCTGTACCAGAATAAATAAATATTATGCTCTTAATTTTTAACTTTAATTCTTAATTAATCGAGCACTTTGCTGGGATTTTTCCTACCATTTTACAAAGAAGTATATATATATATATATATATATATATATATATATATATATATATATATATATATATATGTGTGTGTGTGTGTGTATGTGTATGTATATATATGAGTGCAATGGTTATGAAATGATTTGACGAAATGTAAGATAAAAAAAAGCATAAAACTATGTTATTTATGTATTCATCAACGTTTCGTCTTTATTGAAAGACTTCCTCAGGATGAAGAAAAAAATGTAGACGAATCATACAAAATATTCATTTTGATGTGTCCAAAATTGGCCAGACTTCGGCATGGATGTAAACGCGAACAAGTCGGAAACGAAAATCATGATTTTGGTTATGGCGTTATTAACAGTAGGCTCATTCAAAGGACGCGAAATGAATGGGATTGATGGCTTCGACTTACTAGCTTATGTCTATTTTTAGCTAGGAAGTTTGTCTGGATCAAAATATGTTTCATATAAATAAAACATGGAAGACAATGACAGTTTTCCGAATCACTAACGGCACACTAGAGAAGCCATGAAGACATACATGCCCCACTAAAAAACTTAAATATATTGTATTTATATGAAATTTAGATCTTATGTATCAAGTTTTTTGGGGGAATATAATGGAACTGATTTTAAATCTCAAACTTCCTTTAACCTAAGGAATCTATTGGAGCACAACTTCCTTTAAAAGTTTTAACATGTGCCGAATATCTAAGTGACGTATCTCTAAGTGACCCATGGAGATAGACCCCTCCCCCCTTAAAACTTGTAATACGCATATGTGATTGTCTTATAACTATTATTTTAAAAGTTGCCTTAAAAAATCTTCAGGGTTAAGTTGGAAAGTATCAGTCAGAAAACAACGAGTGTGCAGTTTCGAGTCTACCCTCTCTATCTTTCAAATAAATTTATATGAAATAAGAAAAATATATTTTTTCCTTTTTTTAATATAGAATGTAAGTAAAAAAAAATGGTGTATATTTCATGAGTAACGCTTGTCCGTCTCTCTCTCTATTTCTCTGTCTCTCTCTATCTCTCTCTCTCTATCTATCTCTCCCTCTATCTCCATTTCTTTTATTTCTCTTTTATCGCTCCATATATACCTAGATCAACCTATAGATATGTAATGAAGGAGACCATTTCGCTTTCTGTATTCATGTATATCCTTAAAAAGGAAGACATACTAGGGAATTTACCATACATGTAAGTTCATTCCTATTTACAATTTGTATGTGAATATAATGGAATAAGTTATGGGTCTGTAGCTGCCATTTAAGGGATCTAATTAGATTTGTCTTACATGTTACACAATCAAATAACTATGTTTTTATCGTTTGCGTAAGAGTATGAACATATGTCTGAATAGTTCAGTGGGTAAGATATCTACCTCACACTATGCATATAGCTATTAAATTCAACTCTCTTTACTGTGATGTTTCATATGATGCTATCCCACACACTTTCCAGGGCAACTTCGGATCACTATGTTAGAATATTATAAAGGGAAAACCTTAAGTGTTTAACTACATGAAATACACATCCTTTTTATATACAACAGTTGTCCAGCTAATTGTCAGTGTTGCATATCCAGTCTAAAATAGTAAGCTGTAGTGCACGTACGTTTATCTTTTACGGAGACTAAATAAATATAGTTTTTGACCAGTATCTACAATTTGTGCATTTATATTTCCGTTATTTTATTTATTAATAATACGCATGGGTTCTTGCCTTTCATTTCATGCGAGGGTGACAGTGAACCAAACATCGAAATTCTCCACATCTAACCGGGCTAAGACGTATAAATCTGAAAGAACAAAACTCGCTCAAAACATTCACACAATAAAAAAAAGTTAAATTAATAGCTGATAATTGCATTCGCAGTTCAACCTAGTTCCTGATCCGTTGCTTGTAGCCTTGTCGTTTACAAATTATTTAAAACCTTATTGATGTACTCATATTCTCACCAATTGCTGTTGCGTTCGCAGATTTTGTAAAATCTGACTTTCCGACCTCGCTAGGAAAGTATGCACTTTGATTCCTATTGAACTGTTTCAAAATATATTTAATAAATTGCAAACGAGAATAAATTAACAACTAGCAGAAATACCCAACATTCAATGCGTAGCGCGATTTAATCTTTTAATATATATATATATATATATATATATATATATATATATATATATATATATCCTATATATATACTATATATATAACTATATACTATATGTTATATATATACTATATATTGTATATATATACTATATATTATGTATATACTATATATTATATATATACTATATATTATATATATACTATATATATATATATTAAATATATATACTACATATTATATATATATATACTATATATACTATATATATTAAATATATATATATATACTATATATAATATATATATACTATACATATTATATATATATATATACTATATATACTATATATATATACTATACATATTATATATATATATATATATATATATATATATATATATATATATATATATATAACCCTGCTCATAAAATAATATTCAGCATTCATTACAAAAAAGGAAACTATCATACCATGTAGTAAAAATAACACTTCTCAGACACACAATACATTAGGAAGACCCAATGTAATATACCAGTTCCCCTATGGGAGAATTTATCTCCGACAATAATAATAAAACTGATACTTACATCGGTTTCACTACCACAACACCTTCGTGAAGACTAACCTTACATCTTTTTGACACTAGTCTTATTTGCAAACACCTAAACATACATGACTGTCTCACTTCTCAATATAGACACATACTAGTTAACAATAGTACAATAATACACGACGATACCAGCACCAAAAGATTACAAATTCTTGAAGCCCTCTATATAAAAACTAAACTAAATTTATGTGAATTACGAAACTAGTCACAACATTTTAATGTGTCTAGCAGAGTACTAACCGTTACTAAATGCTTAGCCATTTCGCAATTATACGTTTGAATCTTGAACGCGCTCAGAACGAAATCAATTTTTTAAGGAATCAAACTTATGATTCTGGCACGCTCTTAGAACGTAATCACGCTCCTATTTAAAACTTCAAATATATAGACGCTTTTTTTTTAGTTTATAATTACTGGCCGTTATAATGATGATAACACAATTCAATAGTAAAGACATGTTGTTTTAAAAAACAAAACTAACAACGCCTGAAGAGGATTTGACGAATCAAATCGAAAGTACTCGCAACAAAGGAATGGAAATGGAACAAAACACCCATGGAACTTACGCACCGCAATCCCACCGAAACACTAAATTGACCATTCGGAAAATTGAAAAAATAAAAAAAGTCTTATCACGCAAAAACACTCCGCTTTATTTAATAATGTTTGCCTAAGTGACAATATGTTGCCTAAATACACATCCATATATATATATATATATATATATATATATATATATATATATATATATATTTATATATATGAAGAGTTCGAATGCAAAACGCGATAAACGCCATTTCCAAAATCACGAAACTGTCCCTACAAAGTGTTGCATTTCAACACTCGACAACACCCCAAAACTATGTGCTACATATTATGATACAGAAATAATTTCTTTTTGATTTCAATAAAAATCAGCTTTCATTCGGAGTCTAGATTTAATATATTCGTGTGTTTTATTGTTTAAGATCTCAATTTAAACGAATTGGATTTATCGCGTTTTGCGTTCGAACTCTTCATATATATATATATATATATATATATATATATATATATATATATATATATATATATATATATATATATATATATGGGTGTGTATTTAGCCAACATATATATATATATACATATATATATATATATATATATATATATATATATACATATATATATATACGTATATATATACATATATATATATATATACATATATATATATATATATATATATATATATATATATATATATATATACGATTCTGTTATTTTTTAAACTACTAATGCGCATATGTTTTCGAGGCTTACTCTGTTTGCAACTATTGATTGATTGCCACATATTGCAATTTTGCACGCCTAACCCGACACCGGCACCTCATTGGGACAAAAAAAGACGAACAACTAAATAAAGACACATATAGTACACAATAAAAACCTTTCAAGGAAAAACTACTTTAAATCATCGTCCGGTTGGACAAATCGTCTTATATTTTTCACATGACGTACCGCCATTGTTGTAGGGCGATCGTTTCGAACTTTGAAGAAAATAGATTACCCGATATTTTTTTTCTTCTTCTCAGCTTCCTGCGTCCTCTCGCTCTACCTCCCCCTCTCTTTTCCTCGATTTCTTTCTCTCTTTCTCTACAATACTTTTTCGAGAACGGGTCTCAACTTTTATCGTTTTTGACAATTGTCGGTTTTGCCAAGGGTCAGCGGGGAACAACGACGAAATATGAGTTACGCATCAACATCATTATTCTTGATAAAATCTCGTTAGTGAACACAATCCATTTCGAAGAGAAGAATCGAAAAATTGGTGAACGTCTAACCTTTTTGCTCTCCTCGGGGACATAGATTAGCAGTGTTAGAGAAGGCCAACTCAAAACAGTGATAGATTCACTCTTTAGAAACGGCCACGGACTTCGTCTCTTACAATATATTGCTTTCTGTCTACAAGTGTATGACAATATATATATATATATATATATATATATATGATGAAGCTCGTTTTTGTCAAGCGAAATATTAGCCAAAAAAAAAAAAATCAAGATGAAGAAAAAAAAACAAAAAAACGGAAGGTATTTCGAAATATTTTATTAAATGTTTCGAAATATTTTTATTTTTCTTTTGATTTAATTACTCGCATCTAATACATGGTTTTTGAAGGCTTGTTAGCCTCTATATTTATATTAACTTACATAAGATGCTTTATAAAATGAACTTTCCTAATTTATTACTCGCAGCGACCATGCGCATTCAAGTTCTATTCTATTTAAAACAAGACATTTTCAGTAAATTAAATTATGGAAAAAAAAAAAAGGTTATACCTTTGTTTGTCTTGGCTCTGATGAAGCTTGTTTTTGTACAGCGAAATATTAGCCCAAAAAAAAAATCAAGATGAAGAAAAAAAAAAAACGGAAGGTATTTCGAAATATTTTATTAAATGTTTCGAAATATTTTTATTTTTCTTTTGATTTAATTACTCGCATCTAATACATGGTTTTTGAAGGCTTGTTAGCCTCTATATTTATATTATATATATATATATATATATATATATATATATAAGTTATTAAAATATATTTATGGCAATTAAGCTACACAGAGGCTTCTGCGTTTCAGACCCGGATTTATATATACAATGTAAAAATATAAATCCTCTCTCCAACTATAGATTAAATATTAGTGTTGACTTCACGACCAAGCTTTCGTTGCGCAACTAGGCAACGAGAAGGATAAGTCAGAAAACACAAGCCTTTCTCTGATTACCCCAGCATTGTTTCATTTTTGTAAAATTCCCGCTGCCACCAATTAATACCAATATATGCGAGGTGCTACTTTGGATTGCGCAACTCTTTACAATAGACTCCCCGCACAGCTACTCTTACAGTGTATATATTCTACCTATAGTTGTAGATATCTCTATGCTTAATCATCAATATATCTAGCCATTCTTTAGGACGCACCTATCCTCAAACGCATATATATATATATATATATATATATATATATATATATATATATATAACAAATATGAAACTAAAATTATACTTTTAGAAGATATCACCAATAGTGAAATAGTTTAAGCTCAATATACGAGGTAGAGCAATTATAAGTATATAAATGAAAGCAGATATTGTCAGTAGAGCCCTACCGACAATATTTTTCTCATATATTCCATTACTCTCACCTTTAAACTACGCTCCCTGGTTACTCCTATAATGGTCCATTTGCCCCCCACCTTTAACTCTATTTATGATTTTAACACACTAGTGCATCACTTAGGTTACAATATTCAACCCAATCATACCCGATAATCCTTATACTAGAACTCAATTGCTGCAAGCAGACTAACGTCGTTCTCAATGCATCCTTCTGTTATACATTAAAGTTTCTTATTTAGTCATGCATTTAATAGTTAACTAGCTGGTAATTCTTTAAAGTCCGTATAGATTAAACTCTGAAATACTAGTTTTTGTCCGAATTATCACATATTAAACACGTAAATTCCAGATTTCCATTCATCTGACCCCTAATCTCCCAATTGGAACCCTTTTAAATTTTCTGAATTATATATAAGTTTGTATAAAAAAAAAACTTTTAATTACGGGACCCCATTTTCAGAATCATGTAATTGCTTACATGAATTCACCTCTGTTTTTAGCCAGTGATAATCCCACCCTACACCGCACTTGGTTTATTGCTTACTGGCAATGAACAGTAACCAAACAAACCATCCCCTTCTCCTCTCCCATCATCAGTCATAGCGGATTTAACTAATTCTATCATCCACCTTGCTTATATTTTATCTTAATCTCTTTCCCCCACTCATTCACTTGGCTTTGTTTCCAACTAGAGCTGCAACTTTTTTCTTAGACTCGATTGAAGTCACTACTTAAATCCCGACTGCCTGCTTTTAATATACAAAGCTCATTCTCAACCTCTGAAAATACACTTTCATTATCGGTCCACGGAAGTATTTTAAAATGGCCATGATTCTCAAAATTACATCCGAATAAGTGCGTTCAATTACCGATTGAACTAAACATCTTTCTATTGCATTTACTTCATTTTTGAACATTTCAACGCTGCCTTCACGAAACCCTTTTTTCCATTCTTTAAATCTCATTTCACAGGACACTTTATCTACGGACATTAACCAACTGGACATACGCCATATTTTTACACGCACACTCTTCCTCCTCATTAGTTTATATTTTTTCAAATTTTCAATGTTGGCTTTTCCACTGCTTACTTATCTATCTATGTAATTCCTCTGATGATAAGATGTTAATCTTTGAAAAGCCTTGGCTTAAGGAAAGAAAAATAAACATGTTCTTACCGAGTACATCTTGCATTAAACAATCGAAGTTGAAATAGATTCGTCATTCGTACATATTTATCTCTCTTCTTTCATTTATCTTTATATATATATATATATATATATATATATATATAGTTATCAACATACAGACTTTTTCGCTGTATCACAGCTCTTTAGTGCAGCTAGACCAGTTAGTGTCTCAAGCCGGGATTGAAACTGACAGTCGGCGCTCATGTGTATTATTAAAACATCTTATTTTTAATACATTAATATACTGTTTTATAGGATTAGAAATTATTTATATGCGGTAAAACGTGGTTTACGTCCTTTTTAAAACGACAAATGTGCATTCATATATATAACGCTAATGCATATATATATATATATATATATATATACATATTTGTGTATATATATATATACATATTTGTGTATATATATACATACATATTTTTATATATGTATTTTTTATATATATACATATTTACATATATACATTTTTATATATACATATATACTTATTCATATATACATATTTATATACATATTTATATATACATATCTATATATATATATACATTATTTATATATATATATATATATATATATATATATACATATACATTATATATATACATATTTCATATATACATGATATATACATATTTACATATACATACAACATATATATATATATATATATATATATATATATATATATATATATATATATATATAAATATATATGCGGGTGTATCAATCTATTATTTGGGGGAGATACAGTTAGTATTTTTTTTTCTTAAGCCATCGATAATTCTTCCGCTGTTTGGGTTTGGGATGTCCAAGTTTACCACCGTGTCGGTCAGAGGTCAGTACATTTTTTTCTACGGACGTTCCGGGTTTGTAAATGCGCCTCATATCCGAGAAAGTAATAAGGGTTATAAGCCGGTAAGTGTTATCATCTCAACATTTTTTGTTTATTGTTTACAATATTTTCCTATCGTTTTCTTTTGTTAATAATACCGTATAAAACAGGTTGCTAGGCAATTATGGAAAAAAGATATGTTATCACTTTGTCCTTAAAAGCCTAGGAAGATTGTAAAAACAACTCTAACAACTTGAAGAAAAAACACAATGTATCATTAATATATATATATATATATATATATATATATATATATATATATATATGTATACACATATATATATATATATATATGTATACATATATATATATATGTATGTATAAAATATGAAACTAAAAGTATACTTTAAGAAGATAGAACCTATAGTGAAATAGTTTAAGCTCAATATAAGAGATAGAGCAATTATAAAGATAAATGACAGAAGAGAGATAAATATGTACGAATATAATAATCTATTTCAATTTCGATTGTTCAATGCAAGGTGTATTCGGTAAAAACATGTTCATTTTTTTTTCTTTAAGCCTTGGCTTTTCAAAGATTAAAATCTTAACATCAGAGGGATCAGTTGGCAGTGTGAAAGCCAAAATTCAAAATTTGAAAAAATATAAAATAATCGAGAGTAAAGTCTGCGTGTAAAAATATGGAGTCTACCCAGATAAGGTGTCCGCTGGAAGGAGATTTGTTCCATCTTTAAATCTCCTAACTGCATATCAAGAATACAATCTACTCGGGGATAATGGTTAATAAGATTGTACATTGTATCTTATTACGTAAGAGGACAGTTTGACCAGTTTGTTGACATTGCATTTATAGAAACTCATGCAGTAATCTGTAAGGAAGCAGCACTGCATTAACGTGTTTAGCAGATTGCAAGCTTTTAATAACAAACTCTGTCTATGGAAATTCTATTTGGTGTTAGGTAACTAAAGGAGGATAGGACGGAGGTGAGATCTTTTTGTGAATATTTTTAGGGAACACCAGGGTAGTGAGCTCAGAACACCTATCATGAAAAAATAAAAGAGTATTGATTAACTCCTCTCCAGGAAAAAAACACTTACTATACTGCCCTAAATAAATAATAATAAATTCTCTTTTTAAAACGGGTAGATTTTTTTATAGACACACAATATATGTTATGGGAGAACGGGTAAAATCAACTCCGTCTTATCCGTCCGGTTACATGACTTTAATAAGATGTCGGAGCCTTAGATACCAAAGGGATACTAGCGAATATTTCTGCTGTACTAGACTTTCAATAAGGTCGTAGTTTAACTATGTACACACATATGTCGCCAAACATGTTTGTACAAATAAAAATTGATTTACACGTATATATATAGATATATATATACATATATATATATATACATATATATATATATACATATATATATATATATATATATAGATATATATATATATATATATATATATATATGTATATATATATACATATATATATATATATATATATATACATATATATATATATATATATATATATATATATATATATATATATATATATATATATATATATATATATTATACTTGTATATAGAGAGAGTAAATAGAAACAGATAAAGGAAAATCGAGTTTCTTACAGTATTCGTCTTGCAAAACATATTTCCCAGGATGCATTTCTCCGTCGAAAAAAGCAAGCTTAAACGTAACAATGAAAAAAAAGTAAGAATGCAAAATGAAAACAGAAGAGAACTATCGAAATTAATCAAAACGTTTATGTTGGACTTTTTTTTTTTGTAGCGGCCATTAATTTTGTTTTAAGGTTATTGATAGAGCTGTCAAAATTTAGATATTCGAGACTGTTAAGTTTTTGTATATTCTAAACAAAATGGCGAGGTTCTATAAGGGATTACTGTTCAAAGTGACCTGCAAGTCTTTTACATTGAAATTACTTTGATAATCTTAAGACAAAGTGATTCTGGAAAAAAATAAAATAAACATACCAAATCAAAAGTGAGAGACAATTTTTAAAACATTACTCAGTAAACAGTTATTCATGACCTATAAAGTTTCAGTATATATATATATATATATATATATATATATATATATATATATATATATATATATATGTATATATATATATATATATATATGTATATATATATATATATATATATATATGTATATATATATGTATATATATATATATATATATATGTATATATATATATATATATGTATATATATATATATATATATATGTATATATATATATATATATATATATGTATATATATATATATATATATATATATATATATATATATATATATATATATATATTGTGGTACAACATTTTATAATGCTGTTAAATAAAATAAACGGAGTCATAGCGAAAGAGGCACTATTACAAGAAAAAAAAGTACAGGAAATATTAAATAATATTTAATCGTCGATTTAAAACGAATAAAACTAATTTTTTATATCGTTTTATTCGCTTTAAATCGACGATTAAATATTATTTAATATTTCCTCTCCTTTTTTTTTCTTGTAATAGTGCCTCTTGCCCTATGACCTATTTTATTTTATTTAAAAGCAATATATATATATATATATATATATATATATATATATATATATATATATATATATATATGTATATATATATATATATATATATATTATATATATATATATAAAGGTGTAGTACTAACACAACATGACGTCACTAGCTTTAAATAAATCGTTCCTTTCATTAAAAAAGTCGAAAGATTAAGACGTCAAGCCGCCATATTAAGTGTTAAAATTATCACCGTTTATTCGCTGTTCAAAATTGGCCGAGTGGTTAAGCGTCCAGGGTTTCGAATCGCATGACTAGTAAATAGTCGTATTTCTTTGCTGATGAGCCCGATTATTAAGGACAAAACGTAAACGTACGTAGAAAATAAACACTACCAAATATTATATTATATATATATATATATATATATATATATATATCAAGCTTTTAAATAGGATGATATATACGATATAGGATGAAACGTCAGCGAGTATCGCTTAAAAACGGGGAAAAGAGTAACGTGGAGAAAAAACAAAAAATCAGGGAGATTGAATATCGCCATCATAAATCGAACAAGAATGTATGGACGTAATGGGCAAAGTATTTATTTTTTTAGAAGTCTCTAAATAAGTCCAATTTGTGAGACACCTCTTTTGGCCTATAGAGCGATGACTGTCGCATTGTTTCGCTGACGTTTCCATTGAAAATGTGTCGGTTGAAAGGTACCTTGGCATTTAATTTGTTAATTTTAGTCAATCGTTTTATTCTTTTTAAAAGTTTTTAATCGAATGTCTTCCGACGATTAAATATATTACTATAAATGTCCTCTCTTGTTTTTTCTTGTGATATTGTCCTCGACTCGCTATTCCTCCGTGCATCCTATTTAAAAGCTTGATATATATATATATATATACATATATACATATATATGTATATATATATATATATATATATATATATATATATATATATATATATATATATATATATTAGTACTTCATGTATCCACATTAAATATTATAAGGAGATACAATTTTTTATGTATCAGTTTTCAACAGTGCTCGATACGTAAATAGAGCTAGGTAGTAAGCAGTGAAAATATATATGGCAATCAAGCTACACAGAGGCTCCCGTGTTTCATCCCCGGGGGCAATCGTCAGGCTAAATGCATGGAGTTATTTTTGTCAGGTGTTTTTATATACATGGCTTGCTAGTTAACCAATCAGATTCTTTGTTGTTCTCTCAGCCAATCGTTGGGCTTCCCGCGAAC
>OY744523.1:49612758-49617758 GCA_963556195.1 Sepiola atlantica | reverse complement strand
TAGTTTTGTTGTGTGCCTTTGTGGGTATGCACCACGAGTCCATAAACACATAAGCCTGATGGCCAAAGTTAACCATCTTGCTTGGTTTAAAGGACCAATTTTCCAGGAGGCATATCTAGAGTCAACCTTACCTCTAGAAATACCTACTGTGTATTCATAAAGAAGTCTTTGGTCAGAACTAAGATCATGTATTTCATCAATTTTGGAAAATGATATTTGGGGTAAATCATATCAATCATTTGAGCATAATTTCCCCAGAGGGCTACTGAATGTTGTAGGGCCCTTTGCGCAACCATCTATGTTTTTAAAAAGGGCTCTGAAAGGTAGTTCATTATGATGCAAAGAGCAACCAATTGTGTGAAGAGTTTTAAAAAGTTTTTTTTCTAAAATTTCAACCATTCCACCATCGCAACTTGTGTTGGTATTAGTGTTGTCAACAAGTATAGCCTTGATACTGTTCTCACTGTGGAATTCATGCAAAACATCCACCACTTGATCTGCATGAACAGCACCTGTTGCACCACTATTCGGAAGAACTCTATGTGTCAGATATTTACTTTCACATGGTGTTTCTTTTGTAAAAGTTAAATGGTGTTCTGGTCCCTTAGTTTTTTTCATAATTCTCTGTCTATTTTCATCCACAATTTCCTTATACATCAATGTGTCCTTATCCATTCTCCCATCAACTCCAATACATATATTTTAGGTGGGGTAAAAACTCCTGGCTGAAATAGTTTTATTTATCTACCTCCAACAAGGTAAGATGTGACACAAGGTCAGGAAAGTGGGATTAGATAACCCTGCGCTATAGAGGTGAGCACTCTGGCCATTAGAAAATTGACTGGGCAGCCCCGTCGGCATTCCCCTGTAGGGGCGCCTCAGACAGTTAGCAATAAACTTACTCCTCCCCAAAGAGGAAAGGCAAAGCCTGGGAGGATGCACCTCCTAGAATTGCACAGGACGGACAAGCCCCAATAGACGGGCGTAAATCCAGACCCAAAGGCCCGGACGATACCGGTTTATTTGGTGGGGTAAAAACCCCTGGCTGAACTAGATTTTATTTATCTACCCCCAATAAGGTAAGATTGACAAAAGGTCAGGAAAGTGGGATGAGAAAGCCAGTGCTCGAGAGGTGAGCACTCTGGCCATTTAAAAATTGCCTGGGCAGCTTCGTCGGCATTCCCCGGTAGGGCCGCCTCAGACAGTAAGCAATAAACTTACTCCTCCCCAAAGAGGGAAGGCAAAACCTGGGAGATGCACCTCCTAGAACTGCACAGGACGGACAAGCCCCAATAGACGGGCGTGAATCCAGACCCAAAGGCCCGGACGATACCGGTTTATTTGGTGGGGTAAAACCCCCTGGCTGAACTAGTTTTTATTTATCTAACTCCCACAAGGTAAGGTGTGACAAAAGGTCGGGAAAGTGGGATTAGATAAGCCAGCGCTCGACAATTCAATATATATGTGTGATAATTAAACAGACAATCAACACGGGAAGTCAAATTCGCCCGATGAATTTTTAACCGGTGAATACCATAAAAAATATCCAATAAATAAAACGCCTATGTAAACAAATAATTATTTATATATAACATTAAATATCATAGTGTTTTATTCCTTTTTAATTTGAATATGTACATTTAATTTCTTAAGAAAAATAATTATAAACTTTAAAATATTTATTATTAAGTAATGTATTACTTTTTTTTGTTAAAACCCGGGTTTAATTTAAGGCGACACATCTGCCGGTGAAATCTCGGCAGTGAGAAAAAATCTCGATTTATTTGATCTTAAAGTTGCAATGCTCAAATAAATACAAAATTTTGAAGAAAAATATTTCTTGTGGTAACTTTTGACATTATTTGGCAACTTTCTTCGAGTGCGATAATTTACAGTTTCAAAATCGACCTCCCCTAATATATATATACTTACATAGCTATGTATATATATGTATATATATACTTACATACATATATATATATGTATATATATATATATGTATATATATACTTACATATATATATATATGTATATATATATACTTACGTATATATATATATATATGTATATATATATATACTTACATATATATATATATGTATATATATATACTTACATATATATGTATAGATATATGTATATTTATACTTACATATATATATGTATATATATACTTACATATATATATATGTATGTATATATATACTTACATATATGTATATATATGTATATATATATACTTACATATATATGTATATATATATACTTACATATATATGTATATATATATATGCATATATATATATATATATAAGTATATATAGTAAGAATATTATTTTTTGAAGGCGATAACAATGCGTTGTTAGAGTGACACATACGACACGTGGAATCGTAAAAAACAAAACAAAGTGACAATATTGAAAAGTCAATAATTTTCAGAATTTTTTTTTTTTTTTATTTACCAGTGTATCGTGATCGTGGTGTTGGGTTGGAGTGTGTCCTTTTCATTTAATTTTCGAGGGTATCCCTCATCCTCAGAATAAAATAAATACTACCACTCGTTGGAGTGTGTTTTTTTTTTTGTTTTTTTTGCCAAAAGCCGGGGCCGGAAATGTTGGTTTGTTTTTAGTAGTAGGTCCGGGGAAGTTTCTTATTTATTTTTTATAAATTATTATTTACTATTTTAACCGTTGCTGTTTATTTTGTTAGTAATTATACTGAGTAATTTATTTTTATTTATTTATTTATTATTTTTTTTTTTTATTATATAACGTTGTTTGTTTTGTTAATAGTATACTGAATAATCGTATTTCGGTGGCAGGGGCTGATAACTCGTGGTAGTCAAGCTTTGTTTGTGGGAGTTATGTCCCTTTAGTAATTTCGTTCTATAAATTTGTTTACCGTGTGTGTGTAGTAGCGGATGTGATTGGGTGGGTGAGGAATCCTGGGTATGGAGGTGGGGCGTCGTTAATAGAGCCTTTGGTATATATATGTGTGTGTGTGTGTGTGCGTGTGTGTGTTGGTGTATGTATATATGTGTATATATAAAGTATATGTAAAATACATACATGCATACATATTATTTTATTTATTTATTAATTTCTTTATTTTATTTCTTTATTTCTTTATTTTTTTTTTTTTTTTCTTTATTTTTTTTTTTTTCTTTATTTATTTATTTATTTATTTTATTTTTTTTGTTCGATTCTATATTATTATTTATCTATATTATTAGATTTTTTTATGTGCAGTCGTGGTATATAATGGTCGGGATTTCAAGTTAATAAGTAAGGCGGGCAACAAGTGCAACTACGTGTCCGAGTTAGCACCAAGTGCAAGTGGTTGTGTGTGTACCAGTGTCAGTAATTGGGCTAATAATATGGGCCTAACTAACTTCATGTAGTGTTGTTATTGTTAATAGTATGTCTGCATAGTATCATAGATGTTTGTTAGTAAAATGTGATGATGGTGCTTGTCGTGTGTGGTTATATTAAGAAGTTGGAGTTTAGCTCGGCTCTGTTGTTCAATTTAGGGGATAGCTTTCTAATTAATATAGATTCTTTGAGTCTGAGATTGCCCTGGTCTCTTTCGCTAGCTAGTATCTTGACTCGTATGTCTTTGGTGGGGTTGTGGCCATGTGTTATATGTTTTTGGAAGGATGATGCCTTGGTGGTTACGTGTTCTTTAATCCGTATATGCAAAGGTCTCACTGTACTGCCGATGTAGAATTCATTGCAGACCGCACATTGTATCTGGTATATAGCATATGTGCGGTTGCATAAACCCGTGTTGTTGATGGGGCAGTTTGCTAGGGTGCAAGGGTTCGTGTTGAAAGGTGTTCTAGGTTTAGATAGGTGTTGTCTTAGTGTAGGTCCGGAGTGTGTGAGTTGAATGTCTAAATGTTCTTTGTGGATGGCTTTGCGGATGGCCGAGGTGATTCTATCGCTAAAGTGTGGTATTTTTAGGAAGCATGTGTTAGAGAGAGTTTGTTTTGGGTGTTTTCTAGATGTCTTATTGTAGTGTCTGATGTTTTTAGGGTATCCATTCCGCTCGAGTATCTGTTGGAAGTGTCTGACAGAGGATGTCTTGTCGGTTTCCGTAGTACATTTGTTACGGATGCGGTTTACTTCGTTCACAGCATATCCTATTTTGGCTTTGGTAGGGAGGGCCGATTTATAGTTTACGAAGATATCTCTGCAGGCAGCTTTCTTGTAGAATTTGGTGTGAATGAGCCCTTCGTCGGTGATGCAGAGCGTGAAGTCTAGTAGTGAGAGGGATCCAGATGTCTTAGGGTGTTCGATTGTGAATTGTATTTTGTGGTCTGTGTTCTTAAAGCTAATGAAGATTTTGTTGGCTTCTTCGCGGGATGATGTGAGGATGAGAATATCGTCCACATATCTCGTGAAAAAGATGCTAGAGTGGCAGGTGTCTAATGCGCGTTGTTCTAACCTATTCATGTATGTGATGGCCAGTAGTCCTGATACGCTGGATCCCATAGGTAGGCCTGTTATTTGTTTGTAGGTCTGTCCTTTGTATGTGAAATAAGTGTTGTCGACTATTATGTAAAGTAGATTGTGTATGTCAGTGGCAGTGAGACCGAAGCAGTAGAGGTCGTTGGATGAGATGTAGTCGGTGATTAGGTCCACAGCTGGGTGAGCTGGTACGGATGTACAAAACAAAACAAACAACGTTATATATAAAAAAAAAAATAATAAATAAATAAATAAAAATAAATTACTCAGTATAATTACTAACAAAATAAACAGCAACGGTTAAAATAGTAAATAATAATTTATAAAAAATAAATAAGAAACTTCCCCGGACCTACTACTAAAAACAAACCAACATTTCCGGCCCCGGCTTTTGGTAAAAAAAATAAAAAAAAACACACTCCAACGAGTGGTAGTATTTATTTTATTCTGAGGATGAGGGATACCCTCGAAAATTAAATGAAAAGGACACACTCCAACCCAACACCACGATCACGATACACTGGTAAATAA
>OY744523.1:49607758-49610258 GCA_963556195.1 Sepiola atlantica | reverse complement strand
TATATATATATATATATATAGGAGAAAGAAGCTCGTATATTGCGCTATCTCTCTCTCTCTCTCTTATAGTAATACAGATTAACTTCTATCCACAGCGTAAAAATACGGGCAATTTTTAATGTGTTTATATAATAGTGGTTAATAAAAAATAGTAGTGTTTTTTTATATTAATCGTTCAATTTATGCTCGTATAAATAAAACTAATACTATAAATAACAGTTTTAATTGCAGATTCTACGCTGACTCTGTAAACCAGTGTGCGTCTCCCGACCGTCTGAATGTATTTCTTTCCTGCACTGACGAGAGCAATAAGCTTGAAACGCTAGAGTCTTTAAAGTATTAATCATTTAATATTTATTTATAAATATTATACTTAGCCCATTTGAAAAAGTCAAGTTGAGCACTGTTGGGGATGTTAGAAATAGACTGTCAAAAAGCTCTTATGCAAAATTCCGAATACGTTCGTAGAACACTCTCGACTAGTCTTCTATGTGTGCACGCTTCTAGGTATATATTATTTACTCCTCTCCAGGAGTTAGGCACAAGGCCAGTTTCATCCTACTCCCACAAGTAAGATGTGACCCAAGGTCTGGTCGGAAAGTGGGGGTTCAAAAGCCAGCGCCCGAGAGGTGAGCACTCTGACCATCAAAAATTTCCTGGGCAGCCCCGTCGGCATTCCCCGGTGGATCTTAATTTCCCTTAATTACTTGACAGTTTCTGTTGGCCGATTGGATATGGCGACTGATTGCAGATTCTACGCTGACTTTGTGAACCAGGTTCACCCCCCCCCCGACTATCTGAAATTATTACTTTCTTGCACTGATGAGGACAATGAGCTTGAAACGCTAGCGTCTGTAGATATTAATAATTTAATATTTATATATATATATATATATATATATATATATATATATATATATATATATATATATATGTATGTATAATATTCACATATATATTTCTATATGTTAAGTTATGAAAATTTATTCCGCAGCGCTTTGCAAAATGTTGTGCATATTTGACTTGGTCATATGAAAGATAAGTTCAATGGGCAGATACCGTCGATCGCCACGAACACGTTTTTTGCAGGGCATCAACGGATAAGGGCTAAGTTAAACACTAATCGGCCGAATTAGCGGTTAACGACTAGAGGTAACCTTGTCAGTAGTTCTTCGCTGCACCGCGAGAGAACATTAGAAAACGCCGCCGGCAATCGCTGCCAGTTTATAAAACGATTCAGGAAACAACATCACCGTGGCGTCCGTGCAGACCCACTTGAAAGTCGCGGACTTCTAAGCTTATTCTCACTCGCGATATTACGACAATTACAAAGCTGCAGATTTTTATTCACAATTTATCATGCAATTTGAGCAATTTCCACGTTCAATTTGTACAATTATCATTAATTATATAGACACCCTTAAAAACACGAACCCACTTCACAAACACAACCATCTATTAGGGAGTCTTCATATATACTGATGGCAATACATGTGTAGGTTTTGCTCATATCAGTCGAGGATAAATCCTCGACAATCAGTCCGCTCATTGCCTTGCTTGTGTCGGGCTGGGTAAAGTATTTTTAGTTTTATGATATCAACCCTCCTAGGAAATACTTTCTATATTTTAGAAGGGCTTTATTTAATACAAATAGCCTGTCGCGCGTGCCAGAGAATGTCGACGTGACTGCTCAGGCATTTTTAATAGGCCAGAGTTCTCTTCCTCGACTGAGTTTTATATTAATAACCTAACCTGATTTCTAACTACTTGCGGGGAGGGGGGGTTAATATATATATATATATATATATATATATATATATATATATATAATATGTATATATATATATATATATATATATATAATATGTATATCTAGACAGCATCTTCTCTTGCAGGCAAGTAATGTTGAATATAAGAGAAACCCCATGTCTACATATCATTATGTAGATCCTTTCAATAGTCCCAATTAGGATCTTAGTTTCGGAGGGGGAATTGGCTGATGAATTTGCCATAATTTGGATTTGTTTCCCAAGTACTTTCGGACCCATCTGGGTCCATCTTCGGAGGGATGAGGTTAATCAGGCATAGACCATATATTAGAAGCCAATATATATAAAAACAACAAAAAAAAAACCTAATTAATAGAATTAACTTTAATATCAGTAATAATATACTAAAATGTGTATAGCTCCAAATATAGTTTCGTACTTAGTACATAATTCCAGCCAAACACCTTTTATAAATACTAACACATGGTCTTTACCTGATTAACCTCATTCCCCCGAAGATAGACCCAAATGGGTCCGAAATTACTTGGGAGACAAATCAATATTATGGCAAATTCATCAGCCAATTCCCTTCATAAACTAAAATCCTTATTGGGACTATGGAAATGATCTACCAAAGGATATTTAGACATGAGTTGTCTCTTATATTCAACAATATATTTAATATGTATACCTATAGTATTAAATAATTACTTAGTATTAACTCTAACAGT
>OY744523.1:49581096-49601096 GCA_963556195.1 Sepiola atlantica | reverse complement strand
AAAATAAGATATGGTTTTGCTGGATTTCCTTTACTATATATAAAAAAAATTTAAAAAAACATATATCGTCAATGAAATTAAAATGGCGATGAAGGTGATTCTGTTATCTTCGTACTATTAATACAAAACAAAAGCAAACATAGACTTTCTCATTTTATTATAAGAATGTTTTTATTGTTCTATACAGTGTAAAATATATTGATTTTAAATTTTGAAACATAAACTTTCAGGTAAAACTGATTTGTCACTCTATAAATATTTTTTTTTAGTTTCGATGTACATGATTTTTGGCAAATCTTTTTTTAAACTTTAGAAAATGTACATTCAGTTTTTTTTTCGGGTTAGAATAAGCAAGTGTAACTGTTTAAAGAATTCTTTTCTTTTCACCAACCATGAAAAGAAAGAAAATTGACGGACTTTTCCATCATATTAGCTGAATATTTTTTTCTCCATTCAGGGATATTTTTTTCCAGTTGTCCACGAAGCTTTCGGGATTTTTCCCATCAGCACAAATCATTTCCAGCTTTCCATAGAAAGAAAAATGTTATCGCTTTTCTATTGACGTCAGATTCGAAGGAAGCAATCTCAATATTCAAACGGGAAAATCGGATTATTTGATGATGTTGAATCGTTGCGCCTTGGCCGGCATACGGCTTTTATTTACAATATAATAGCTCTGGCAACGGCCCGGTGTCATCTAAATACAATGAACACGAGCAGGATGTCACGGGGGTCCACTCTGCAGGCGGGCCTTACTCGATTAAAACGTTCAAACAGGTTTAAATTGACTGCTACAAATCACTCGAGAGACTAAGCCCATTCAAATAATGTTATTAGAGCTGGCTTTGTCAGCTAATTCGACATAAATGTTGTAGCAGGAATACTGCGCACAGAAATTGAGCTATTGGGACGACAGAGCCAAAGACTGATGAAAATGGTTCCTTCGAAATGCGGAATGGATTTGAAACATGCGCAGCCCCTCAGGTGCAACACAAAATAACCCATTTTTGTACCTCCTTTTTTAAAAAGAAAGAATAATTGACACATTTAGATTTATTTTTGTCATTTTTTTTTTACGAAAGAATAGAATATGAATGGTAACCTGAGAGGAAAATGACAAAATAATGACTACATTATATATATATATATATATATATATATATATATATATATATATATTAGTCCCAATGTCTACATTTCTTTCATTGCCAGGTTTGGCAGTAACTTTGTATTCATTTATCTGTCTATTCCCCTACCCCCCCCCTCTCTCTCTCTCTCTCTCTCTCTCTCGGGCTCCCTCTCCTTCTATCCACATATGTCTGTGTGGGTACGTACGTATGTCCGTGTAGGTGTTCGTGTTTTCGTGTATATATATATATATATATATATATAGTCTCAGTGCCCACATTTCTTTCACACTTCTTAGCTTGCCAGATCAGACAGTAACTTTGTATACATTTATCTGTCTACCGCCCTCACTTGGGCTCCTTCTCTCTCTATCCACATATGTGCGTGTAGGTGCGTACGTATAGGTGTGCGCGTTTTCGTATATATGCGTATATACATGTACACATCTGAATCTGTATCCCCGTTCTCCAGATATATGTGCGTATGTATGTATGAACTCCAGATAATTCGTCCTGCAATCCCACTCTCTCTCCCTTATTTCCTCTAACTTGTGTGTATATGGATCTGTGTCTGCTTATGTGTAATTGTATGTAGACATACGTGGATGAATGCCGCTGTGTGTGTGTGTGCATAGGTGTGTATACACCCATATATATTTATATTTATTTATATCTAAGTACACTTGAACTAAGTTTATGGACCACTTAACTCTGACTGTCTACCCAGTAGGACGAACACATATTTGATCCTCACCTCACCGGCCTTTTTCCCCTGCTACTACCACCCCCTCTCACGGTGCATACACATATCCTTATTACACTGAAGAAGGCCGAATAATCGCGACCAGAAATGTTGTCCTTTATAAAAAAAAAAACATTTTTTATGAGGAATATTTTGTATTCCTACACGTCAACAAATAGAAAATAAATAAAAGATATATTTAAATATATATTTTTCACATTAATTATTTGTACAGACACACAGCTATATATATATATATATATATATATATATATATATATATATATATATATATATATAAGTCAGGTTCGTATTATATTCCAATAACCATGTTTTTATTTTATTACTTTTCTTTTTCTTTTTTCACATTTCCAAAAACATAACATTTCTGTAAGATATATTTTTACGGTCCGTTTCATTTGTCTTGCGCCAAATAACATTTTTATGTAAATATCGTCTCTGCAACATTACAAAATCATCAGAAAACGTCGGAAAGAGTAAACTGCTATTGGATTAATGTGTCTTTAAATAACCTACACTGTACAGTGGTTTATATTTGGGTGAAATCAAAGAAAACACAAATACAATTTTATTGTAAACATTAAGCTCATGAGTCAATTTAAGAACTGAATTATTTTGAAAAGTAACTTGTAGTTTTTTTTATTTCTTCTATACTATTTACTAAAATCAGAATATCATCAACGTAGCGGGCATAAATGGAAGGTTTTGGTACAGAAAAATAGTACAACATTACTAAATGATATTCTTATTTTAGTAAATAGTATAGATGAAATAACAAAACTACAAGATACTTTTCAAAATAATTTAGTTCTTAAATTCACTCATGAGCTTAATGTTAACAATACAATTCCGTTTTTAGATGTTCTCATTGACTCCAACAGTTATGCATTCATCACCTCTCCCAATAAAAAACCTACATCTATTAACACCTCTATTTTAAGTTTTAAAAGTGAATGCCCATATAGATATGAAATTGCTATTGTCAAAAATCTATTAAAGCGTGCAAAATTAATCTCCTCATCCCAAAAAATATTATTTAATGAATTAAAAAACATGAAGCAAGTCCTAATTAATAATCAATTTCCCAATTATATGGTTGATGAACAAATAAAATTAATGATTAGAAATTTAGATAATCCTACTAATAATAAGCTAAATAATTCCCAATACATAAATCTATTCTATTGTAACCAAATGCATCCAAACTTTAAATTGGATGTAAAAGCTCATGAAATTATAATACATCGCTATATATCCCCCACCCATTCTGATGATAAAATACGATTTATCATTTATTATAAAAAAATGAAAACATCAAACTATGTTGTTAAAAATAACACTTCTCAAACCCAAAATACATTAGGAAGAACCAATGTAGTATATCAGTTCTCCGACAACAATAAAAAAAACTAATTCTTACATAGGTTTCACTTCCACAACACTATCCCGAAGACTCACCCTACATCTCTCCGACACTAGCTCTATATGCCAACACCTAAAAAACATAATTGCACCCCAAACCAATATAGAAACATCCTTGTTAACAATACCAAAATAATACACCACGATACCAATATCAAACAATTAAAAATACTCGAAGCCCTCTACATAAAAACACAACATCCCACAATTAATAATGTCAATTATGTAACTAGTCGCAATATATTAAAGTGTCTAACATAATAATTAACATTACCACATTTTTAGCCATTAGGTAGTTATGCGTTTGAATTGTATGCACTTTATTTAACGTCATCAATTTCTTAACGGTTTAACAGTCAAACTTTTAAATCTCTCATATGTGTAGAACGCCATCACGCTTTCATGTACATTTCAACTTTACAGATGCTTTTTCAAGTTATAAACTACTTGCCGTTATAATTAAAAAATGAGCACAACAGTAAAGTCATAATTTGTAAAGACACTAAAACTAATACCGCCTGAAGATGATTTGACGATTCAAATCGAAAGTACTTGCAAAAAAGAAAAAAGAATGGAACAAGAAACCCATGGATCATATTTACATCAATTTGGCCGAAACATTAGATGGACTATTCGGAAAATTGAAAAAATAAAAATAAGTCGCATCAAACAAAACCACTCCGTGTTATTTAATAATGTTTGCCTATATATATATATATATATATATATATATATATATATATATATATATATATATATATATATATATTAGCACATATAATAGATTTTAACCCAGAAAAATTTCTTATGGAATGTGAGGACGAAAGGACAAAATAAGGGAAGACCGAGTTACGAGGTAGGCTGAAGTAAGAACGTGTATTACCACTGAACTGTGATGGAATAAGTACTCTCATCACTAACAAAAAAGGAATATACTTGGATAATTAGGTAGCTATGTTATTATTATATGGGTTGTTACATTATTTTTTGTGCTTTTTGTATCTGGCCTTCAAAGTAGTATTTTTTTAGTAAGGATTGTTTCCCGGAAACAAATTTCGAATAAAACTATATTTTTAGTTGAACACTTTTTCTGCAACGGGCATTCCTTCTTATTTCTTCAAGTACAGTCATTATTGCTATTATTATTATAATCTTGTATGTTGCTAATTATATTGTTATCATTACTTTTTTAATATCAATCTGTCAAACTTAATTTATTTTTTGAAGTTGTTGGTACAATTATAACTAAGTTTAAGTGTGTTTTAATTATATATTTTATGTAATGGTTGATTTATTGGGAAATGCCGATTAGAAAGATTAAGAAAATGCGTCAAATTGTGGATTTAATAAATATAGTCCGACTTTTAGTTCTCCTTTTATGCAACAATTCATTTTATCTTGGTATTAAATGTTTGTGTTAACATAAACACTATTTCGTAAGGTGTTATTGTAGGTATGAACATTCTTCTAAAAATATCGACAGTATAAAAATTATTACTACTTCTATTAATAATTCATATTTGAACATACTTAATTATATCATGTGGATGATTCGACATATTTCATATATATTATATATATTACTATGTGTGTGTGGGTGTGTGTGTTTGAATGTCTATATTATTTTATTTGTTTATATTTTTTACTTTGAATTCTAGATGGGAATAAGTATTGGCTTCGTCTACATATCTGATGAATTTATATTATTTAGAATATCATTAACAACGGCCAAGTATTTCGGCGTTTTAAGACAAATCAGCGGGGCAGAATCTAGCGGGATTTCAAACCGAGGACAACGCTCCCTTACTAATCCGAAGCTTTCTAGTAGAAGTAGAAAAAGTTATCGCTTTTGTATTTATGTAATTTTAATTTGTTAATATATTTATTTGCGATGCTTGCATTCACGGAAAATGATGTTACCTAAATGCTGGGTTGGAGTAATTTTTTCTTTCACTAATTATGATATCCACATATATAGGAACGTATGTATATATATATATATATATATATATATATATATATATATATATATATATATATAATGTAGATGTATATATATATATATATAATGTAGATGTATATATATATATATACACATGTATATTAATATATATATGAACATATATATGTAGATGTATATATATGTATATATATATATACATGTATATTAATATATATATATATACACATATATATGTAGATGTATATATGTATATGTATGTATATATACATGTATATTAATATATATACATACACATATATGTATATGTATATATGTATATATATGTATATATACATGTATATTAATATATATATATATATATATATATACATGCATCCATATATATATATACATATATTTTTATATACGTGCATATTAATATATATACATTTATATTTATATATATATAAATATATATTTATTAATCTATACATGTATATTTCTATATATATACATGTATTTATATATATATGTATACATGTATTTATATATATGTATATACATGTATATTTATATGTGTTTATATACATGCTGATTTATATATATACATATAAATGAATAATGCATATTTATATATATATATACATGTATATTTATATATATATATACATGTACATATATTTATGTATACATGTATATATATATATATATACAATATATACATGTATATATATATATATATATATATATATATATATATATATATATATATATATATATATATATTGGTACAACATTTGTACCGTCGGTTTCAAGCATAGACGGACTTTTGCTTCTGTAGGCATATGTTTCGGAAATGTGAAGTCACATGTCACCTTCGTTTGGACGCGTTATTTTCCTAGAGTGTTATGTTTGTTTAAATTTAGTATAAAGAAGGTTTAATAAGTTAGAGCAGAAACATATATTTGCATGAAGCAGGGAAGCTTCAAGTAAAGATTATACGCACACAGAAACACCTTCAGATACAAAAACAAGACAAATACGACACTTGCGACCCGGATATGGCAACTGAAAGATGAAAAGACACCTTTCACTATCAAATTGAAAGTAATTGAGAGAAACCATCCTTCTCTCCAGCCATAAATAGATGTCCTCTGTTTGACGCTGAAAAATACCATATATTAAGGACCACTATTGACCCAAATGCAGTCTGTTTGAATATTCGAGATCAAATCTTTAAGAGATACATCCACAGGAGGCAAGCACTACTCATAAACTGGACTTACCGATACACATAAAAGCCTAGCTACACCCCCTCTGCTAAAAACATCACCCCATAATTGCCCCATTAAGAGCCGACCTCGACTCCAGAAAATCCTCCCAACTATCACCCCTTCGAAATATAAATAAAATTAAAAAATACGAACAAATACCTTAAGCAACCCATATCCAGACAACTTTTTAAGAGCAATAATTATCACTTTCCTAAAAATATTTCTCCAGTCATTAAGAGGGTAACATTCCTATTTCACAACATTAGTATTACTCCCATAAGTCCCCAACATTTCTCGGTCATAATACTAATCTCCCATATCTCCCAAACAGATCCAATCTCACCGACGAAATCCTAACTCTTATCTCTAATCCAGTTTTTATCATCATACCCATTTTAATAACGCCCATAAGTGTTCACTATACCTTAGTTAATAATGTTAAATCCCGAATATAAATCATTCAAAAACACTGCAGAGTAACTGCACTTCGAAATTATTTAAATTCGTTTGACATTGATTTAAAATCCTTTAATCTATGATTAAAACTTGAATTTAATAAATGTTGTTCCTTTAAACCATTTTACTCCTTAAACTCATTTTCTCTCCCTAATTTATTCAGAGGACACACCATTAAACTTCAAACCAGTAAAGGCCAAATACACGATACTGATAATATTGACTCGGGAGATTCATATAGAATCATTTTTTTCATTTTTGTATATGTCTTTTAATCTCCGGTTAAAATCTCAACTGTTGTTATTGACTCAAATTTAAACAAATATACATAACACTCTAAGCAAATAACGCGTCCAAACGAGAGGGACACGTGCCTTTACATTTCCGAAACAGATGACAACAGAAGCTAAAGAGAGCCGGATCGAAAAGTCCTTATGTGCTTGAAACCGACGGTACGAATGTTGTACTATTGTTTCTGTACAAACATCAATAAATATTAGACTCTCAATTTTTAATTTTTTTTACTTTAATTCCTTATTAATCGACAACTCTGCTGGGATGTTTCCTGCTATATACAAAAAAGTTATATATATATATATATATATATATATATATATATATATATGTTTAATTAATATATACATGTATATTAATATATATATATATATATATATTAATATATACATGTATATTAATATATATATATATATATATATATATATTAATATATACATGTATATTAATATATATATATATATATATATATTAATATACATGTATATTAATATATATACATGTATATTAATATATATATATACATGTATATTAATATATATATGTATATATATACATACATATATACATGTATATTAATAAATATACCTATATATATGTGTATATTTATATATATATACATGTATAAATATATACATGTATACCAATATATATATATATATATATTTACATATATATACATGTATACATATATATATATATTTACATATATATACATGTCTATATATATATTTACATATATATACATGTATATATATATTTACATATATATACATGTATATATATATATATTTACATATATATTCATCTATATTTATATATATATATTTATATATATAAATGTATATATGCACATTTATATATATAAATGTGTATATGCATAGTTATATATATATATATACATGTATATATATAAATATACATGTATATATATATATGCATATTTATATATATATATAAATGTGTATATGTATAGTTATATATATATATATATATGCATATGTATATATATAAATGTGTATATGTATAGTCATATTTATATATATACACATGTATATATATATATAAATATACATGTATATATATATATGTATGTATGTATATTTTTATACATGTATATACAGGTATATTTATATATATGTATGTATATATATATATTGATATATATATGTATGTATATATATATATTAATATATATATATATACTTGTATATATATATATATACATGTATATATATACATGTATATTTATATATATATGTATGTATGTATATTTATATATATACATGTATATTCATACATATATATATGTATATAATTATATTTACGTATATATATATGTATATATGTATATGTATATATACACATGTGCATTTATATATATATATATATATATATATATACGTATATCTGTATGTATATACATGCATATTTATATATGTTCCTGTATATCTATATGTATATATATATATTTGTATATACATACAAATATATGCATATATATATACATATGCATGTTTATATATACATATGCATATTTATATATACATATGTGTATTTATATATATATGTATAGTTATATATATGTATAGTTATATATTTACACATGCATATTTATATATGTACATATATATACATATATATGTATATTAATATATACATATGTATATTTACTTATATATATATATATATATATATATATATATATATATATATATATATATATATATATATATATATATATTTATTTACCTGCTCCAACTGCTATAAAAAAGCGGCTGTTTTTCAGCGCTCTATCACTGAAATATACCTTTTTTTCATAAACGATCTATTCTGTTAATCAGTTGTCGAAGGACAGGGTTGGGCGTCAAAGGATCTCGTCAGTATTGGTGGGGATGTCACTGTAGAGGCAAGACCATAAGATAATGGTTTACAAAATTTCGCTAATATTTTAAGCGTTATAGGAGAAAATGTTGGACAACGTATAGGATTATACGTAATTTTTTGTTTCCTGTGGTGTAAAATAGAAATAGAAAAATCCCTGAATTATTTAAAAACAATTTTAATTTTCATTACATTAACCACCTTTTTCTTCAGGAAAACAACATTTTACGCGAGAGTTTTTCTATTTATTTTGGAAGGGAATTTAGATTTGTGTTAAGTAAATTAAGTTTTACTTTTAAACAATATATGTGATTATTTTCTTTTTAAAGAAAACATTTCGCAGGGAGCGGAGATACAGCTAGGGCAACATTACTCGTCGTGTTGTTGTTTAATATTTGTTTGTTTTACGAACGTAACCATATTGTATAATCTATATTATTATTTACAACAGATAAACGCGCAAGTACTTTTAAACAAATTGATTTATCTAATTATTGTTCAATAGTACAATTTGGAGCGAAACAAAAACAATGAAGTTTGTTTTTTAAAGATTGAATAAAAAAAAATAATTCATAAGTTACCCAAAATATATTTATAAATTGTTAATAATCAATTCAGAGATCCATTTATATCTTTAAATGTCATACAAAATAGCTGGCCTAGAGCGGGAGTTGAAAAAATATCGGGTCAAATTTGCCTCCCCCGAAAAATTAACTGGAGCAAGTTTTCTTAGGTCGGGCAAAAACAGTTATTAAAATTAAAAATTGTAATAAAAAAGGTGAACACGTCTATATTTGAAATCTCTAACAAAAACAAACTGTTTACAATTTTAATATTCGATAATAGATATTTTAAGATTAAGACAGATATCTAATCTACTTTCGGTTCTAAAAAGACAACAAATTAGTCAGAAAGTCTAATTATTTGCTTTTGTAATTTAGAATTTGAAATATTTTTAAACATAGGTTTTATTGTAGAATAGGGACCGCTGTTTTCTTTCACTTATATCGCTTGGTATTCGCCCAAATTTTGGATAAAACTGATTGTTGGTCTAAATAATATTTTTGGTCCTGAAATAAAATTCTTATTTAATTTTTAAAGTGTTGAGAATCTAACTTTAATTGCAGGTTTTAATCGCTGGCGGCCATGTTGGTTTTTATTGTTTTGTTCATTGGACTAAAGATATTTTTCCTTGGACTAAATATTTTTTTCTGCTTTAACCTTTTATGACACACAAAACAACTTTGAACCTTCTATTTACAAAAGCAAGTTTTAACGAAATTTAACGAATTTAAAAGCAAACATGAAATGGTTAAAACATACTAGTCGTGAAGTTAAGAATAACCAAAATGTCACCGAAAAGACGACAGGTAAAACTGTGGCATAAAAGTTCAATTTGATATATGCAAAGAAATAAATTAAAAAATTTTGTCAAAACAATATGTATCATTTTACCCCCAAAATCGATTTTATCGAACATTTGGGTGAATACCGATCGAAATGGTCTAGAAAACCCAACGGCCCTTAACGCATAATTGAAAACCCAACGGCCCTTAACGCATAATTAATGATGTATTTTAAAACACGAAATATAAGAAAAATTGACTTATTTATTCAATCAGCAATTAACATCCTTGTCATAAATACAAAAAAGTTCAAATCTGTAAGAAAATAACTTCAAAGACATCTATCGACTCACTAGCGACATCTGTTGCCTAAATTGTTTCCTGCCTTAAGAAAAGTGTCCCATAAAAAATTTAACATGTCGATGTAAAAGTGTTCTGTTTTCACGCTTAACTTTCTCGCTCTTTCTCCCTCTCTCTCCTTTCCTATCCCTCTCTCTCTCTATCATGTAAATTTACCAGAGATATTATTTTAAAAAATTATTCAAAGTAACCTCTGAGACTTTCTTTTAATTTCCTTTTTATTGCTGAATAAAAAACTAATGTTTAAAAAAAAATCAAATATTTTTGGAGAAAATAGCTCGGAATGATCAACCCACCACACTTTAGTCCCTGATGGAGTTGCTCCCGCTCTTCTCCCGCTGAATATAAAATGAACCCTCCTCTCCTTCGCTCTTTTTTACTATATATATATATATATATATATATATATATATATATATATATATACATGCATATTTATTTGTGTATATATATATATATATATATATACACACCCATATTTATTTGTGTATATATATATATATATATATATTTATATATATACATACATGTATATTTATTTATATAGACATGTATATTTATTTATTTATATATGTATATATATATGTATTTATATATATATACAGGTATATTTATGTATTTATATACGTATATATATATATTTATTTATAATTATACATGTATATTTATTTATTCATATATATATACATATGTATACGTATATATATATATGTATATACATGTATATTTATTTATGTATATATACATATATATATATTCATATATATATATATATGTATATATATATTAATTTATATATATACATACATATACTTATTTATATATATATATATATACATATATATTTATATTTATATATATTTACTTATTTATATATATATATTTATATATATATATATTTATTTATATGAAGCAATCCAACAAAAGATATAAGCGTCAACTAATATCTTATAATTAGTGAAACATCCGGATAAAAAAACTGAAGCTCAATATACTGGATAGAGCATTAATATTATAATATAAAATGAAGTAATAAAATAAGGTGTCAATCAAATTTTATTAGAATTCAAAGTTCATGCAAAGCATCCTTAAGTCCTTAGCTCATGAGTTTTCAAAGATAATTCTTCTCTTCAGAGGACCATTACCGCAGTTATACTACTACAGGCAATAAAATTACGCTTTGAAAATATATAAAATTATATACACAAATATATAAAAAATACATAACATCAAACATATCAATCCAAAAACATACTTTTGTTGAATCCATACAGTCCATCCAGGTCATATAAGTTGAGAAGCATAATCAGGAAGGACATTACTCCAATATACAAACAGCAGTCCAAATATGTGAAATTGAAGGGGCCGGCAAGGTTATCCATTCGCGAAATGTGTCCATATTCAATGTTAATGATAAATAAATAAATAAATCAATCAAAATAATACAAAAAGTCCAATCAAAGTTCCGAGATCCCAACATGTGCAAATCCAATCAAATCCAAATTCGTTGTTAAATTAGAAAACCAGCTAAATCCGAATTGAGCAAAACAAGACGGACTCCCATCACATCTAGCCAGAAGAGCGAAAAATATATAAGTGATCTTCTCACCAGACATGACAAATCCCTAACGAACAGAAGGCGATATTAAATTGTCTACATCTCAGAATGACTTCAACGGGTTCAGGAAATGTCTGTCCTACTTCCTGTTTGACAGGTTCAAGAGAAGACAGCAACCTACAACCCCGCCATCCATCCCACCCAAATTAGGTTTTCACTGTCTGGGTCAGTAAACTTATTCCATGTCAAAAGGGAAAGGAGCTAAGAAGTTAAAAAGTTAAAAGAAAACTAAAAGGGAGTTAGGAAAATTAGGTCAAGTCATCACGTACCCATCCAAAAGTATTACTTAAAATCTGGCTTACAGTAAAAAACCGACTCAACAAATCTAGCCCCATCAAGTAATTTAGAATATTTATGAAGTTAAAAATTACGAAGTTATTAAATTCCAATAATTTTATAGTTTAATTCAAGATTTAATTTTTAAGATTTAATTTTAACAGGCCAGAAATTATTAGTAGTTTAATTTAAGATTCAATCCCATCAGCCCAGGAATTCCAACTCAAGGCCTGACATTCCCCAATTAAAAAAGTTTAACCTGCCCTAAGGTTTAATTTTTCCCAATTAAGATTTAATTTTCCCAATTACGAAGTTATCTAAATAATTATAACTTAATAATTTAATAGTTTAATTTAAGATTTAATTTTATCAGATTAGGAAGTTTAATTTAAGGTTAATTTAAGGTTAGGTTTGTTCAATCAAGAAGTCCAATCCAAATTAGGGCTTAATTTTTCCTAATCTAGAAGTTGTAAATATATTCAAGGTTTAAGGTTTAATATTTCCCAATTAAGAGGTTGTAAAGATATTGTAAAGATATTGTAAATATATTTAGAAACTGAAAATTTAGGTGTATACATTTAGAAACTGAAAATTTAGGTGTATAAACCCTTACAACCTCGGAGTCTAAATCCCTTAGGCAAAAAAGATTAAAAATCAAAAAGGACCCATCTCGAAGTCTGGACACCCCCGGTTTCATTGCTAGCCCAAACAGCTACGGCAAAACTAGTGGTGGTTTCCATATAGCATATTTGAATTTCCTTCTGTGTCGACATTTGGAGACTAATTCACTCCTAGAATTTATCAGATTTAAATGTTTAGGTGCAGTAGCTATCATTACAGCTTCAGAGTTGCATAGACCACAAGATCTGGATCCTGGGCTGTAGGAGTTTGATTTTTTTAAGATAGACCATTTTATATTGTGTGGAATATTATTTGATCTTAAATTTTTAACTAAAGTGGTCAGGGATGTTAACAACGAATTTGGATTTGATTGGATTTGCACATGTTGGGATCTCGGAACTTTGATTGGACTTTTTGTATTATTTTGATTGATTTATTTATTTATTTATCATTAACATTCAATATGGACACATTTCGCGAATGGATAACCTTGCCGGCCCCTTCAATTTCACATATTTGGACTGCTGTTTGTATCTTGGAGTAATGTCCTTCCTGATTATGCTTCTCAACTTATATGACCTGGATGGACTGTATGGATTCAACAAAAGTATGTTTTTGGATTGATATGTTTGATGTTATGTATTTTTTATATATTTGTGTATATAATTTTATATATTTTCAAAGCGTAATTTTATTGCCTGTAGTAGTATAACTGCGGTAATGGTCCTCTGAAGAGAAGAATTATCTTTGAAAACTCATGAGCTAAGGACTTAAGGATGCTTTGCATGAACTTTGAATTCTAATAAAATTTGATTGACACCTTATTTTATTACTTCATTTTATATTATAATATATATTTATTTATATATATATATATATATTTATTTATATATATCCATATATATTCATGTATATATATATATATATCCATATATTTATATATATATATATATCCATATATTTATATATGTATATACATATATATATACATATATATATTTATATATATATATTTATATATATATATATATATTTATTTATATATATATACATATATTTATGTATATTTATATATATACATATAAATTCATTCATATATATATATGTGTTTATATACATATGTATTTATGTATATATACATATATATGTATATATTTATATATATATATACATATATATATATATATATATTTATATAAATACATATATATATATATACATATATATATATTTATATAAATACATATATATACACATATATATATTTTTTATATATATATATATATATATATATATATGTATATATACATATAATTTATTTAGATACTGTATATTACATATTTCAGCAATGTACCACGGTTTTATTCAAAAGGGCAGATTTAGACAACTTTAGTAAATCTCTGTGCCCAGTGGAATCATAGGCAAGCTGAAACGATTGTAGTCACGGCCCGATAGGAAATGGCGTCAAAAATAACAGAAAACGGTGTATCCCTGAGGGGGTCCCCGAAAAAATTCGGTGTGGGATAGTGATTAACTAAGACTTAAGAGAGTTCGATGTTAGTTCGTGTTTGAAAGGCCTTCATGTAATTCCCTAGCAAGTTTCATTTGTTTATTTATTTATCTATTATTTATTAATAAATAAATATCTATTATTTATTTAAATATATACATATTTATATTTATTTATATATATATATATATATATATACACAAATATATATATATATATATGTATTTATGTATATATACGTTTATATATACATATATATATATATATATATACAAATATATATATATATGTATTTATGTATATATACGTTTATATATACATATATATATACAAATATATATATATATATGTATTTATGTATATATATACGTTTATATATACATATATATATATTTGTATATATATATATATATATATATATATATATGTAATTATGTATATATATACGTTTATATATACATATATATATATATACAAATATATATATATGTATTTATGTATATATATACGTTTATATATACATATATATATATATATATATATACAAATATATATATATATGTATTTATGTATATATATACGTTTATATATACATATATATATACATATATATATATATATATATATATATAATTTGTTAGCAATAAAATTATATACGGATACAAAAGTATCTATAAAAAACGAAACATTTTCTTAGATGCTACTAGCAGGGGGTTATTCGCGTAAAACTAATTATCTGATGTCCCGGTTTCGAATCCCACTGTCTTCAGCCACTAATATTCGTCGTTATGTTTAAAACAATATATATTTATATTCTAAGATATTACGTAAAATAAAAAGGGCAGGTGTTTGATTGTTTTCGGCGTTTTTCTGATTTATTTAGCAAAGCAATGTTTACTGAATGTAATGCCTGTAAAAGTTAGTCGACAAATTTATTTCTGTAATGTCGTCAGATATTTAAGTTTTTAGATACTTGTAAAATATACGAAAATAATTCCCTTGATATTGACTATTATAATTTTCTTTTCTTTCTGTGCGTATTACACTTTTTTATTCACTTCTGTTTTGACTTAATGTTAAATTCTAAAGTTATCATGTTAATCACATAAGCCGTTTTTTAGATGATGGGACATTTTCATGTCAGAATTTTGTCAAATTACACAAAAAATGTTATATAATTAAGTAAGTTATTTAAATTTGAAAAAGGAAATTAAATTAGTATTGACTATTATGAACGATTTATATATATATATATATATATATATATATATATATATATATATATATACAATATATCAAGCAAGCTTCAGCCCCTGTTCCATCGCCGAAATATTGCATCCATGTGCTTGTTTTACAAATACTTCAATGGATTGTGCTCCGATAAACAAGCTGCTCTAGCGCCCCCTAGACGAAAATACACTTGAACAACCCGACAATCAGCTAGGCCACACCCATTCACTGTAGAGGTCCCCAGATGCCGAAGAGCCTTCTACTCAAATAGCTTCTTAGTACGCGCTGCCGGCAGCTGGAACCCCCTCCCTGCCCCTTGTTTCCCCGTAAACAGAAATCTCGCTGTACAGCTCCCAACTTAGGATGACACTGAAAACCCACTACCTTATTCGTTACGTCTCTGTCTCTTACTGGCTTCAAGGACAAGAATTCATCTAGTCTGGTGGAGTATCAAGCTAAGTGCTATTACTTGAGGTAACATTACAAGGAAAAGGGGCACTATTCTTCGTATTAGCCAATGTATAGCTGTGTCGAGGATATCTTATTTGTGCTTCGAATTTTTTGTTATTTTTAATATTGTGTCACTGTTTATTTGTAGGAGGAAGTATCTTCATACCCGGTTGGCCTGAGGAGGATGTCTATCAGGAAATTCAAACTGTCCAGTAGTTTATTCAAATACTTTAGTAAAGAATTCAAACTCTCTAGTAGGTAATTCAAACTCTCCTGTAGGTAATTCAACATCTATATGTATATATGTGCGTGTGTGCTATGTATATATATATAATTATCTTATCTGAAATAGACAGATGCTCTCATAATTCCATACGAGAACACGAAATCTTAGCTAGATTCAGTTCAGTATCTCCGAAGATGTTATGTTAATTGTTCAGGTTTATAAGTATTGGTTATTGCTATGAAAGCGTCACACCCTTAGGGTTGATAGAAGAGGCAAATTAAACTTGAAAGTCAGGGTCGGTGAAGACATATGAAGAACATAAAGGATAAAAAGAATGTAGATTACATCAAGTTCCTTTTCACCGGTTCATCTACTGACCAAGTAATTCCTATTAAATCGAATCCAATGCCAATCACATACCCCGAAACCCACGCTCTCGTCCATTATTGTGCATCGCCACCATACTGTATATTAAAGATGCCGTCGGTTTATAAGGCAAACAGCTTCTAGATATAAAGAACGTGATCCCCCAGTGTCCGTTGGCGGTTCAACTAGTGGCAAATGGCCGGGAGGCTTTTTCGGCAGCGAGGCGCTCGAAGGTCAATAGAATAGCGTTAGCCCGGCGGTCAGAGAGAAAGACGGCGAGAGAGAGACAGAGAGAGATAGAGAGAGGGGGGGGGAGATGTGGGGGACCGTTCGATTTGCCTGCAGCTCGGAGGTCAATGAAGATTCGGGGAAAGGCCGAATGGCACGTTGAGTTAGTTCAGGCTTTCAACGCGGAGAAAATAAGCGGTGAATTACCCGCCACGTCCCCAGAAGATTTCGAAGCTAATCAGACAATTTGCTTGGCGTGTGCGCTATTCCCCGTCTCATTCGGAATTAACGCGAATAGACATCTATTCAGGTGACATAGGGTCACATTGTTTACACTTACCCAATTTCTCACCTCCGATTGGGCCGAGAAATCCAGATTTCATTTAAACAACTGTCCGATTTTCTTGCGTTTTTTTTTTACACACAATTTATATTTATCATACAATATATAACTGTGCATATATGCTATATATAATACCAATCATTCCTAGTTAATATATATATATACATATATATTTATATATATATATACGTATATACATATATATATATACATATATATGTATATACATATATACATATATATGTATACACATATACATATATACACATATATATATTATATACATATATACACACATATATATATATATATTATATACATATATACACACACACATATATATATATATATATATTATATACATATATACACATATGTATGTATATACATATATATGCATATATATATATACATGAATATATATATATACATATATATGTATATAAATATATATACATATATACATATATATGTATACACATATATATATATACCTATATACATATATATATACACACACATATACATACCTATATACATATATACACACACATATATATACCTATATACATATATATACACACACATATATATATACGTATATATATACAGAAAATATATATGTATATACATATATATATATATATATAGATTTAAGTTTTTCACTTATAAAATAGATCATTCAGTGAAGACCGGGGTTGTTCCAATAAAAACCAGCTCGATGATACTCGATAACAGAGTACAGAGCATTTATATGTGATAACTGCTTGGTAGTGAAACACGTGTAGGAAAAACATTTAATTTGAATAAATAATATTTGTAAGAAAAAATATCTTTAATGGTGATCATTGGTGTCCTGAAAGGAATGCTTTGGTAAGCCTTCATAAAATCACACATATATATATATATATATATATATATATATATATATATATATATATAGATATGTATATACACACACATTATATATATATATATATATATATATATATATAATATGTATGCGCGTGTGTTTGTGTGCGTGTACAATACACGATAAAATGTCAGCCTATTCGCTTAGATCCACTATAATCTCATTGTTTAATTTCTATATATATGAAGATGCTGTTTTGTTTGTGTGTTATAGAAATCAATTTGTAAACAAAAAGATCATGCGTTTAATAAGCGTTCAATTCTGCACAAAATCACACGACAATCTTTTTTTCTGTCGAATCTATTTCAGTTCACCAGAAGCAATTCTATGTTAGGTTAACGAATAACTTCAACATTAAAATGCGAAGAAACCAACATTATTGTGATCAGTAGATTTTCGTCGTTTCCTAAATAAAAAATATGACTACTCACAGACAATCTCAGTGAAGAATTTATTAAAAAAAAAAGATTTAAACATTTAAATAATTATTTTTAGGATTAAACACAAATAATAAAACATATTTGCATTTTGATTCGTAAAACATATTTGCCGTTTTACAGCTTTTAGATTTTGTTTCAAGATAAAGACTTCTAACTCGCTCATTTTTTGGTGTATTTTTTTAGTAATAGTAAACATATACTGAAGTAAAAAAAAACAGAAAAATAATACTACGAAGGAATAAGACATTTCTTTTAAATACTTCTTTAAAACCACTTGAAACATCGCGTGTGTATTATAGATTCATATATGCAATATAAACGTTTAAAACTATTATTTTTTAACTTAATTCAATCAAAAAAGGCAAATTGCTGTTGTAAGCGTAAGAAGCTATTGAAAATAAGGTGAAAGACAAGGGGTAGTCCTAACTTGGAAGCTGTACAGCAAGATGCTTGGTCACATTAGTTTTACATTACTGCATATCAGTACAATCGGGAAACCGAGAGCAGGGAGGGAGTTCCAAAGGCCCGCAGCTCAAAGAAGACATCTATATGAGTAGAAGGCTCTCCGGCGCTTGGGGACCTTCACAGTGAATTGATGAGATCTAGCTGATTGTCGGTTTCTACCAGTGTATTTACGTCGAGGGGGCACCAGAGAAGAAAGTTCATCGGAACACTTTCTCACCTCCGATTGGGCCGAGAAATACTGGTACAAAAAAGCACACGGATGCAACATTGCAATGATGGGACAAGTGCTAGAGCTTGGTGGATATTGGGGACGTATTAGATTATATATTCTTTATTCAACATTCTCTAAAAGAGATATACTTGTTTATAGTGCACCAGCCCAGATGTGACATCAATACTCCATGCATCGGCGGATGGTGGCTTTGTAGAGATATACGATACTGTCA
>OY744523.1:49566096-49568596 GCA_963556195.1 Sepiola atlantica | reverse complement strand
AATCTATGTATTTGAGGCTGTTCATGTTTATCTTAATTACTTTCGAGAATGAGATTTTCGCTTCCGGCTTTATATTTAAAACTTATAGATCATTTCGCCTCATTTTAATAACATTCTTTCCATTGTTTCCCAATCTATTATTGTATCTTGTCCACGCACCGACCTTTCTACATACTGAACGCTATTTTACTCGCCTACTGTCGCCACTATCCACATCCCCTTTGATCGAGCAACGCAGAAAGTCGACCCAAGTAAAATAGCTCTTAATGTGCAAATAACTCCGTGCACACGCGGGAGCAACTTGGCTCTAAGGGAAGTTGTCGATTATTGGAAACACTATATACTTTTTGAAAACATACTTGCAAAATACATTTGCTTTATCGTTTCGATGTCAGTGGCACAAAAGAAAACACGTAATGTAGATAGTGGTGTGGATCCAACGCGAGAAAAGAGTATATTTAAAAAAGTGAGGCTCCGAGAAATTATTACATTTTATTTATTCATTATTCAATTAAAAAAAAAGTGTTTGCTAACATTTCTTGTATTTGGTGTTAAAATTTTACCTTTCGATGTTACACGTGTTTCGAGCATGTTTGCATTTGCGGTGTTCGCTTTTGAGGAGAGTGCAGTCTAGTGATACACAAGAACACTTTCCCCCAGAATTTTAACTTTTCAGACTGCACTCTCTTCAAAAGCGAGCACTCTCTATCACGCCGCAAATGCATTGAAAGCACAACTATACTTATTTCATCACCATCGAACATCAACCTCAGGCCCGGATCTTATACCCTAAGCAGGCACCTAGCAAAAATCGCACTAAAACAATAAAGTATATTACACCAGTGTGACCCTTATTAAATATTTATATAATAATGATGAAAAAAAAAACTAAATAAAATAAAAATTAATAAATGAAATAAAAATTAATGAATAAATAAATAAAATAGATAATAGCATGTTTGATAGCTAATTAGATAATTTTAAATACATTTCTTTCAAACTTAACTCTATTCATAAACTAAGGATTTTTCTTACATGTATTTCATATCATCATTTACTTTTTAAAAAGCCAATGAGAAATATAGTCTGGCGTACCCAATTTTCTCATAATAATATATCATTCACACTGGTTTGACTGTAAAGTAGATTTTTCTAGACTGTCAATTTAAGATTTGTATTACTTATGAGACGAATAAGCAGACATATCTTTGATATTTTTCGATTATTTTGGGAGGCTTGTGTCTGGTGTATCAATTTCATATATATACACACATATATATATATACATATATATATATATATATATATACACATATGCTAGAATAATAATATAATTCAATTAACAAATTAGTGTTTCTCTAATGTTCTGTCCGCTTACGAAATTGAAAACTAACATATGCTACTAAACCTTATCCCTGGAATCCTTATTCCAATTTTGATCTAAATCTCTAACATGAATTTTATTCTCGAAAACGTCTTCGATTTATGGCTTAAGTTTGAGCTTGCTAAGAAGAATTTTAAATTCAGTGAATCATGCTTAAATAGTGTCTAATGGCTAGTGATAAAATATGACGCAAATTGGAAACATTTTAATTTTTAAATTTTAGATTGATCTGATTATATGTCTCCCAACACACTTTTAAATACATCGAAGATACTGACATATTTGCAATATTTCTTAATTGTTGTTTACTACCTTTGCTTTTGATTCAATCAACATTCAGTTATCCAGACTTACAAGAAGGGTTTCACCTCGTCTTTGCCCACTCCGCATACAACTAAATTAAACTAACTATAGCCAACATCTGTTTATTTTGCGTGTCTCGTAAACATGTAGAAATACGACCGTTTCCCACTTTTTTACAAAGTCGTTTGCATTTGTTTGTACTCTGCAAGACATCGTAACCTGCACTGATTTGTAAGCAGAGCGTAGACAATGTAGTGTTGCATCGTATGGTCTACCACTATCTATTCGCAGAAAGCTGGATCCGTTATGTAGCCCCATCTGTCTGTAGCAAATTTTGATCGCTCCATTCGCGTTCTCAACCGGTTGAATCCACATGACCCACCAATACACTTTGCAGCTGTGTTCTAAAATTACTAATGATAGGTAATTCAGATGAGGCTTTAATCGTGTACATTCACATATATAAACATATACTCATACGTCAGTTTATAGAAGGTAAGTACAAGATGTGTGAATGTAAACAAAGAGCATGATCGATTATGCTGTGGACAATATTTCTTTGTTTATAAATATACAAGTCTTGCCAATTAATGAAACCGTTAGATATTCCTCTTTATTTCTCATTCTTTTTTTAATATACATTTACTTTTCCATTTTCGCACCCACCGAGCTAGCATAGGGGGCGGTAAGCGGAGGGTGTAAAGGCGATAAGAGGGAAGAAGACAGAGAAACTAGCCAGGATAAACACACGTAAAGGTGAAGATATATATAAACATGCATACAATTATGTATGTAAATATATATAAGTCTAAA
>OY744523.1:49526096-49558596 GCA_963556195.1 Sepiola atlantica | reverse complement strand
TATATATATGTATATGTATGTATATACATATATATTTATATATATGCATATAAATGCATTTATATATATATGTATATACATATATATTTATATGTATGCATATATATGTATATAAATATATATTTATATATATGCATATATATGCATATATATATATATATATATATATGTATATACATATATGTATTTAAATATATGCACATATATGCACATATATATGTATATAGATATATATTCATATATATGCATATATATATATATCGTTATACATATATATTTATATATATGTATATACATATATATTTATATATATATGTATATACATATATATGCATATATATGTATGTATATACATATATGTTTGTATATATGCATATATATATATGTATATATATATGTTTATATATATACATATATATATATGTATATACATATGTATTTATATATATATATATATGCATATATATGCATATATATATATGTATATAGAGATAGAAGAAAAAAGAGTGATAAATATGAGACGATTGTCAAGATTTATTCAATTGTTCAATGCAAGGTGTATTCAGTAATAAACTAGTGTTTATTATTCTTTCCTTAAGCCAAGGCTTTTCAAAGATCGAAATCTTATCCATCAGAGGAGAAATACAGATGGGTAAGTTGGCTTTCGAAAAAACCAAAGTTCAAATATGGTAAAAATATGAAAATTATTATTAAAAATTATTAAAATAATTTTTGTTAAAAAAGCGTATTGAATGAAAAGAAAAGTTCCGTGAAAAAGATATGCAAATTGTCAGGGTGGTGAATTTCCGTTTAAAAGAAGTCCGGTGAAATGTAGAGTGTGAAGAAAAACTTCTTGCTAGGGAGCAGATATGAGAAAGTGCTCAAAATATAGGTAAGTCCAGACGCACTTAAAGCGGGCTGAGAAGAGGAAAACAGGCCATTTTTTATGTACTTCCAGGGCCAAATAAAACAGATGAATCTCATTCAAGGTTTAAATCCGAATGAGACAAAACGCAAAATTGTTAAAGATTTGGGGTGGGGGGGTTATGAGGTACGGGAATTTTAGAAAGCCGCTTTGTGAATTTGGGGGAAATAAAATAGAAGGGAAAGAAAAAGGAGGAAGGGTGTGTATGGGGATGCAGTTAAAGTGACAGGTAGGTTAAGGGTGTTGGCGGGCGGTCGGTAGGATGTAGGTTTAGGGAGTGGGATTAATCTGAAGTGGGGAGTGGGTATAGAAATTGTTGATTCTAAAAATAGAAATCAAATGAGTGAGCTTCTAACATTTCAGGCAGCTAAGAGAAAATTAAATTGTAATTACCAGTTTTGGTTACTGGGGGTTTAAAAAGGGTTAAAGTAGAATTAGTTAAAAGCATGGTAAAATAAATAGAAGAGTGTGAGAGAGTGAATGATTAAAATTTAAAAAATTAAAAATTAAATTTAAAAGGAGCTAGGGAATAGTTAATTAAAAAACCAAATTAAGGGTTGGATGAATAATTAGGAGGGACGTTAAATGACCAAGGAGACAAGAGGGGGAAATAAATTGATGGGAAGAGAGTTTGTGAAATTAAAGATCAAGTCTGTTCTACTCGGTTATATTAACATTTAGGGGAGGGGGACAGTGTAAGGGATAAGGATAGATTGTTTGAAACAATTTGTTTACAAGTAATAGGGGGTGGAATTGGGTTGGTTCAATCAAAAACTTGAGTGCAGTGTCATTGTTATAATCTATGGTGTAAATAGTGAGTGAGTCGTAACAGGGTAACACTTAACAATTACAGTTTAAAATTAAATTAGATATATAAGGGAAGCTTGCAAGGGGTTTCCAAGTAGTATGAAAATATGATTTGAGGGGATGGGGGTGAGATTGGTCAAAGATAAGATAAGGTGCGCAAAAAGAGAATAGACCGATAGAAAATGACTCGCGAGAAGTTAGAGGGATTAAGATTATTCAAAATAGGCCAAAATAAGTAGTAATGTAACTAGCTTGAATCAATCAATTAGTTAAAAAGATTTCACAAAGGGGGTTATGTAGGCTATTAAGGAGATAGGACAGAAATGCTAGTAACAGTTGAAATAATATAAGTGCTATGGGCCAGGGTTGGATAGAAAAATTAAGCAGACTTGCGTTTTGAAGCTAGTGTGTTAGAGATCTGATAAGAATTACAGGGGGATATAAATGGACCCAATTGGAGGGGAATTCAAAGGTCGTAGTTAAAAGGAGAACAAAACGAAGTTACAGGAGAATATGTTGCAATTAGGAAGAGTCCAATATAAGGACGGTATAGTGGAAGTGTGGGAGATAATAAGGGGGTGAGAATAAGAGGCCATGAAGGAGTTTTGTGGGTGGGTTTACGGACAGGAGAAAAAATGTGATGAATATAAGAGGTTAGTAGTGGAGCTGAAGTAAAAGGATAATAGGAGCTATATTGCAGATGAGGTATAAATGTCTAGATATTAGATATGTTAATGATCGGTGGGAAATAGGAGGAGTAATGTTAGTTCAATCTACTAAATGCGTCACGGGTAGATATAGTTGTTAGGTGTAATGGGGAGGAAAAATTTATTGGGAAGGTTAATTGGTGAGATTAGGGCGTTAAGAATAGAAGTTACAAGTTTACCCTGGGATATAGTTTAGAGATTTGTCAGATGCTAAAAAACGGGGGGGAGTTATTGGTTGGGAGGAGGAGTGTCAGAGGGAGTGATGAAATTAATGTATTTAAATTTTCGTTTGTGTCTGCAATTTGAAATAAGTTCATTTTTGGAGTTAATGACATTTAAGTTCTTGTGTGCAGTAGCTATCATATAAGTTTCCAAGGTACATAGTTGGCAGTAGTTAGAACCAGGAGTATATGAGTTTGACTTTTTAATATAGACCAACTTAGGGAGTAGGGGATCTTTTTCATGTCAAAGCTTTTTATTAGGTTGGAAAGAGAGGTGCTAGTGGTACTATTATTATTGTGTTTAAAAGAGTAGATATGGTTAGAGATTAGAGTCTTTATGGGGAAAGCACTGGCACCAATATAGATATGAATTTTGTGGGGGGTTGTTGTTGTATTATTTGTGTTGTTTATATTATTGGGGATACTTACGGTTTGTATGCTGGGACTCAGGTCGAAGTTTAAGTTAGGGTTATTGATAGGGGAAAATGGGGTGTCTTGGGGGATGAGATCGGATCCATTATTAGTTAGTGGTAGTTGTTGGTCAGTGTGGAGGGTGTTATTTAGTGGAGGGGGTGCTGATGGGGATGGTTGTGGGGAAAAGGGGGAGATTGTATGTTGGCATTATTTTGCATATTGGTATTAATTTGTGTAATGGTGTATTGTTTAACAGTACAAGGAATATATAACGTTACTTTGTATGCAATCACCGTTTAATGGGCATTCTCTAGATTTTTAGCAGTTGCATTTATTAGTGGGGTGTATGGTACAGATTTAATTTTTTTGTTGTTAGAAGTGATGATGGTTTGTGCTATATTGGGCATTGTGGAGTAAGAAATTTTAATAGAGTTCTTATTTAAAATAGTGCTGTATTTATGTGGGTGCTTGAACGAGTTATCTGAAATTTTGAAAAATTCCTTAGCTATATTAGTTTTTACATTGCAATTATAGGGTGGGTTAAACCAAATATTATCCTTTCTTCTAGTTTTTTCATTTTTATTTTCACTGTGTTCTTGAGGGTTAGCTGTTTTAACTATATTAATAGTTTTAGTGTGTCTATTTACATATTTCTTAGGGTTCTTGGGTATCGTGGTGCTAGTTCGTTGTCTATCTTGTGTAGCCATTTTGTAGGTAATAACATGTGAAGGTTTATTCCCCTGGAGAGGGGGATTATTTTCATATTTCATGTTATCAGTGTATCCCGAGTTAAGGAGTGCGTTATGATAAAAACTAGAATTTTGTTCGAATATAGGTTTATTAGCTGAAAGTCTTGAAATTCTATTTGAAATTGAAGGGACTATTAAGTTAATGATGGATTTAGGGTAATTAGAGTGCTTATGTACGTAACATAGGGTTAGATTAGGTTTGTGGTAAGGGTTAAATGATTCGGAGTTAAGGTCTAGTGTTAGGTAAAGGAATTAGATATTCCTTTCTCGGGTTCTATGGTTATGGTTAATCCGAAGTTTTTAAAGAAATTGTGTAGGTTTTTTTTGGTGTTATTGCTCGTATATTGAGCTAATCCCTTTCCAATAGGTTCCATCTACTAAAGGTTTTCACTTTGGTTTATTTTGATCCTATATATGTATATACATATATAAGTATAATATGCATATATATGAATATATATATATATGTATATACATATATATTTATATATATGCATATATATGCATGTATATATGTATATACATATATATTTATATATATGCATATATATGCATATATATGTATGTATATGCATATATATTTATATATATGCATATATATATGCATATATATATATATATATGTATATACATATATATTTATATATATGCATATGTATATACATATATATTTATATATATATGTGCATATGTATACTCATAATATATATGCATATGTATATACATATATATATATACATATGTATAAAAATATATATTTATATATATGCATATATATGCACATATATATATATATGTATATACATATGTATTTATATATATGCATATATATGCATATATATATATATGTATATACATATATATTTATATATATTTATATATATGCATATATATATGCATATATCTATATGTATATCTGTATATACATATATATTTATATATCTGTATATACATATATATTTATATATATGTATATACATATATATTTATATATATGTATATACATATATATTTATATATATATGCATATATATATATGTATATACATATATATTTATATATATATATATATATGTATATACATATATATTTATATATATATATGTATATACATATATATTTTTATATATATATATATGTATATACATATATATTTATATATATGCATATATATGCATATATATATATATATATATGCAAATATATATATATATATATGTATATACAAATATATATATATATGCATATATATATATAGGTATATACATATATATTTATATATATAGGCATATATATGCGTATATACATATATATTTATATATATGCAATATATATGCGTATATATGTATATATATATATATATATATGTATATACATATATATTTATACATATGCATGTATATGTATGTATATATATACATTTATATATATTCATATATATATGTATATACATATATATTTATATATATATGCAGATATATGCATATATATATATATATATGTATATACATAGATATTTATGTATATGCATATGTATGCATATATATATATATGTATATAATATATATTTATATATATGCATATATATGCATATTATATATGTGTATACATATATATTTATACATATGCATATATATATATATATATATACATATATTTTATATATATATGCATATATATATATGTATATACTTATATATTTATCTTTATGCCACATATATACATATATATATATGTATATGCATATATATTTATATATATATGCACATATATGCATATGCATATATATATATATATGCACATATATGCATAAATATATATATATATGTATATACATATATATTTATATATATATGTATATACATATATATTCATATATATGCATGTATATATATATGTATATACAGATATATTATATATATGCATATATATGCATATATATACATATATATATGCATATATATGCATATATATCTATATGTATATATATATATAATTATGTATATACATATATATTTATATATATGCATATATATGCATATATATGTAATAAACATATATATTTATGTATATCATATATATACATATATATGTATATACATATATATTTATGTATATCATATATATACATATATATGTATATACATATATATTTATATATATGCATATATATGTATATACATATATATTTATATATATTTATGTATATACATATACATGTATATATGTGCATATATATGCATATATATATCTATATATATATATGTATATACATATATATTTATATATATGCATATATATGCATGTATATATGCATATATAGGCATGTATATATATATGCATGTATATATATGCATATATAGGCATGTATATATATATATGCATGTATATATATGCATATATAGGCATGTATATATATATGCATATATATGCATGTATATATATATATGCATATATAGGCATGTATATATATGCATATATATGCATGTGTATATATATATATGCATGTATATATATATAAATATATAGGCATGTATATATATGCATATATATGCATGTGTATATATATATGCATGTATATATATATATAAATATATATGCATGTATATATATACCATATATATGCATATATAAACATATATATATATATATCCAGATATATATATACCATATATATACAAATATATGTACATATAGATCTATACATATGTATATATATATGCACACGTACATATATCCATATATATAAGCATGTATCTATATATATATGCATATATAATACTATAAATGCACACTTATATATATATATAAATATATGAATATAGATAGATATATATATGCATATATATATATATATATATATATATGATGGGCTCTCTCATCGATTTCGACGCATGAGTACCCGCCAAGGGCTGCCGCTCATGTAATTTTTATGGCTCGAGTTGCACAATCCCAACAACGTCTCTGAGTGGGCACTTCTTGATACCAATGGCAAGTAGTCGAAGACGACTGGAAACAATGCCGAGATAAGCAGAGATCACATACAGCACTTGGTATTCCCAAATGGTCTCTCATTTAGTACTGGCCAGGCTTCGATGTCGCTTAACTTCGGTGATCTACGGGAACCGATGAGTCATCAGGGTTGTTCCGTACGTATATGTATATATATATATATATATATATATATATATATATATATATATAATAATATATATATATATATATATATATATATATATACATATATATATATGTATATATATAACATATACTACTGTAATATTATGAGACACAACTTATATACGAAATAGATTCTAAGTCGTTATATTAAAACAAAATATATCAATTTCGAGGAAATTTGTTTTCTCAAAGGTAATACATATCCATCTGAATAACTTATCATGCTGTAAGCCAGTAAAGTGATTTTACACATTTTCAGACTATGCACTAATTGACCTCACTGAATGTTCTTCAATTGAAATAGTTTTAAATGTACGAACACTCACCAAACCCGATAAGGTTTCTGGAGTTGTCATTTCGTACCGCTTTTTTTATAGTAATCGATTTATAAAGTGACGAGCAGCAATTTCTTATATTTCTTAGATTGTGAGGTCAGTCGGCATTAAATAAACATTTGGGAAGTCTGTTTTTGTTCTAATTGGTCATACCTTATTTTTTAGAGTAGTGGAAAATAGTTGCTTAGAAGTAAGCTTTTGTAAATTCTTAAAACTGGTGAAATAAAAACAAAATGAAAATTTGTAAAATGATAACTTTTTTTAAAAGCGATATAAAATTATGGGTGCGTTTGGTTTAAAAACTGTTTGGTCCTTTATACATAAAAAAATACACATACAATAAATATGTATCGGACATTAATAATATAATAAAAACACAACAGTCATATATATAAGCAATCTCCAGAATAAGCCTCCACTGCTTACAATACATAATTATTCTATTCTTCTATATTGTTAGTGACAGCGATACAATCTTAACACGCAGTTATTTCTGTCTCGCGAACCTTCTAACGCTAGGGGATCCGTTCAAAGAAAATTCGCGCTTTTCGATATCAAGTAAGCTTTTTTGTTGTTTTCCGTTCATCTCAGTCTATTTAAAACAACGAAGCCTTGAATTCCAGATGCTAGCAAATTTTTACCCCACAAATAACATTTCAACTTAGTATCGCGTATTGTTACAATTTTCTTTATTGAAATCGCTCCAAACAAAGCATGAACTTCATGAAAGGTACTAACAAGAACTAATATCAGTATCGTACAGACAAGAGATGACCTATTGGTCTTAGTCTAAAAAATACCAATGTTTTAGGTAGGAGGAAAAGAGTCAGCAGGTAGAGAGTCCTACAAGCCTGTGGTTCTTGGAAAGAAGCTACTGGAATAGGACACTGTATTACCATGAGGTATCAAAACAGCGAATTGATGGAGACCACTAGTACAACGAGTCAAACGAGCTGTAACAAAGGAAGCAGGGATAAGATCCAATTATTCTGAAGAATACATGTCATGGTAGTATTTATAGAAGAGACTGAGACAAGAAACATCATGTCTGTGAGAGAGAGAGGGTGCAGAGATAAAGAACGGATAGGGCCAACCAAATTACAGACACGCGTCTGCACCTTATACAACACTCTCAAAATAATACATAGATTCGCCAGCCCAAATATGACAACAGTACTCCATACATAGTATGATAGTAGATTTGTGGAGATAAGGAATAGCATCAGGCGTGCGAATGTGTTCGGAGCGATAGAGTGAGCCAACTTTAGTAGAAGCTGATAAAGTTATGGATCTAATGTATTAATTCCAAGAAAGATTTGATTAGAGAAAAAGACCAAGAAGTTTCAGAGTCGATTTCTCCTCAAGAGCAGAGTCATCCATGAAAATCTCAGGAAGAAAAGGCGCAGGCCAACGATGGAAAGACACCAGCTGAGTCTGGATTTAAATTAAACAATCTATTTCGTACCCCAATCAACAATTCACCCCAGATCAACTTTGAGACTAGCAGCATATTTCGACTGTCCGAGAGGGATGGGCTAGAGTCAAGCACCAGAGTAAAGAGTGGTATCATCAGCATAGATATTAAAAAAGAGAATGAAATGACGTCGTCCAAAGTTACTCACAACCTTCGATCAGACAGAAATACCTTATAATTTTAAAAACCTCACCACCAATACCATAAGCATATCGTTTGTGTAGGATACCAGAATGCCACATTCGTCAAACGCCTTCGAAGTGTCACGCGCAATTACACTTCCTTACCTTGATGTATCTATAAACCGACAAAGCCGCTCTGTTACAACATTTAAAAGATCAGCAGTTGAACGAAAACAACGAAAACCATACTGAACATCACTAAAGAGGCTCAGACTGTCCAGAAAGTTTACAAGCTTGCCGTTGACCAACCTTTCAAACACACATTCTATTAATGGAGAGGAGACTAACCGGACGATACTTTGTTGGGTCAGACCGATCGCCAGCATTTTTAATGATAGGGGTAAAAATACTCCTTCCAACAAGAAGGATAACAGGACTTTGAATAATTTAAAGATTATAAAATAAAATCTAGGAGCACTGAGGACAACAACAGGAATTTAATAAGGACCGGAAGCTTTATAGTTCTAAAAATCAGAAAAACGTCAAGTAACTATCTTTGGAGTGATAATAACAGAATCAGGAGACTTAACACTTTCCAAAGGAAAATAATGAGGAGAGGCAGCAGAATCATCAAGTGAAGAATTGTCAGCAAAAAGACGAGCAAAGAGATCACCTTATCCTTAGAAAATGAAAAAAACCTGAAGACGATCGAAAAGAGGAGGTATAGCAGGCGTTTCACTATTAACAATACTATTGCAGATTCTCCAGAAATCACGAGAGCCAACCCTTGAGAAGATATTGAGTCAGGAATCCTTTGAGAGTAGTTAGACTTAGTCTCAGAGAGTACTCTCTTGTATGGATTGATGACTTTTCTGTAGGAGTGTCTAGAATTCTCAGAACTATCCTGGCAATACTGATTTAATTAATGGTTACGATGGGCAATGCAGAAGCACAACTAGATGACAACCATGGAGGAAAATGAGGTTTTGTTTGAAACTTACAATAAGGAAGTAAGGTGTCAATTTCAAAAAAAGAAGCCAGTCAGTACCCTCCGTAGCAGGATCATTCGGAAACAATCCAGATAAAACTCCATGAAACGTCACATAAGCTGAGAAGCCAATCCCAATCAGCATTGCTGTAGTTGAATGTCTTCTTATGCAAGGTACGATCAATAGAAGACTTCACCATAAAATCAATCTGAACATCATGGTCAGGAGAAGAGGAAATATAACATGTCAGGAATAGTAGTGAGAAAGAAGATCAAGTAAGGATGGTTGATAAACACCTGTATCAGGAATACATGTGGGGAAGGTTACACTTTGGGACAAGGCATGAGACAGAGAAAAGTTAAGACCCATTTCACGAGTTAGATCTGTGCGGTTAGAGTGAGGGTACCAGTCAGAATGATGAGCACTGAAGTCTCCAAAATCTAAGATGGAACTTGACAGATGAATTTGCAATGCATCCTCAATACTGCTGGATATAACATCAGCAACAGATCAGTCAATGTCAGAAGGTAAACGGTACAAAAAGAACAAATAAGTAGTGGAGTCTAGAAAATACAACCTCAGACAGATAAGTAGACACCCATGAGATTCAAGGCTGGGGACACGTGCAATGAGGAGACCCTTGCGTAAAAAAGAGCAACACCATGCAAATGCGTGGAAGTGTATAAGTGAACAAGAGGCAAATAACTATACAAATGAGATCGTTGCTATAAATAAAAACAACCAGATTAGCCTCACAAAAACAAAACATGTAAGGATATTTGACCAAGAGAAATGACTGACCATCGGGAAAGTTTGACTGCAGATCTTAGATGTTACTATGGGAAATAGTAAGGTGTTTGTTGTGTGGATTAGTAGAAGGCATAATGATAATAAGAAGTGAGAGATATGTAAAACTACTTCAAGACCAACCGAGCCTGAAATGAAACAAGCTACCAGCATTTAATTCCCCGGACTCAAATTAGTCTAACTAAAAAAATAAGCCCTTCAAGAGCCCGATCAGAAAGGAAGAGGTTACTAAGCTGACTGACAAAACATGTACCCCTTAACTTGTTACCGGCCTAACTAGAAACCAGTGTTTTTTTATCGTGACACCATCACGCTTAAACAAAGGCGGTAATACCCCATGTTGTCATTTTAAGAGTCTTGGCATCAAGAGTGACCCGCAAATATGTCATCAGGAGCGGGGTCAGCTCATGAAGTATTTACATACCCACATATATGTTAAACTTCAGTGAGTCTTTTTTGTTTTGTAAATTTATTTTTAGTGTACATAATAACACACTTGCATATATTTAACAGTAATACATATTTAAAAGGAACTTATCACAACAATTTGGTCGTCCTGAGCTATAGAGAAAGGTCACTCATAAGATTCAAGGCTGGGGAGACGTGCAATAGGAAGCGCTTGCGAATAAAAGGAGCAAGACGATGCAAATGCGTGGAAGATTCCAAGCGGACAAGAGGCAACTAATCATATACGTGTAGATCGTTGCTATCAATAGAAGCACCCAGATTAGTCTCACAAAAAGCAAGGATGTGAGGTGATTTGCCCAAGAAAAAGGACTGAACATCAGGAAAGTTTGACCTGAGACATCTGATGTTACTATAGGAAATAGTAAGGTGTCTGTTGTGTGAATTTTTAGAAGACATAATAATAAAAAGGGAGACAAAGGTAGAATATCTTACAGACAAGCAGAGCCTGAAAGAGACCCAACCACCTGTATTCAATCTCCTGGACTCCAAACAGGCTAGCTAAAAAATAAGCCCTTAAAAGCCCAATGGGGAGGGAAGTAGGAACTAGACTGGCTGACGAAAAAGTCTACCCTTAAACTGGTTACGTGGCTAATCAGAAACTAGTGTGTTTATCATGACACCATCACGCTACAAAGTCTAAAGATGGCCTTCTCGTCAAGAGGTAAGACACCATCCTGCCACATTAAGAGTCTCGGCATCAATAGTGACCAGAACTATGCACGACAGGAGAGAGGATTACCTCATGAAGTATTTACATACCCACATATATGTTAAAATAGAGTGACTCTCTCTTTCTTTACATTGAGTTGGTGTCAGTGGCATATATAGCCATTATTCCCCCGCAATATTTCAACCAGCAGATTTAAAAACGTAAAAGACTTAAAATATTATATTTGATATCGATCAATAAAAATACTAGCAATCAATATGATGCTGCTTTTTTTGGTTATACTTATGTTTGTATAGATAATCAAGGAAGGCGCGAGAGCGCTCTATCCCTTAATAGACCTCACAAATGGCCTATGCTGGAAATCTCATTTCTTTGATCAATCATAACTAAAAAACCAATAAACCAAATTAGTTAAAACTTTGCACAAAATTTGTATTTGATAGGTTCTGTAAGTGTGTAGAATTTCAGAATCATTAGTCAAGGCAACCTAGAGATCCAGAAAGTTCAATCATGAAATCATGTTATCTGTGTATACGTACCTACGTATGTACGTATGTGCCACCCTGTATCTCATCAACCATTTGATGGATTCAGCTGATTTTTGGCAGAGATAGAGGTTCTAGGGTCTAGTTTATGGCATTTGAATTTCAGTTTACTTAGTTTTCCAGAAAATTCCAAAAGACCTTATGAGAAGGCATTTTATTGAGGCATAGTCTTTACAAAAGTAGTGACATTCCATGAAAACTGCCAGTATATAGAAATCATTATTGTCATTAAGGGTATGACTACATATCAACCAAACCATTTCAGTATCACATCACTATAGCATACATCTCTATGCATTAGTGAATGAAGTGTGTGAGGTGCCCTGAAGAAAAATTCCTACTAGTAAAATACATAGCCCTGTTGTGCTCGCATACCCTTAATGACAATAAAAGTGTAAACATTCGGGAATTTCCTTGCTTTTGTACATTTAGTGTATATGAATTTTCATCTTAACCCTATAAAGGGCATATGATTTCAGTATACTGGCATTTTCATGGAATAATATTAGTATATAAATTAATATGAATCAACGTGGTACAACTTAATTGACCAACCTGGTTCTCTTTTCGGCATTCTGGCAGAACGGGACCACGTATTGGTTGCCAAGTGAAAGTGGTAAAATTGAACGGACTTAATTCGAACTTGCCACACCCAGGTCTTCAGTCCGTATCGTTATAACCTTAACCACCGTCATCTCCCGAAAATAACATTGAATAAATGGTTAATTTAATCCACAGGGCGTGGAGTAAACAAAACCACAAACTAAAAAATGAAACTCATACTTTGCGGTTTTCTGTGTTTATTTTCAGCGCAGTTAATCATTTAGTTCAAGGTAATAACTACAGAAATACGAGTATCAATAAATGTAACTCTACTTACAGACATTTCATCTATCCAAGCCATGTTATGCATATCGTTGAATCCCGCCCATAGATTTAATATTAAGAAAACGTAAAATATAACCACAAAAGATGTTATATAGATTTCAGCCTCGGATACCACAGGAGAGATATCTTTACATTCAACCCATGCCAACATCGAGTACCCCTGCAAGGTTAATATAAATAAAGCTATGTGTACCGGAAGCAAACTGATATAAGTCACGCTAAAACTACCTATTCATAACAGCACTGTGATCTTTACTTAATTCTCCTGAAGATGAACACGGATAGGTTCCAAAGTGTTTGGGACACTAACGATTATGGCCGATTCATCAGCCAATTCCCCACCGGAAAAATAACCCTGATTAGGCTAATATAAAGAGTCCTCACCTAGATATCCATACATAAGCTTCATGTTATATTCACATGGTATTTTATTGCTATTGTTCCTTTGGACGATAGTTGACCAGTGCGATTTTCAAAATTATTTATCGGGTTGTTTATTTTAAGAATATGCAGAGGACCGATTTTTTTATTCGCAAATAATCGGACGAGTTATCAATATTTGTATTTATAGATTTATTTAATTAATTCATTTATAAATAAATTTTTGGTACACAAATTTATATAATTAATTTTTAAATTAATTAAATGAATCCGTATACAAAAAAAAATGTATGAATTAATTAACTAAATGAAAAATCTCTAATATATATATATATATCTATATATATATATATATGTGTGTGTGTATATATATATGCGCACACACATATATATATATATATATATATATATATATTTATATATATGTGTATATATATATATATAGACATATATATAAGTGTGTGTATATATATATGCGCACACACATATATATATATATGTATATATATGTATATATATATATGTATATACATACACATATATATATATATGTATATATATATATGTATATACATACACATATATATATATATGTATATATATCTATGTATATATATATACACACATATATATATATATATGTATATATATCTATGTATATATATACACATATATATATATATATGTATATATATCTATGTATATATATACACACATATATATATATATATATGTATATATATGTATATATATACACATATATATATGTATATATATGTATATACACATATATATATATGTATATATATATATATGTATATACACATATATATATATGTATATATATATGTATATACACATATATATATACGTATATATATATATGTATATACACATATATATATGTATATATATATATATGTATATACACATATATATATATATAAATGTATATATATATATATGTATATACACATATATATATATATATATATATATATATATATATATATATGCAACCATTGTTAAAATGAAATAATTATTCTGTTGAAGTATATTTTTTTTCCAATTTTTCTGATAGTCGATTTTTTATTATATTTTTAAAAAATTATGCATTTTGCATAGGTTTCACAGGTTTCACGTGCGTTTTAGATGTTTCGTCGAATCATCCTCAGGTGTCAAAAACAAAGTGACAAACAAAATTGAGAGAGAAGAGCATTTCCAAAAGACGTTAGAGAAACGCGCATCGAACGTTTTCCGTATTGTTCCAGGAAGTCGTTGGCGATGTTATATTCAGTAACGCTGGACGGCATCACAGAACAAAATCGCATTAGGTTAAGAATCTTAAAATGTTACCAATGGTTTCATATGTGATCTTGTTATTAATTTTATGTTGGTGAGTTTTTTCATGTAGATCGCTTTCAGTATTTTTATTTTATTTTTTAAATTGGTTTCGGAATGAATAATTTTTGTGTCATTTGTTTTAAATCTATGGAACATTTTTTTATTTTTATTTTATTTTTATTTTATTTTCATTTTATTTTCATTTTATTTTCATTTTCATTTTATTTGTATTTTATTTTCATTTTATTTTAATTTTAATTTTAATTTTAATTTTATTTTCATTTTATTTTTATTTTATTTTTATTTTATTACAAAAAATACCATCAGAGAATTGAAATAATATAAAGGTATAATTAAAACGACGAAATCTGTTATTTTTAATAATGTTTGCATGAATGAGAAAATGTTGCTAAATACATATAATATATATATATATATATATATATATATATATATATATATATATATATATATATATATGAGTGTGTGTTAACTAAAGCAGCATGTTTTTATGAAGGAAATATTATTTAATTGCATATAATTTTTCCTTTATTAGTTTTTTTTTTTTTTTCAATTTTACAAATGTTTCATTAGGTACACCGATCGCATCATTAAACATACAAACATTGTTTTAAATAACAGAATTCGTCCGTTTAACTATACCTTTTTTATTTTTTCAATCTTCTTGTTCGTCTTTTTTGTATTAAAATCAACAAAAAAAAAAAGTTCTATATGATTAAGGAACGTGTTCTATTCTTCGTCGAATCATCACGTGTCAAGAGAAAATGCACAAATAAGCTGAAGAAAGAAGATACTTTAAAAAAACCGCGGGAAAAGGCGCAGATAACGTTTTTTCACATTGTTCAAGGAAGTTGTTGACAATTTAAATTCAGTAACTCTGGTATGACCTCACAACAAAATTGCATTACGTTAAGCATTTGAAAATGTAAACACTGATTTAAAATATTATTTTGAACAATTTTTACACATATATATATATATATATATATATATTTATATATATATGCATATATATGCATAAACATAAACATATATATACATACATATATATATATATTGTATAATATATATATATATATATTGTATAATATATATATTGTATAATATATATATATTGTTTTATATATATTTATATATATATATTGTATAACATATATTTATTTATATATATATATTGTTTAATATATATTTATATATATATATATATTGTATAACATATATATATTCATATATATATACATTGTATAATATATATTTATATATATTGTATAATATGTATTTATATATATATATTGTATACTATATTTATATATATATATATATATATTGTACAATATATTTATATATATATATATATATATATATATATTTTGTATGATATATTTATATATATAGTGTATGATATAAATATATATATATATATCGAATAATATATATATATGTTGTATGATATATATATATATGTAATATATATATATATTTTATAATATATATTGTATAATATGTATATATATACATTGTATAATATGTATATATATACATTGTATAATATATATATATATTATAATATATATTGTATAATATGTATATATACATTGTATAATATATATATATATATATATTTTACAATATATATTGTATAATATGTATATATATACATTTTATAATATATATATATATATGTATATATTTTATAATATATATTGTATAATATGTATATATATACATTTTATAATATATATATATATTATAATATATATTGTATAATATGTACATATATACATTGTATAATATATATATATATATATATATATATATATATTATAATATATATTGTATAATATGTATATATATACATTGTATGATATATATATATATATATATATATACATTGTATAATATATATATATATATATAGTGTGTAGATTTCAATTTTGTGTAGAGAATTTGAATAACAGAGCTCAATGTAATTTGAACAGAGCAAAACAGAATTATAAAAAGAAAAACTATACACACATTAAGGTTGTCCACATAATAACTTATTTCGACCCCTTTAATTAGGTCTCCTCAGATGTATAGACAACTATGTCAAAAAAAAAAAAAAAACCGAGTTTTTTTTTTGTTTTTTTTTTGTTTTTGACATGGTTGTCTATACATCTGAGGAGACCTAATTAAAGGGGTCGAAATAAGTTATTATGTGGACAACCTTAATGTGTGTATAGTTTTTCTTTTTATAATTCTATATATATATATATATATATATATATATATATATATATATATATGGTAAGCTATGAAAATATCGTTATGGCAATTAAGCTAAACAGAGGCTCCTGCGTTTCATCCCCGGGGGAATCTTCAGGCTTAAATGCATTGAGTTATTTTTGCCGGGTGTTGTTATATACACGGCTGGCTAGTTAACCAATCAGATTCTGTGTTGTTCTCTCAGCCAATCGTTGGACTTCCCACGAACAAAGGTGTGGTTAGTGTTACTTCCTTTATATATCCTGTGCTATTGTTTTTTTTCTATAGATTGGCCTATATCATGTTTTCTTTTGTTGTGTCAATATAATGAGTGAATTTTTTTTATTGTAACACGTAGTTCAATTGTATTTCTATTTCAGTTTTTTTATTTTTAATTTTTAGTTTATTTTAGTTTTTGTTTTTTTATTTATTTATTTATCGTTTGCACAAGGTAAATAAGTTTCCGTGTAGGAAGTTGTTTGCTATCTCACTTCTACAGTTTAATTGATTTCGGGGGTCTTTAAAATTTAGGATTTCAATTTTTTACATTCAGGCATAATCTACACGGGTCGTCTAAATTTCTACATGTACTGGCCTATCGTATTATTTTCCATTCAGTTATTGGTGAGCGTCCATTGTCTTTTAGCTCCCAATAGTGGTTTGCTAGTGCTGTTTTAATTCGACGTTCTCTGTTTTTAAATGTGCTTTTTGTGGTCATAATATCTAGTTTTAAAAAGTAGGGAGGTCATACGCACGTAATACTTCTTGTTATTCCGTATTTCCTAGGCAAATATTGTTGCTTGGTATACAATACTTTTGGTTAGGCATTTATTTTGTAGTGGACAAAATCTACGATTTATGCAGTTACATCTTTTCTCTTCATTTCTATTTTTTTCATTTCTATTCGGGTGGTTACTATTAGTGTTTTTTTAAATTTCTATTTGTATTGTTTATATTTTTGTTCCTCTTAGTGTTATGTTCGTTATATTTCTCACTTTTTTATGTAATTTTTTTATTTTTTCTTGGTCTCTGCTTTTCTCTTTTAGTATTTTGTTATTGTGTGCCTTAATTATCATTTCTACGTTTTCGAAGTAGCTTTAGGATAGTTTTAGGTTATTTTTATTGAATATATCATGCAGGGGATTGGTTACAAGGAAGTGTTTTTCAATCAGATTTAGGATTTTTTTGCCCAGTTTAGGTTTTAGCATATGGTTATAGAAGGGGGTATGGTTGATTATATTTCTCTTTCTTTTCTTTTTATTTTGTTATATTTATTAGTATTCTTTTTTTGATATTAAATTTCGGTATTACGGTAACCACTATTTTTAGAGCTATGTTGTAGTTGTTGATTGATTAAAAAAAAAAACACTTTCGTTGCTAGAATTATTGATAAGCCTACGTTCGATATAATTCGGAATATGTTTTATGATTGATGGGGGGGGATTAGATTTTGGGTTTACGAATATTGGATTGGCGTTATCTTTTAGGTATGGTACTTCTACTTTTAGGCCTAGTTTTTTTTCATTTCCATATGTATAATTTTCTTGGAGTTTTCTCCCTTGACTTTGTTGGAATCTCTTATTATCGCTAATCCATCATCTCTATAAAAACGATATCTGTATTATCAAATATATTTGTGAGTGTATATAAAATGAATAACCCCACAAGGTATGATACCTCCGCAGAGTCAAGGGCACTCATGGCCAAATGTAAGGAGTTTGCCATATTTGTTTTAATCCATTGGTCATCGTTATTGATTAAAACTGATCTTTTACATTTTTTAATGATGTGAATTTCGTCCTTGGATATATATGTACACATAAGGCGATGTTGGAGAGTTCTTCTGATATAGAGGGGTAGATTCCCACTATGTCGAATTGTAGGAAGGTACATTTGTTCTTATTTTCTATACTGTTAAACCAAGCGATTGCTTCGGCAGTATTCACGCATTGGTTTAATTCTAGTCTTTTTTAATTGTTTGTTGATTCTAGATAGAATTGTTCTGCTGATCCTTCCTATTTCTGGTTTGGTCGGATTAATTAAGCGAGTGCTAGGGTTATTGTTAAAGTTACTTTTGTGGTCTTTTAATACGATATCGGCTTTCTTAGGTTTCAATTTACTAACTTTGTCGCTAATTTTTAGTTTATCGGTGATTTGTTTACTTTCAATATATATAATATCTATGTAATTACGTTCGCTAGTATCTAGTTTTTTTTTTAATTGTTCGTAGTTTTCTGTTAGTAGTTTGTTATACTCTTGTTTATCTATTTTGTAAAAATGTCTAGTATATAATGTCAATAAACCCTTGGCATAAAGCGTCCTAATTAAACATTGACTCTTAAATGACAGTGGAGCTGACCGTGGATGAATTGCATCTAACTGATATATATATATATATATATATATATATATATATATATATATATATATATATATATATATATATATCAGTTAGATGCAATTCATCCACGGTCAGCTCCACTGTCATTTAAGAGTCAATGTTTAATTAGGACGCTTTATGCCAAGGGTTTATTGACATTATATTTTAAAAAGACAAGTTTTTAGTTCATAGATGAAAATATTCCGGCAACGTTCAGTATGTACATACGCTTCTCGATCTCTGTTATATATTTGGTACTAATAAGATAATATCTATGGAGAGAAAATGATGCTGATAGGTGAACACTCTTTTATTTGTTTAAAATATTTCTTCTGGTATTTAAATACGTAAATAATGATCGGATTGATCCTACAAACCTGTCAGCTTAGGCAACACTTGGTGCAACTAATACAGGTTAGGTTCAATATTCTGACTTATTAGGTTCGCAATCTTTACACTTAATCACAAACTACGCGATCGAATAGATGAGCAACAAGACGGCTGTTTAGTAAGAACGCGATCTTCGTGTGTCTTCGGATAACTTGTAATGTGAAATGGAATTAGTCTGCTTCCTCCTTGTAAATACCCACTGAAAGGCAATCAAAATGGCGGTTCGATTTTTATGAAATGTTTCTTACATATATTTCCATCAATGGCGTGTTCCGTACATTTCTATATGTATTGGACTGTGTAGATAAAGCCGTTGAAATTACCAAACTCAGTGTAAGCTTGACCCCCGGGTTTAAACGTTGCGTCCCGAGGGCTTGTAGAATGATTATGGTGCAATTAACGTATCTTCAATATTGGTGAAGGTTGTATATAGAATAGAGAGTTACAAGAAAAAGGGGTTCAGAGAAATTGAGAGAAAGAACGTGAGTGTTTCTTTTGTAACGATATATATATTTATATATATACTTATATATATATATATGTATATATACATATATATGTATATTTATATGTGTGTATATATATATATATATATATATATTCATTCAACTAATTATATACACATTTTAGTTGCATTAATATCAAATTATATATCGCGAAAATATGTATATATGTTCTATATATATATATATATACATATATATATATAGAGAGAGAAAGAGAGATATGTTCACATATTTATAAACATATACATATATTTAAATATATATATAAACACACGCACACGCACACACACACACACATATATATATATTTATGTATTTTTAATGCGTGTGTGTCTATGTCTGTGTGCGGTAATAATACGTATATTTATAAAGCGGATTAATATGTAAGTATATATATATATATATATATATATATATATATATATATATATATATATATACATATAAATATAAATACAGGTATATAAAGCAAGTATGTATAAACATATGTATATATACATTTTATATACATACATATGTATATATTTAAAATAGACATAGAAAAGATAAAGAGAAGTCTTTCAATAAGCAGATATGTCGCTTCTGTAATTGCAAATGTAACCGTTTGACCTCCGCTGCTTTTTAGTGGGAAGAAAAACTCTATATGTTTTCCTGACATATATAGATAAACCTTTTATGAGAAAGGTGACTTATTTGGGCCGCAATTTATGTTCCACATTTCTTTATAAAAAACATATTTCTCCTCCAAGTTTTATATAGACATCCGTCAGTCATTTTGTTACTTTCATTTCTTAATATAGCTTTAATAAAACTAAAAACTACTACAAATACAAACAGCACTGGCATCATGATCATGATGATGATGATGATGATGATCATCATCATACTACAATATATTATTAAGAATTAATGGCGTTTTTGGAGTGTGACGGTTCGTACGCCAATAGAACCATGCGATTATTTGATCAAAAAGAAATAGGCCTAATACACATTATTATGATAATACAGTTGTAAGTGTTTATATATATATATATATATATATATATATATATATATATATATATATGCATATATGTATATTTATACTCCATTAGTAAAGTAAAGTGGATTTTTCATGTGCAACTACAGTCACAATATAGAAAATAACAGAACACTTCATATACTAAACTTTCAACTCAAACCAACTGCACGTCTTAAAGCGTATTTCATGAAATCATACGTACATTTCGTCCTTGTTAAGAAATTATTAGATTTAATCAAAATAAACTGGTTCTCTCAAATACGTACTCTTACAAAAAATGTTCAAAGAGTTTCACTCTCGTATTACTTCACCACGACTACACTCACATTTACCGTGTTATTTCCTTAATCGGTATAATAATTATTAAGTCAATGTTAACTATTTCGTGTTTTTTACTCATGCTATTTCCTACATACTATACTATCTCTATGAAATGATCAGGAAACGCGTGTATTCTATCTGGCATCCTGAATGTATTCGCAGAATAAGAGAGTATCGGACTGGTCTTATTTTAGAAGTGCCGTCTCGCTATTCATAATACTTCTAATCATACTTCAGAATGCGGGAATCGCCTACAGAACACCTCAAATCAAAGTCAAAATGATGCCTCAGGCTGACTACTATGGTCTTCGTGAGTAACTTTTTCTTTAAAAGACAGGTATTAATATTGCTTTTGAAATATAAAAGACAAAAACTAACCTGGCTACAACGTTTCATCTGAATATACATATAGGGTGGGCAAAAATAAGGGTCCTATTTTAAAAAATTCATAACTTTTTTATTTATTGATTTTTTTAAATTTTTTTTTTAGAATAAGTAAGGGACCCCTTCCGAAGCAAGCATGAGCCGTATTAGCCCTAAGGAACGTACCCTCATTTAGAAAACATTATTTTTGCTTAAAAAACTCAAAACAGTGTAAAAAACAATACTTTAGTTTTTGTAAGTTTTAAGAAGTGTTTTTCGGCTAAAATTTGTTTTGTTTATTTCAAAAAATCTCGGAAGGGTCAGTCTACACACACATAAAGTTTGGTGAGTTTAACTTTTATTTTGTGTAAGTTATTCAAATTCAAGTTATTCAAATTTAAAGATAGGACCCTTATTTTGGCCCACCCTGTATAATTAACTATCACTTTACTCAGATCAGATCTTATACATTCCTTCGTTTCTCGCTTCTTCGAAAGTTTTTCTTCAATTTTAACGTCGTCAAACTTGTACCTCTATCTTAACTAATCATTTTGCGTCACAACTTTTTGAAAACAATTGTTTATGGATCATTATTGGTTCGCAATAATGGATAGGTAATTTTGCGTTAAAAGATAATTAACTTAATTATGGAAGAAAAACAGTTATCGTCTCCTTTCGTTCTGATATGACATTGTTACTCTTAAAAGTTTCTATTTTTCAATTTCGGCGTTTTTAAACTTTTTCACTAATTTTTATTAAACATAATTTTTATTAAACATAGTGATCATTACCACATTTTGCAAGCCATTACTTATTGACCATTATTGGTTTAGTAAAAGGGATACTCATGTTTGGATGCAAAAATTTAAAAAAATATTTACACAAAAACAAAAACAATTATTTTTACCTTTATTCCGTTAACCGGAGGGGTGGAGTTACGGACAATTATTATTTTTTAAATTATTTCATAACTTTTGTGAATTGTCAGTATTGTAAAATTGATTGCACAACAATAGAACAAATTACGTCTTCACGTAAATATGTCACAAACAGCAACAAAAAAAAATGTTTTAATTTAAAAAAATCAAAAAATTAAAAAACAAAACAATGGCTTGCAGATGTTTACTACTTAAGTAATATTAATTTATTTAAACTTCAATCATTCTTTTCTATTTTATTCGGCCACTGCAGGGACACCATCTCCCTTTTCCGGCGAAATATGCAAAACAATAACTTAAAAATAACTATTAAATTATTAGTTATGAATAGAAAATAACAAAGGGAATCCACTATCGGTAATTTACGTGACTCAAATAGGAATTACTGTGCTTTAAATAAATTTACGATAAATCTTTACTATTACACTAAACGTATGTAACCCACCCCAAAAAACTACAAAATTCTACTTTTCATTTTCTGGCGATAACATATAAACAGATTGAAAATATCAGCCAAAAAAGGAAATCACAATATGAATTAAATATTTTATGTTTTATATGACGTTCCGATATAAATTTCACGAGTAATGAGCAGCGCTTTTAATTAGCGGTAAATCAACATGCATAAACGAATAGTTTTTCAATTTTGGGACGGAAATATTTGGGTGGGCACATTTTTTTTACTCATAAAATTATTTTTGTCTGTGTATAATTAAAATGGGGAGACGATATTACTTTTTTAAAAATTCGATTATTTGATTTTTGGTGGAGGGGTACAAATTATGAAATAAACGAACACTTCACAAAGCAAAATTAAACATGATGGAAAATATGCGTAGTTGGCTAAGTAAAAGTGACGATAATTAACTTCAGCGAACCATCTACACAATACGAACCAAACTGTGTTTTTTTTACCATAACTTAACCCTAATCTTGCGCTAACCTAATTTTTAACAAACATTTAGTTTGCAAAGTCGGTTTACTTCGGTTCGTAGCATAGAAACTTGATTCGGCTGTAATTCATTTTGTACTAGTTGGATTATTGGACTATTATTTTCATCTTGGTTTTTATTTTCACAACGTTACGGCCGATATAACCTCGACCTTCTCCAAGTACAATATATTTTCGAATTTGTGAACCAGAACCTAAGAGTAGAACTTGGGAAACTGGACGGCATTCGTAACTAAACCCTTTATTTAACCCACCGTAGTGGATTGTTTCCATTTCGTCAGCCCTGGCACGGTAGAAGTTCAGATTAATTAATTATTAGGTTATTATTAGTTATTATCACCTGTAGTAAGAATTTCACCATCAACCCTTAGAAGACTCTTCCTTAGAACTGATTGTTAATACACACCTTTATCTGGAGGTTGAAGGTTCAATCCTTACTGTAGGCGATAATAGTTAAGAATAACATTATAATGAATTAACACTTCTACCCGGTTATGGGTGACGGGACGAGAACAATCTTCCCTCGTGAATCAACTAAAGGGTTCAGTTTGATATTCTACACAGATTCCCGAGTTTGTAATAAAGATTCAAACGTTTAAAATTTGCATCTAAAGAAAGTCGGAGGTTACATCGGTCGAAACGTTGTGAAAATAATAACCAATTAGATAATAGTAATCGAATAATACAAATGATCAATTCTCATCAAAAAATTTTATTTCTAAACTTTCCTTTGGAGTTAATTGAATTAAATAAAACATTTTAGATATTAAAAAGTAGACTCTATAATCGCAATCGTGCATTAAAATTATAAAATCTATAAGTGTAGTACACCAATGTCTGCGATTATTGGAACTTAAATATAGTAGACGTTATTTTTAGATGATTCGTGTAGAGTTTCTTCATATCGAAAACTAAAAGATTGAATGTTAACAAATGTTAAAATATATTTAACCTTAAAATTTAAATAGCCACAAACTGTTAAGTGAGAATTGTGTTTTACTTTTGATAGTCACTATGCAATTCGGAAAAACCCCTAAAAGATTGTATAAGCGTAATAATATAAAAGTTAAAACTTATAAATTAGAACGTCAAAGAAGTGTAATTATAATACAAGGCTATATTTGACAAATACGTAATGGGAATGCGTCGAATACGAAAATGTATTGACTGATTGTAATACATATGAGGTGTTGTTTATATAGGCAATCTAATAAATAGCTTTAATTAGTTGGAGGGTAATGTGCACGCTATTAGCTGATAACAGGAATTGTAGAAACTGAATAGTTTAAGATAGCATGGAGCACTTTTTTATAAGTAAAACACAAATAGTTCTGTAAAGCGTTTGGCATTAGTATATGTTATACTATAACTAAACAATACTATATATTGAGTACTGTTTAAATCAATAGTTAAACTACTACATTATAATATATTACTTTATGATATAAGTATATAAATCATAAATATGTATAATGTCACACACACATATATATATATATATATATATATATATATATATGTATATATATATATATATATATATACATATGAAGAGTTCGAACGCGATAAATCCAATTCGTTTAAATTGAGAGCTTAAACAATAAAAACACGAATATGTTAAATCTAGACTTCGAATAAAAACATAGTTTTTGGGTGTCGTCGAGTGTTGAACCGCAACACTTTTTTGTAGGGACAGTTTCGTGAGTTTGAAAATTGCGTTTATCGCGTTTTGCATTCGAACTCTTCATATATATATATATATATATATATATAGAGAGAGAGAGAGAGAGAGAGAGAGAGACTTATAAACCAAAGTACATGCTAAAATATGTGTATTTTTAAAATTCTTTTAATTGGCTGTAATTTCTAAATAAATTCACAATTCCTTCTTCTGTAAGCAATATATATATATTTATCTCGTCGCCCCACCTAATACTAATGTATTTGTGAACAATAAGATAAAGGGTGCTTAAAGGTCTCTTTTAAGTCAGCATCTAAAGTACATATCACGTGTGTACACACAACGAACACAGGTGTGAATTAGATGGTAGAGTATTACGCCTCTTTACTTCTTCTTCATAATAATAACAATAATTAGAAGTGATGGCACCAGCCTCAGCTGATACCACATAACATAATCGTGAATTGTCAGGGAGGATGGGAAGACCGACAAGACCAATGCTTGTTGCCAGCGAGAAATCAATGATAAGCGGCTGTTGCGATACCGCAAAATCATTTGTAATGATTATAATAAAAGAGTACTAGACATCTGGGGAGGCTTGTTGTCACTCAGACTCCAAAGAACAAAACCGGTTATTATCAGTTAGCAATCACTGACAATGACCTTGTTAGAACTCTTGTGAATACAAATAATAATAATAATGATAATAATAATAATAATAATAATAATAATAATAATAATAATAATAATAATAATAATAATAATAATAATAATAATAATAATAATAATATAAGTAAATATACCTATTATTTTTATTCATGCAATAATAATATCTAAAAGTCTTTAAGGTAAATTTTTAAAAAGTATTACAAAAAATATATCGTTTTTGGCTTTAAAAAAATAGTATTTGTTGATGCTTGTGAATTTTAAATGAAATATAAGAAGAATAAATAATGGAATAATTTTTCCAACTGGTCACGGGTATATCTGTTTGTGTACTAACGGGTCACCGCTTATTTTGTCCTAAACCCAACTCGAGGATAAAAGTGTCAGGTGGACAGTGGGATAACATCTTGAGGATTGGTAACGCTGGAGAAACTGGACACCATTTGATTATTTAAGAAGACGGCTTAGCAATAATATTTTAACTTGAAAAGACCATGCAGTCAGGTTGGAAGCAACCCTGTGGTATTGTGTTCCACCGACGGGTAACTCTAGGAAATGCGATTTGTTCATGGAAGTTCCGTTCAGTTTCAGGTACACAGAGAAAAAAGGGGCATTTGTACATTCTTGTAGTTTTCTGAGGTTTTATTGTAAACGTCTCGGAGATATACAAATATTTTTAGCTTATTTCGACCTAAACCCAACTCGAGGATAAAAGATTATTGTGTTCGTTAAGTGGACGGTGATTCATAACCTTGAGTATTTGTAACGGTGGAGACACAGGTCAAGATTTGATTATTTAAGAGGACGGCTGAACAAACATATTTTAACCTGAAAAAGGGCATGTAGACAGGTGGGAAGCAGCCCTGTGGTATTGTGGTCCACAGACGGGTAGTTACAGGAAAGGAACTTTTCTCATGGAAGTTCCGTTCAGTTTTAGGTACACAGATGAAGAAATGGGCATTTTTACAGTTCTAGGAAAGATGAAAATATTGTTAAGCTATAGTTATGTAAGGTATCGTTCTAACCGCACACTCGTCTTTGTTGGAGATTTCAGTTAGTCTATTCATGTGTTTGCAACTGAAAATGTATATTAGAAATATGTTGCTTTGCCTCTTTAAAAGCAGACCCGGTGGTAAATGTCCAATATAGAATTATAGACGAAGGTTTTTGAAAAAAAGCCGACGTCTGATATATACCGGGTTAATATATTATTTCCATATGTAAACAAACCTTTTTCACCTGTTCTCTGAACAAAAGAAGGGATGTTGAAGATTTGGCGCCAAGACGGTAAAACATATAAAGTGCTCTGAAGTTTGGATTTTATTCGTCGAGGGGGTTAAACAAGTTCTTCGCAAAGTATATGTCTCGCACGAGCAGCAAAATAGAATTGTCGTCCCTGGAGTGAAATCCCCTTTCAAGGGCCCCCGACTGAACCGAATTGCAGATGTCGTCTTTAAGTGATTCGAGAAGAGATTAGGGATTGCAAATTCCCCGAGGCTCATGAAATCGCCACGCGTTTCAACCTCAACAGCTGGGATGTCGGTCTTCTGTTTTTTTATGTATAGTTTTATCGATGGACCTAACCTTCCTTTATCCCCTTCAAACAGGCGTGGACTTGTTATTTTTCAAATTCTGTTCAGTGAATATCTATTTGTTTATTTAAAGATAGATCGCAAGATCATCTCGAAAAGAAAATAGAAAAACAATTTAGGAATTATTTTTTCAAACTACAATATGTTTATATATTAGTCATATTTAATATGTATGTGCGCGTGTACACCCTCTGTCAAAAATGACGAAAGAATTAAGCTTCACCATTGTTCGCACTAATATTCATATCCATATAAAATAACGCCTCAACTGGTGAGGTTTAAAAAATAAATAAGAATAGTAAATAGAAACTGGAATATTATATTAAAAAAAAGAAACGAAAGGAAACGAAAACGTACCAATCGATTTATAAAAACAAAAGAAAAAAATGTATCATTATGGAAATAGTGAATAATTTATTCCCGAATTTATTTAAGACTGTAGGGGTGTTTAATATGCTATTTGCTTTATTCGCCACCTAAATACTTAAAATGGTTTTGTCCGGCAGTTTTTTACTCGTTAACGTTTGTGTGACCAGACGGATATTTATTGGTCCCCCCGATTTATAAAATCGGGGCACTTATGTTTTGAGGCATGTCCGTCCGTCCGTCCGTATGTTTCTCCGCAACCATCCATTGTATTTCTCTGAAATTTTGCATGAAGTTGTAACTTTGGTCAGGTTAGAAAGTGACATTCTCCGATTTTTTCAAAAATATCTGGTTGCCCCCCCCCACCGGTGGTCAAAAGGCCTCGAAATGGCAAAGAATGACATTTTTTGCCCTATAACTTTTCATCCATCCATTCAATTTCTCTGCAACTTGGCCGAAATCTGAAGGCAATTGTTCCTAATAGAAAATAAGTATCGCTGACCTTGGAAAACATATGGTTCAAGCCCCGATTTGGTCAAAATCCCCCCAAAATGGCAGAACATGACCCATAACGTTTGATCCATCCATTCAATTTTTCTGAGACTTGGCCAAAATGTAGAGGCAATTATTCTGGATATAAAATGGGCATCATTGACCTCAGAACAATTCTGGTTCGCGCCCCCAGGGTGTCAAAGGGGGGTCAAAAATGCCCCAAATTGCCCAAATTTATTCCATTTTACACTCGCCACATCGAGTCACATACAGAGGGGGACAACGCACGTGCGGCTTGTTTCTTCCCTATTTATATACAAATCTATACATATTAGTCGCTAATATAGAGTTGATGATAATAATAATATTCGAAAAAGTATAGCAGATTTTATAGACTATATATTTATTAGTAATATTCTTCGGCACACCCTCTTTTAGCAATCTAATGTTATCCTTAAACATATCATTGCCACGACTATTTGCAGTCTTTATAAAATAGTAATAAAAAGATCAACATCTGATGAATATTTCATCAGATAGCATTAGAAAATGTCATCTGATTTTTTGGTACTTCTGTATCATGTGGGACATATGAAATGGTTATTTTAATTTAGAAAGTCAGTATAAAAGGGAGATAATGCAAACATTTTTGTAACAATAACCCATAATGTAAATCTATAGAATTAGTGAGAAACTAAATTTTAAAAAAGATACTTATGCAGTTTACGGACAGGCTGAAATAATAACGCTATAATTTAGAAAGCCATTCTTACTATGAGGAGGTGGAGGGGTGATTAATTCTTATTTTATCAATTTAATAAACAAAATAGTTAATTAAACACCGACCTCCCTATGTAAAGAATGGCTTCCTAATTTACAACGTTGTTATTTCAGCCCGGTCCGTAAACTGCATTAGTATCCTTTTTAATGTATTTTCTTTCGAATTCTCTGGATTTTTCTCATGAGTCAGGGTTACAATATATAAAAAAACAGTTTGAATTGTCTCCCCTTTCAACTGACTCTTCTAAATTAAAGATGTAAATTTCATCTAGCAATAGTAATAGAGGATCACCGAAATGTTTTTATCTTTCTTTCTGAATACATTTAATCTTGTCTGAAGATTTCCTAAGCCCTTATCTTAATCTGATCTTACAACTTGTTCCATAACTATGCAACTCTATTAACAAAAAAATAGTTGATAGAATTAGTTTTTAAATTTACCGTGACAATATATATTGTATCTACAGTGTCGATTAAATAAACACTCATTCTTCTGTCTACCCTTGCTTCTCTCTATCTTTTTCTCTGTCTTTCTCCATCTATTTCTCTTTATCTCTCTCTCTATCTTTCTCTATGTCTTTCTCTAGTAAAATATATACTCCTAATTTTCCTAATCTTTTCCTGTAACTATAATCATTTACTATTGAAGCAGTTTGATCATCTATCAGCGCATGACTTCAAATCTAATCATTGCATGATAATTTCAGAATAACGTGAACTATTATCGTTACGAATAGCAAATTTCTCACGTTTCTAAATTGTTTAGATGGGGATTGATAAGTTGTATTATTTGGATTAATCAGTCTACTATTCTAACATTCAGTGTTATTCACACAAAGTTTCGGCCGATGTAACCTCCGAATGTTTTTCAGGTGTATCTTGTAGAACTCGGGAATCTTTCTGTCGAACTTTACCAAAATTAATACGAGAAGTGTCCGCCTATACCCGTGGCGTAATGGATAAGTATTATGTAAAATTTAGTTCTAAGTGACACTCTTTTACAATTGCGAATTACTTAGGACTTCTGCCCGGTCATGACTGACGAAACGCGAGAATGTTACCCACGGGGAGTAAATAAAGAATTCAATTGTATATTCCATACAGATTCTGTAGTTCGACAGAAATATTCCCGAGTTTGACAGGAGGCTACTGAAAAGCGTCGGAGGTTATATTGACCGGAAAGGCTCCCAAAATTAATACTAGAATTGTCCGTAAGGACTTGTGGCAAAACGAATGAAGTACTAATGAAATACTAATGAAGTACTAATGAAATACTAATGAAGTACTAATGAAATACTAATGAAGTACCAATCAAGTACTAAACAAGTACTAATCAAGTACTAATCCAGTACTAATGAAGTACTAATCAAGTACTAAGTAAAATTGAGTTCTAAGTTATAATCTTCTACGATTGAGAATTACTTAGGACTTTCGCCCAGTCATGGCTGACGGAACGAGAGCATGTTTACCCTGTTGACTAAATAAATGGTTCCGTTCGCAATTCCGCGCACATTCCCGAGTTCGACAGAAATATTTCCGAGTTCAACAAGATACACCTAAACGAAGGTTGGACGTTACATCGGCCGAATCGTTGTGAAAATAACAGTTAAAATGAAAACAGTAGTCGGAATTATCCACAAAAAGTCTTGTTTTACACATTTATTCGGCGAGTTTTAGACATTTATCCGGCGAGATTTGTTGCAGATATGGGAACAAATGATTCCCCCGATCTGTAACGTTATCTGGCCCTAATAATAACGGACATTTGGGAAATACCTCTTCGACAGATTCAACGTTTTTGCGATCAGTGCCTCTTTCCTCTTAGGTTCCTATGACTGGAAACACTCTGAGAGACATTTATATATTTGTGCGAAATGTTGCCAAACTTATAAAGAACATTGATGCCAGCAAATCAACTGGCCCTAACAACATTCATATGACGATGTGTAAGTATCTGCAACCAGAAATAGCTCCTATTTTTACAAAAGTTGTTCAATCGCTGCTTAAAAGACGAAATGTTTCCAATCACCTTGGAATACTTCGTCAGTCTGCACAGTATTTAAACATTCTGGAGATCGGTGCTGATTCTTTGTAGAGCGCAATCAGTCTCCTGTGCTTCATGACTAAGTTGCCAGTTATCTCAGCAAAAAACAGAATATATAAGTTACCAGCAATATGGATTTAGTCTTGCAATATTAACAGCTGATGTGCTGACTGTAATATAACATAAAATCAGTGAATCTATTGACGGGGCTTAGTTTCAAACGCAATAAGATTTGACATATCAAATGTCTTTAATAAGGTTTGACACAAAGGTTTACTTCACAACCTTGCTAGCTATAGAATATTTAGAAGAATCTTAACAACTATCAAATGCGTTATCTGTAATAGGTGTATAAATAGAGACAATGGCAAAAGTCTGAAGCATAGAGTATCAACTCCGGTGTGCTTCAAGGATCCATTCTGAGCTAAAGCCCTTCATGATCGCCACAATGATCTCCGAAATTGCATTTTAAGATCATTCCCTGAGATTTATGCCGATGAAACACCCATAGACAATGTCGATATCTTTCTGGTGTACTTTCTTCTGACCTGGAGCACGTGCTGCAATAGGGAACTGCTTACTTGTAAATTAGTTTACCATCAACGCGCGGATCCTTACTTTGCTCCAACTGAAATGAATGTCTCTCTACTTTAGGAAGTTCCACTGCTTTGTAAAGATTCTAGGACAGGCATTCGTTCCAGACCTCAAATAGAACAC
>OY744523.1:49513596-49521096 GCA_963556195.1 Sepiola atlantica | reverse complement strand
CCTATTATAGGTTTAAACTTTCGCTGATTTATCTAGTAGTTTATAGTAGCCGGATGGGTTAAGTCGCCGGAATTTCAGTTAAAAACATGACTCATGTTCCGGGGTTTCGAATCCTGCCAACAGTATGTATAAAAGTAATATTGACGATTTTTAAAAGAATGAAACGTATACGTATGTAGATAACCCGATATTCATAATATATATATATATATATATATATATATATATACGTTTAAATAAACTGTACGTGATACAAACGTTTATTACAGCAAGGAATAAAGACGTTTGTGACATTTTGTGAGGTGGAATGAAATTGAAAAATTATAAAAACGGGAGGAAATAATTTTAAAAATTCATGAATATACTAAGCCGGCTTTCGTCCACACTCATCAGAGTATCTACGTAGAAATAATTTAAGCAATTACGACTAAAAACTTTTAAAAAATGTAGACCAGTTACAAGTTTAGAAAAAAAATGTGGGGGGAGGGTTACAAGTTGATCACATTGAGTCTTTGAAGCCACTCGTTTTGTTTACAAAGGGAGGGTTAGTCTGACTTAATATATATAGATTCCCGGACTTTAAGGTGGAATAAAGAATGTGAACTACTTATGACAGAAAAACAGTCACTAGTGTAAGTCGACGCACATTCGGCACTATTTATAAGATGGTTAGCAATAGCTGACCCGGAAGTGTTGACTAAATTATTTAAATTATTTAGTCGGCCCCGGCGTATTGCAGTGGGGATGTGTTGTTTTATTCTGGAGTCAAACCTTTGCACTGGTCTTACTACGTATACGGCATCGCATCGACATTTAAATTGATAAATAATATTACTGATATATTGGGGTGGGAGAACATCCTTATGAATAGATTTAAGCAAAGTTCGAGCAGAAAAACACAATTCTAGGATTAGATGCCTGGTAACACCGACGCACAGCTACAGAAATGTGGTTAGCAAATGTTATGCTAATATTGCCTAATCAAGGTAATCTGAGGTACACCGGACATTTTGGATCAACAAAAAGTGTAGGCTTATAAAAGTGAGTGATCTTAGTAACGATATTAGAATTAACAATATCGAGAGGGTAGCCATTTTCAACGAGCATCTATATATATATATATATATATATATATATATATATATATATATATATATATATATATATAATATACATATATATATATATATATATATATATATGTTGTTTTTTTTAGTGAGGAGTATAAATGAACACATTCAATTAACTACGGTTAAGTATCTACCTTAATTCTATGAAGAAGTCACCCTATATATGGGTTTGTCAATATTAATTTCTAAAGTAATTATCCACAGACGCGCGTGTCTTTATTTTAGATAGCAGTAACTATGTGCGTTGTTTCGACTCGCAAAACCTTAGCTTTGCTGAATAGGTGTATAGACGGCGAAAACCGCCTCCATTGATAATTATTACATAAATAATGAATTATGGACGTAATCATAGAGTAAGACACACAGTCTAAAGAAGTTACACCCTCATAGCATTCAGGTAAATGTTTCATCGTAGATCATTGGATTTTGTAGTGTTTATCGCTAAAAATACAACTTACGAAGATAACGTGTATACATTTATCAGCGATAAAATGTCCAAGTAAATCTGACTAGGTTCAGAAGCTTAATGTTTAGGGTGCCGAACTGTATAAACTCTTGTCGCGGTTTCGAATCTCGGCAAAATTCTGCAAGGCTTAAGAGAATATAGACGGCGAAACATGCGTCCGCGGCGGTTACATATATATATGCATCCCCACGGCTTCCTTCATATGCACGCTTGAACTTGAGTTGAGCACGGTTCTGATGAAAGGAAGAGTTTCCGAAATATTATATAATACGGAGTTTCCACCAGACCATATTGATACAGGTATTACATAACATTGTAACTTTGTGTAGATAAACATATATATATATATATATATATATATATATATATATATATATATATATATATATATATATATATATATATATATATATATATATATATTTATAGGAGTTCATACCTTTTTTAAAGCATCCAAATAAATTTTTAAAACAAGGGGTAAGGTAAATCAAAATACCTTTTAAAGCATGTTAAGATGCGGTGAGACCGGCAGACCAATAACATCTGATATAACTACACCGAAGAGGCCGATTTTACTCGGCGAAATATATCTGTAATATAAACTAAAAAAAATGGTAGTTTATAAAAAAAAAATCGGTTTCGATTTTTTCTTTTTCATACAACATCATCGCATCGTAACATGCTTTAAAAGGTAGTTTGATTAACCTTACCCCTTGTTTTTGAAATTTATTTGGATGCTTTAAAAAAAGGTATGAACTCCTATATAAATACATATCCACGTGCTGGCGTGATTTCATACGAGAGAAGAAAAAAAACACCATGAGCCGACTACAACATCTGAGACCGGCAGACCATTAACATCTGATCTAACTACACCGAAGAGGCCGATTTTAATCGGCGAAATATATCTGTAATATAAGCTAAAAAATGGCAGTTTATATAAAAAAGTCGGTTGCGATTTTTCTTTTTAATAAAACATCATCGCATCTTAACATGCTTTAAAAGGTTTGTTTTATTTACCTCACCCCTTGTTTTTAATATATATATATATATATATATATATATATGTATATATATATATATATATATATATATATATATATATATATATATATATATATATATATATATATATATATATATGGAGAGTTTACTTAGATTGTTTCCATAGAAGATTCATCACAACGAAAAAATCTTTTATTTCATTATTTATTTATTTTGTAAAGTTTTCGCTCCCTACACGTGTTTCGATACCTAGGAAGGTACATGCTAGGCAGTTATCAGGGGAGATACACACCCAAGATATTGACCTCAACAACTGACAATACCTCAACAGGGGGCTGACTTAGTTGAAATCACTTAAGAAGAAAAAAAAGAAAATAAGTTCAAAAGACAACTTAAACAACTCGATTATATGTGGTAGCTGTGATATAATATATATATATATATATATATATATATATATATAAAGCATGTAAAGCATTATCTCTAACAATCAATTAATCAATGTATATATATATATATATATATATATATATATATATATATATATATATATATATATATATTGATTGCTGGAGATAATAGTTTACTTGCAAATGCTTGATATCAATCACAATAGTCGATTAAATTGTCAAGAATAGCGATGCAATATGTTGATCTTAGCGAGGTCTTCCCATTGTGGGTTTTTAATTGTAAGAAGCTTTGAACATTACCGTAAATTGCAATGTTATTCAGTTTGCAAATATGATTAGTCAGATGCTTTGTCTTAACAAAAAGAAGCATTATCTAGCTTCGTCGGATAAGAATATGTCGCAAAATGCAGTAAAACGAAGCGTAGTAAATCGTAATTAGTTTTAAAGCACATATTAATCCGTTGAGTGTTATTGTTTTTATTTGTTGTACTTTCAAGCTTTGTGTTTCATTCTTCTTTTCTATTACATTTCTTTATTTATTCACCTCCTTCTTACCTTTTGTTTTCTCTCCTATTTATATACTGCTTTTGCTTGCCATGAGTCGCCCGAGAGTCCTTTTACTTTCGTATTATTTCTCTGTTGACTTTAAATAAAATTAAAATATAAAACAGTTTTACTTAATATATGGTATTTTTCATTGTAAAAAATGTTACTGACAAAAGAGGTTTAAAAATAAAAAATGGGGAAAAAGAAAAACATTGTCTGTGTATACTTCTAATTCTGCCCCACCCTTAATAATTGTTCGTTACTATTTCATACCTCGGGCAAAGAAATAGGGGACATCATTACTTCTTTTGAATTATAAGATTTCTACATTTCTTGTTGTAACGAAGATTCCAGGGAACACATTCGGTTATAATCAGTGAGCAATCTCTGAAGCTGATCTGTGTGAACACTGCTATTATAAATAATAATAATACTATCATACACTCAAGAGTTATTCTGACAGAAATATTAATTGGCCAAATAGAAATAAAATGACGTTAATAGTGGAGAAATAAACAGCAACTGCAAACTTAGAGGGCATTGCTTTTCACAAAGTCACTACTAAGCTAAAGACCTACACAATATATACACATGAAATTTCGAATGAGAAAAAATCTCAATATCGGAGAAAATGCACTGGAACAAAAGAAAACGTATCATAATCACAATGACAAAAAACAGAGATATAATATATGAGTATCGAATAATTATTGGAAACTTGCAGAAAGAAAACGGTTGAATGGAAAACATAAAGTTCGGCCATGATATGCACCTATTTGAACAATCCGTGTAGATCATGTTTAAATTTAAAAAATGTAAAAAAATAACTAAATTGTACAAACTAAAGAGAAAATAACTGTAGACACAGAAGAAAATTTATTAACAAAATCAAAAGATTGAATAAAGAATAACAAATAAATGAATAAAAAGCTAATACAAATATAGTGCTAAAATATTATTTTAAACAACATCTTACATGAAAATATTTAACAGGAAAATGTTTTAATTTCCCCCGGGTCAGGGTAACATCACTTTTGGTTATTTCAACCATTTAAAAGTGAGGACCCCGAAAACCCTTTTCAAAGAAAGACAGGTATATGCATTCATAAAAGAAAAAGATACTTAGTGATAGATAACAAAGGGCCCCGATTAACTGGATTACAAACAGGTTTGGTATGAAAAACTGTCTTACCTGAGCTTGACTGCTGGATATTTATCATGTTATCCAGAATACACCACAAGTTGATAGCTAAAAAATATTTATCTGATTATTTTGAAATTTGGCATAGTGGTTACCGTTATAAAATTTTCTCTACAAAACAATAAATATATATATATATATATATATATATATATATATATATATATATATATATATATATATATATATATATATACCATCTACCACCCAATGACGATATGTTGAACAGAAAATAGTTATTTTTAATATGGTAACATTTAATAACGGGAATGTGTCAATTTCTAAACACATATGTATGTGTACTCTAGAATATGTTCAGACCGACGCCAAAATTGCTACAAAAGAATAAACGAACATAATATGTCAGAAAGATTCTGAAGTAATCGTAAAGGATGAACTAAATATCCCACAGGAAATGCTTGCGCCCTGTGCACACTTTTAAATGGCTAACAGTGAAACTTGTCCAAGGCTTAACAGTCAACGGAAACGTTCAACATTACCACGTGCGCTATCGACAGGCGTCGTTTTCATATCCGTTGGCACGAGCTCGTAATAAACAGGGGAGTATTTAACTGCACAAAGCTCTCTTCCATCTGTTGCGGCGTCGCTTGCGCTCGATGGGGTCCGTCCATCGCATGGCTTACGAGAGAATCCCAAAAGACAATCTTTTTGAGGGACTGACTGAAAGGACCTCATTAACGACCCGTTTCTAACTAACAGTTTTAAAATCTGTAAATAGAAACATTTAAATGAAAAATGATGAACCTCGTTAGTTGTGTTACTTGAGGTAAAACCACTAGGAGAAAGTGTACTATTTCTCGTACAACCCAGTGTATAGCCATATCGAGAAAATCGTATATATGCTGCGAATACTATGTTATTTTGAAGATGTGGTCAAGGCTTGCTTGTAGGGAGAAGTATCCTCATGCCATGTTGTCCTGACAACCCTTTGTACAGAGAGACCGAAGACGATCGAAGGTGATGTCTATGTATGTGAGTGTGTGTTTAAAAAGTCGAGTTCAAATATTGTAACTTTAGTTGTATTTTCAGCATACAAAAAAGTATCCGTTCTAATGATATAAATATGGAAAGAAATAATGATATAAATATGGAAAGAAATAACTGATTCTAAATTTTAAGTCACAAGTGTATAGTGTAAGATAATTTCATGATAGTTTTGTGTGGAAGACGTGATTATTGACAATTAATATATTCTGAATTATATATGCACAATAATATGTGTTGATGTTTATTTTTGGAGTATTAGTAAACAATATTGATTATGTCATAATGTTTGTATTCTACTGAGTTATAATATATGAGCTCTGTTGAACTTAAATTCTAAACGAATCGATAGAATAGCGAAATCCAAAACGGTTGGAGTAAGAAAGGTTTTTATTCTTAACATAGTATTTCGTAGCCAATATACACGCGTTCACTGCAAAGTATCGGTTTATCTTATCTGTTAAATTATCACAAGATCTACGATAAGATTTTAATGTCGCACAGCTTATCTCATGGTGTATAATAGTGTCTGTTATATGGAAATCATATTCCATCTAAATATATCCAAGTGAAGATAACTCTTGATTCACCTGCAAGATATATTCCCCTGTTAAAAAATATTGAATGAGTTTTTTATATATTCTTGCAATATATATTTTTTCACATATTAACTAGCATGTGGTTTAGAATGCATCGTGTTTGGTTATGCTAATATAATTTAATCGATGTTTATGTCTCCTTACGATGCTACAGAACCTGACGTTTTAAAACAGTAACGTTTCCTTTGAATACTTGGTCAATGTTACAAAAAAACACCTTGCCATTTTATCAACAAAAAACAGCCCGTTTTCCAATACGAAACATTTTATAGCAGGTATTTATACTTTCGTCACGAACACAAGGTGTAAAGCTTGCCACTATGACTACAGTACAAAAATACGATATGAAACCCAAAGTCTGACACTAATAATAATAAAGACTTAAAAGTTCAAACTGATGAAATCAAAAATGGATACAGCATGAGCTACGAACAAGGTACCAGACATGTACTACACCACAACAGAAGCAGACACAATTACATAATTATAATGCAAAAGAGAGAACTGTTATGGAAACTTATATATATAAGAACCCATTAAGTATATATATATATATATAGATACCCCATCAATACTATAAAAGGCACCATTGCACGTAAAGTTGCTTTATTTAATGGTGGTAAATTTATTGGCCCGTCACGTTGCCCTATTTATTTGAAACTCCCATGGTTGGGTTCTGACGGCCTTGACATTGTTAAAAGGATTTCTTCTTCTACTCAACGTTGTTTTCCGGCAACTATGTTGAGGGTAGTTTACACGACTCGAACCTTTTTCTCTTCTTTTCGTAAGGATGTTTTGCCAGCCATTCAAAAGAATTCTGTAGTTTATACATTCATGTGTCAGTGTGGAGCTGACTACGTTGGCAAGACATCCCAAAGATTAGAATTTAGAATATCCCAACACATACCACGTGATATTCGCCTACACAAGGTTTCGATATCATCCGGGAACTTCCAGGCACAGGAATCAGCAATCGGTAATCACCTCGTTAGTACAAATAGTTGTTCTGACAAGTATTCCGATGGGTGGTTTTCTGTTTTACACAGTGTCAGGTCGAACTACCATCTCAATATTATTGAGGCGTTAGTCATTAACAACTCTCGACCTAGCCTGTGTAGACAAAAGATTTTGAAGCATC